>HG995145.1:7233705-7803685 GCA_905333015.3 Bombus campestris
GCGAGGCAGAAGACGCTAATCTGAATAAACTACCTTGTTATAAATCTGTCTCCAACCTTATACCACTTAGAAAATCAGCTCTGAGGGCTCTAGCCGCCTGTCATTACATCGTAACCTGTCGCGAAAGAATTTTCGGCGTTTTGTACAAAGCTTTGGAAAAACCGAACGCTGAACTGCAAGAGGCGGCCTTCGAGTGCATGCAAAAGTTCATAGCTGGTTTCCAGATCGACATGCAATCCGTTCACGCCATTATGCGACCTATGCTGTTAACCTTAGGCGATCATAGAAATCTCAGTCTAAACTGTGTTAAAAGACTTTCGTATTTAACACAATTGTTTCCAAGTACGTTCAGCACTGCTCTTTGTGAACAACTGTTACAGCACTTGAAGAAGCTTTTGGAGAATCTAATTCAGGCACACAAAGGTATATCCAAGTCTGGCGAAAACGAACAAAAAATAGCCACCATTATAGGAATCTTTCACGAAATTCCTGCAGCCACTCCGATATTCATCGACATTCTTTGCAGACTTGTCTTGCAGACGGAAAAATCCTTAATGGTCGAAGTGTCCAGTCCATTTCGTATTCCTCTTATGAAATTCTTGCTACGATATCCTACAGAGACGCTCAATTTATTTTTACACGACAACAATATCAAAGATCAACAGTGGAGTAGGTACTTGGAATTCCTTATCAAACAAAAAGATGGAAAACCATTCCGTGATGTATTACACGGTAGCACGACCAGATTAATTACCATGCTGCTTGCACATTCTCAAACCAATTCGAACTTGAGTCACAGTGAGAAGAGCGAGCTTCAGCACCAAGCTATAAAAATCATCGCTATCCTAATAAAATTCGACGAACAGTGGTTATCCACTCAAAGTCAATTGGTAGGTGCATTGAAGCAAATTTGGTGCAACGACGAATATCAAGCTTTGCACAAAAAGGTCGAGAGCGTGGAATACTGCCATTGGAAAGAACCCAAACTTATTGTAAAAATTTTATTACACTATTTTCGTCACCATCCGAACGACATCGATTTGCTATTTCAATTATTGCGAGCGACTTGCGACAGATTTATTCCTGATTTCCAATTCTTACGGGACTTCTTAGAACATACAGTGGCACAAGAATATACAGTTGAGTGGAAACGAAGCGCTTTCTTCAGGTTCGTCGATCATTTCCCTACGAACAATTTGTCCCAAGAACTAAAGGCTAATGTATTGCAATTGATCGTAATTCCTTGTTTCGCTGTGAGTTTCGAACGAGGCGAAGGCACGAAACTAATCGGAGGAGCACCGATGCCATATCAAGACAATCCAGAGAACGTAGTTTCCGTGTTCATCAGCAAGATCATCGACCCGGACAATCCATTCGGTTCAGCAGACTGCGTTCGAATCTCCTTACTCCAGTTTTCTTGCCTTCTGGTGGAACAAGCTTCTCAACATATTCACGATGTCAGTAATAAGAGACAAGGTAATAAGTTGCGAAGATTGATGACTTTCGCGTGGCCGTGTCTTTTGGGCAAGAACTGTGTCGATCCTACAACGAGGTATCATGGTCACCTACTTTTAAGCCATATAATAGCAAAGTTCGCCATTCATAAGAGGATAGTTCTCCAAGTGTTTCACAGTCTCTTGAAAGCTCATGCACTTGATGCAAGAAACGTAGTAAGACAAGCATTAGAGATACTAACTCCAGCAATGCCCGTCAGAATGGAAGATGGTAACACGATGCTGACACACTGGACCAAGAAGATCATCGTGGAAGAAGGACATTCCATGCAACAACTGTTCCATATTCTCCAATTAGTAGTCAGACACTATAAAGTGTACTATCCTGTCAGGCATCATTTGGTGCAGCACATAGTGAATTCCATTCAGAGGTTAGGCTTTAGTCCAACCGCTACTATAGAGCATAGGAGATTAGCCGTTGAATTAGCAGAAGTGATCATAAAATGGGAATTGCATAGAATCAAAGACGAAGCAGAGAGCAACGAATCTGGTGGAAACAAGGCGATGCTGAGCTCTGTGAAACGACCCATGAGTGAAGATCCGACTGCAACCAAACGTATGACCGCTCAGACAGCGACAGGAAGTACAACTGTCCCTGTTATTTTACCTAGAATGGAACCAGGCTCTACCAAACCTATAGAAAGAGCTCACGCTGACGCTATCTTGAATTTTTTGCTTCGACTGGCCTGTCAAGTGAACGACGTTACCACGATTCATGGCAATCCAGGCGAACAACTCTCTCGACGCTGCGTAGCTCTGTTAAAAATGGCACTAAAGCCTGACGTCTGGCCACAATCCTGTGATCTTATGTTAGGTTGGTTGGATAAGGTTTTAGCTAGCGTGGACAGCACTCAGCCCAATTATGGTAATATTTCAACAGCTTTAGAGGTTCTCACGTTTTTACTAGGTGTCATGAAAAGGGAACAGATCTTGTCAAGTTTCAAATCGTTGCAACGAGGCATAGGCGCATGTATAGCGAGCAGCAATACCAAAGTCATTCGTTTGGTTCATGGATTATTATCACGTTTGATGACCATCTTCCCTGCAGAACCGACTTCTTCCACGGTCGCTTCCAAATACGAGGAACTAGACACTTTGTACACTACTGTTGGTAAATTTATCGTTGATGGTTTGGCTACGTACGAGAAGAACACCACGGCTACTCCAAGCACGTTGTTCGGAACTTTGATGATGCTCAAAGCAGCTTGCACGAATAATCCAAGTTACATAGATAGATTGATAACTCCGTTCATGAGAGTTCTTCACAGAATGGCCAAGGATCATCTGCATTCCGCTCAAGCGGATGCTAATCCAGTTGGCAGCGAATTATTAATATTAAGCTTGGACCTCGTAAAGAATCGTGTGGTGGTGATGGGCGTGGAAATGAGGAAAACGTTCATAGGGTCGATTCTAGTCGGCTTGATCGAGAAAACTCAAGACATAAAAGTAATGAAAGCAATCACGAAGATGCTCGAAGAGTGGATGAAGAATAAAAACCCTATCGCCATGAACCAGGCGCCCAGTCTGCGAGAGAAATCAATTCTTCTGGTCAAGATGATGCAGTATGTAGAGAAACGTTTCCCCGATGATCTAGAATTAAACAGGCAATTCTTAGAGCTGGTTAATTATATTTATAGAGACGAAACTCTGAAATCCTCTGAACTAACGTCGAAATTAGAGCCTGCATTTTTATCCGGTTTAAGATGCGTTCAACCTCAGATACGAGCCAAGTTTTTCGAAGTGTTCGATGGCTCAATGAGAAGACGGCTTCATGATAGACTTCTGTATATCATCTGCAGCCAAAGTTGGGACGCTATTGGTCCTCACTATTGGATCAAACAGTGCATCGAATTGCTTCTTGTCACTGCTAATTCAACCACTCAGATTCAAATGTCGAATCAGGATACCTTGTTACCGAGTATAACTTCTGTAATAAACATGGCAGACAGCGAGGAACACAAGAACTTCATAATATACAGCTCTATAAAAGAAGAACCTCAGGATATCTCTGAGACGACTGATGTAAAAGACGAGATTCTGGATATGGATCTATCTAACATTGATTCTGCGACTGTCCCAGAGGAAATCATCACTACCGGGAAAGCAACGTTGACGCAGTTGATCGCTAAACAGGGTGAATTTATAGAGTACGCCAAGAAGATCAGAACAGAGCAATTGTTATTAGCTACGGCGCAACTTTGTCACATGGATACGAATTTGGCGGAACGTGTTTGGCTGGACACTTTCCCAAGGATTTGGAGTATTTTAGACGAACATCAGCAAAGCATCTTGACAGTTGAGATTGTGCCATTTATCTGCAGTGGCACCCACGTCATACAGAAAGATTGTCATCCAAGTGCTATAGCCACGTTTGTCGAAGCAATTTCTCATTGTAATCCACCAGTGCCTTTGCGGCCAGCTTTGATGAAGTATCTGGGCAGATCTCACAATCTCTGGCACAGGATGACACTAAGTTTGGAGCAAATGGCGTTCGATAATGGGAATAATCAATTCAAAATTAAGAGAGAGACAGACTGTTACGACTTCGAACCTGATAATAGTCCCCATTCTGAGATCCTGGATTCGCTGTCTGATATGTATTCCTTGTTATGTGAAGAAGATATGTGGTCGGGCCTCTGGCAGAAACATGCTCATTATAAGGAAACTTTACAAGCCACTGCGTTAGAACAACAGGGATTTTTTGAGCAAGCACAGGGTGCTTATGATGTAGCGATGACAAAATTTAAGCAGGACTATGTGTCGACACCAGCACCGTTTAAAATACAAAGGGAAGCCATGCTTTGGGAGCAACACTGGATAAGATGTGCAAAGGAGTTGAACCAGTGGGACCTGTTATTGGATTATGGAAGTAAGAAGGCGGAGAAGAATCCTTTTTTGATTCTTGAAAGTTCTTGGCGTATTCCTAATTGGGCTATGATGAAGGAGGCACTTGCTCAAGTGGAACATAATTGTCCGAAAGAGATGGCTTGGAAGGTAAAATGTATTGGATTGGCAACTAATTGGGTTGGTATTACCACCTAATGACAAAATCCGCAATCACTTAGTTGCCAACCCAATACTTTTAATTCATTCCACCACACATTCAAGCACGCGATAATATTTCTTAGTACGTACAGTAAAATGATTTTTTAAAAATTACATATTTACAGGTGAATCTGTACCGAGGTTTCCTAGCGATATGTAACAGCGAGGATCAGCACCTAAACGCAGTGGAACGATACGTAGAACTAGCATCCGGTTTGTGCATGCGTGAATGGCGTCGATTACCTCACATCGTGAGCCACGTCCATCTACCATTGCTGCAAGCAGCTCAACAGATCATGGAACTTCAAGAAGCGATGCAAATCCATCAAGGACTATTACACGGAAGAAGCACGTCATTGCACGATATGAAGGCTATTGTGAAAACATGGCGGAATCGATTGCCCGTAATAGCTGATGACTTGAGTCATTGGTCGGACATTTTCACCTGGCGTCAACATCATTATACGTTCATCTCGAGTCACTACGATTCGCAACAAGACCAAACGACCAATCACTCGATGCTTGGTGTCCACGCTTCCGTCCAGGCAATCATTCACTTTGGCAAGATAGCCAGGAAGCATAATCTATGTGGTGTGTGTTTGGATTCTTTGTCGAAGATTTATACGATACCCAGCGTGCCTATTGTCGATTGCTTCCAGAAGATCAGACAGCAAGTGAAATGTTATCTACAGATGGCTTCGGTTAGTGGTAAAAACGAGTTGCAAGAAGGTCTAGAAGTCATTGAATCAACAAATCTGCGTTACTTCACTAAAGAAATGACTGCAGAATTCTATGCTTTGAAAGGCATGCTGTTATCACAGATAGGTAGATCAGACGACGCGAACAAAGCCTTCTCAGCTGCAGTTCAATTGCACGATACATTAGTGAAAGCTTGGGCTTTATGGGGTGATTACTTGGAGCACATCTTCACGCGTGATGCACGCCAGATTTCTATTGGAATCTCGGCGATAACTTGCTTCCTTCACGCATGCAGACACCAGAACGAATCCAAGTCCAGGAAATACTTGGCGAAGGTTCTATGGCTGCTCACTTACGACGACGATAAATCTTCTCTGATGGAAGCCGTAGAGAAATATGCTGTAGGTGTTCCTCCGATTCAGTGGCTGCCTTGGATACCTCAGTTGCTGATGTGTTTGGTTAGACACGAAGGAAACGTGATTCTAAATTTACTGAGCCAAGTTGGGAGAATGTTCCCGCAAGCTGTGTATTTCTCCATTAGAACTTTGTACCTTACATTGAAGATTGAACAACGTGAGAGGTATAAGAGCGCGGAATTGGCTGCTGGAAAGAGTCAGGAAGGAGTGGAAGGTCGTGGAGCTGCAGGAAACGTGCAGCAACAAGGAGTACCTGAAACGGGACCAATTCGAGCCACGCCGCCCATGTGGAGGTGCTCGAAGATAATGCATATGCAGAGAGATATTCATCCTACTATTTTGTCTAGCTTAGAAGGCATCGTGGACCAAGTTAGTTATATAAATTATACTCTTTCTAAACTAGCTAGTCATAGCGTTAAAACAAATGAGAAATATGAATCAAGTGATTAATACCAAATTCTGATGATTCAGATGGTCTGGTTCCGAGAAACTTGGTACGAAGAAGTCTTGAGGCAGCTAAGACAAGGTCTGGCCAAGTGTTACGCGATAGCATTTGAAAATCGTGGGGCTGTGAGCGAAGCAACCATAACTCCGCACACCTTGAACTTTGTGAAGAAGCTGGTCTCTACCTTTGGCATAGGAATTGGTGAGTTCCGAAACTGAGTCTTCATAGCTATCTAAACTCTAGAATCTGTTAAAGAAGGATTTTTCAAATCCCAGAAAATATATCCTCCTCTCAAAATGTGAACAACACATTCGGCTCGGCGGCTTCAGAGTCTCTAGCACGCAGAGCTCAAGCTACCGTCCAAGATCCCGTTTTCCAGAAGATGAAGGGTCAATTCAAAAGCGACTTCGACTTCACCGTACCTGGAGCGAGATTACTGCACAACCTGATCAGCAAGCTGAAGAAGTGGATCAAGATTCTCGAAGGAAAGACGAAGCAATTACCAAAGTAAGTATCATTTTGTAGAAATCTGTATTAGGTTGTGTGATAAGTTCTTTTAATGTCATATTTTGTGGAATATTATAGAAAAATGAAAAATCATTCTTGTAAAAAATAGCAAATAAATTTATTGCACAACCTAATAAATTTCACCTCTACTCCAAAATCTAAATCTATCAACTTAATATCAAACAGGTCCTTCTTAATCGAAGAGAAATGTCGATTTCTAAGTAACTTCAGCTTGAAAACTGCCGAAGTGGAACTACCAGGCGAATTTCTCTTGCCTAAACACTCTCATTATTACGTTAGGATAGCAAGATTCATGCCAAGGGTCGAAGTTGTTCAACGACATAATACAGCGGCTAGAAGATTACGAATTCGCGGACATAATGGACGTTTGTATCCTTATTTAGTTGTCAATGATGCTGGATTGGGCGATGCAAGACGCGAAGAACGTGTCCTTCAATTATTGCGAATGTTAAATCACTACCTGGCTAAACAAAAAGAAACCTCAAGGAGGTTCTTGCACTTTACCGTTCCTCGTGTGGTCGCGGTTTCACCGCAAATGCGACTGGTCGAAGATAATCCTGCTTCCGTTTCTTTGTTAGACATTTATAAACAAGGCTGTGCAAAATTAGGTATAGAACATGATGCGCCTATAGCTAGGTATTACGATAGATTGGCTACGGTACAAGCTAGAGGTGCACAAGCAAGTCATCAGGTGTTAAGGGACATACTGAAAGAAGTGCAGACAACGATGGTTGCCAAGACAATGCTCAGAGACTGGGCGGTGAAAACGTTTCCTGGCGCAACCGACTACTGGACCTTCAGAAAAATAGTAATATTACGCGTTCCAATCAATTGAAATTTAATTTTGCTATACTAAGCGATCACTATTGAATTGTTCCGTGTACTAATTGATTCATTTCTTTTTTCATTTTTGCAGTTCACTCTACAACTGTCTTTGACTTGTTTCGCGGAATATGTACTCCATTTGACAAGATTGAACCCGGATATGATGTACGTGCATCAGGACTCGGGTCTCATTAATATCGCTTACTTTAAGTTCGACGTTGATGATACATCTGGCGAGCTAGATGCTAATAGACCAGTTCCCTTCCGATTGACACCAAATATTCTAGAATTCCTCACCAGTACAGGTCCGTGTAATTTATATTACTTTATTGTACTTATGAAGATTATAAAATATTTAAAGAATCATTTTTAATTAGGTGTCTCCGGACCACTGACTGCGAGTGCAATTGCCACAGCTCGTTGCTTAGTCCAACCATCTTTCAAAGTGCATACGATTCTTCGTGCAATTTTACGAGATGAAGTAATCGCGGATCATAATAAGAAACAAGAGGATGCTGAAAATTCATCGCAAGCTCCAACAGATATGAAAGGTGAGCTTCTGATAACGATGGTCACTCGAGCAGTGAACGCGATCGTTGGAAGGCTGAACTCTTTGGCCAACTTCGATGGAACCGATAGTAAAGTCAGCACGTTGGTCGCTGCAGCCAATAGTCACGATAATTTATGCAGAATGGATCCGTCTTGGCACCCATGGTTGTAATCGAGTTTCCTTAGGATCTACTTGTGCTTCCAATGCGAACAAATATAGAGAAATTGATGGATGTGGGTGATTCTCATAATTTGTGCAGAATTTGTATTATTTGTTTGTACTAATTCAGTTTTCTATTGCGAGAAGCAGCTACAGTCATTGATATTCTCTATACTTTGGACATCTACTACATGTGTATCATTTTCTTCGTTTTTTTTTTTTCTTTTTTTTTTTTAATTTCAATCGATTAATTTCCATATAATTTTGGTCTCAAGAAATACTGTACTAAGTTCTGTAAATATTACGCTGGAATGTAAGGAATTATTTGTAAAATATATGTTTGCGACTCGCTCGGAATGATTCGATTGTTACAGTTTTGCATTGACTTATTTCAATCAATTTATCTTCTTGTATGTCACATGTTTATATCGTGTAAAAATTCTCGATTCGGGAATGTTCCATCTGTATCATTTACTGTAAATACTACTTTTAAGTGTAATTTATAGTGATTTATCAAAAAGTGTTTATAAATCTAAAGAATGACAAAGAAAAAGAGAGAAATAAATTATCTAAAATAATTACCTTTTCTCAATTCTGTGGTAATTTTTTTACAGCCCAGTATCTACCAATTAAAAAGAGAAAAAGTATTTAAACCAAGTTTCTATTAAATTCATGTATTTGAAAATAATTATACAATTAATATCTCACTATCTTAAAATTATTTTGAGGGTTTCAGATTGATATTTCTCAGCATACATAAATCACGCGCAGTTGCTTTTCTCCCAACCGCTGTTTGAATATCATAGAATCTTAGCAGAATATCAGTCGTGAACAATTCGGGCAATGCTTTCAGAAGGCAAGGTACCTTAAACAAACCAACAAAAATAAAAATCTCATTTTTCACCCACTGCTATAAAACGAAAAAATAAACATATATGTATGAAAACTCACCAATGTTTGTGGCATTCCCTGCAATACGATACGTGTTCTATCTTTTCCACATTGTACCATCAGACGTAAAAATTGAAGTATAAAATGAGTCTGCTGAGATACTTCGCCATCTCTGCCAGCTAGAAACGTGAATATCGTGAACAATGCATTTAACGCTGAAAGAAGGGGGTCCCTCAACACAACCGATTTTTGACCGTTAGTAGAACCCTGAGCTTGCGGACTTTGCGAACCGAATATAGGTTTAGAATCTCCTGCATCATTTAATCTTAAAATTTTGTTCGCTGGTACGCCAAGAGCGTCCAGTTCATCTGCGTCTAAATCTCGACGGACTCGTTTCTTACTGTTCCCACGAGAAGGATTCGAATTGTTGTACTCTAACGTAGAAAATATACAGTACACGCATAATTTCGCTAACACTGAGGATTGTGGTTCTACAAGTTCTTCGCTCCTGGAAGGGATTTGTTTTAAATCAATAGAGTTATCGAGCTATAAATGAACTTATCAAAAATTGTTGTGAAAATTTAAGGTAAGTAAAACTTACTGTAAAGAGTTATATAAATATTGTGGAATGATATGGTTGATGAGATCTAAGGTACAGTTCTCGATGTCGAGATGAAAAATGGCGAACGCTAAATCTACTGCTTGGTCCAACTCCTCTTGATAACGATATTTCAACACTTCTTTCACGATATTCGTCACGAACCATAAGGAGCCACCAGTATTTAACAAAGATTCCAAAGATTGTGTCGCCTGGATATTTATCCATCCTCGCTGATTTATATTCCCCCACACAGTTTCTAATTGCTCCAAAATAGGTTGCCTTGATATAATGCTAACAAAAACGCACATGTAAAGATGTAACATAAAATAGAAAATACAAAAATAAAAGCAACAGCAATTAAAAAAGCTTTAAGACGATACCTATGAGACATTGAAAGCACCTTCGTTTTCGATTGTGTAGGGGGATGAACATCATATTGCATTTTACGAATGATTTGTGACATCAAACTTGATCTAAAATACAAATATTTATTTTAACAATCTTAAGTATCTGTAAAAATTTCTCATATCTGTACTAACCGCTCCTTAAGATTTTCCTGCATTTCATCTCCAGGAAGTGGAGTTAAAAAGTGCTGTACCATGTTGAGAGGTTTCAAGAGTGCATCTTGGTGAGTAATACTCATATATGCACAAAGCCAAGCTGCTGCACAAACTGGCAAACAACAGGCAGTTGCACGCAAACCATCTAGAGCTCTTTTAACGTCACTAGCTCCAAGTACGTCGCTCTCCCACGCACAGAGAAGCTCTTTCACAGCCCCCATAGCCGATTGACACGCGATATGCCACTTTATATTACTAGATTTCAAATCCGTTTCTGGAGAATTGATTTGCGCTAACAACGCATCCACCCTTACAGGGTCGATATTCTGCAACATTTTTTGGGGCGACTTTGGTTGGTTTCGTTCGGGCATACACTCACGTACCCACTGTTCGAAAAAGGAATCTCCTTCTCCTTCCTCTAAAACAGCCTGGAAAAATATAATCCATTAATTTATGGTAAAGTGTGTAACAAAAGTGTGTAATATGTAGCGTAATATGTAAGTATAATATGTATACTATGTAACAATCAAAACTTACATCAGATCCATAAGTTTGCACTATAGAACACAACATAAGGAACGATATATCGAACAACATCGCTCTAGTTGCTGCAGTCTTTGGTGGAACAGGTTCGCTGATTTGCTTGCTGCATTCATTGAACTTAATTAATTTGGTAACAAATGTTTTCAACTTTCCTTCCACGGTAGCAACCGCCAGCATCAATTCGAAGCTCTTTCCAGTCAAAACTTGGTATAACATACTAAGTAGCGCCTCGTGAATCTTTGTATAATCTGCATTGAGGGTTTTCAAAATTCCAGATAAAGTTGGCTCCGCACGTACAATTACTTTAGGAATGGAGGGTGTGGATGTGGACGATTCTAATTTCTGTAACGTCGCGGTAACCCCTTCCCTTCTGCCGCTTAATTGTTTCGTTAGCTTTTCTGTAACTAAGTTGACTTTCTGCAGGGCATTTAACAAACACTCTATGCTGTTACAAGAACATGCAGTATCCACTATGTCGAGAAGCGGAGTAAATTGGAGTAGTAATTCGAAGGCGTCTAGAATATCTTGTGAATATTCCAATTTATCGTCTCCATTCGTGTGCGCCACGTGTAATTCCTTTAAAATAAGGGGCACCTTTAAGAAAGTGAAAGCGCCCCATTGCGATTCTTTAAACGTGCTAGTAACATTGTGCAAACACATTAAACACGCACGAATTATCTCACAATACAGTCTCGCGTTTGTATAATTTTTAAGTCTTTGGACCATAAGCATTTGATTAACGAATACGGACGTCTCTGTGCTAGGGTTTAGCAACACCTGCACTGCAAACAAAGGTTGCAGACAATGAGTTATAGATTCCATTTGTGACATTTCTGGAGATAGCGTTACACAGTCAACTTCCAAATTGCACAATTTTTTTATAGATTCCTCTATAGGAACAGAAGACTTGAGACTACTAGTTTTTAACAATGCTTCAATCTCTTGACACTTCTTTACACCCTCTATATACAAATCTTTGTCATCATACTTGGCTAAATACATCATAGCACAAAGGAAATCAGAGCTAAGCATTTGCTTCAATATACTGGCTGGTTTGTCCATCAATTCTGTTGGTTGTGGCGTCAATGGATTGTTTTGTGGCATTTTTGTCAAAGTATGCAAATAACACTGTAACAACCAATTTACTATGGATAATACTGCAGCAGCCAAAAGGTCCTCTTCTGGTTTACCACGGCACGTTATGCCTACTTGAATAGACTCTAAAAATTCTAGAAGGCTTAAGATACAATGGGGCTTATGAAAGGCATCGTATTTACTTATTCGTTGTAACACAGCCGCATAGGAGACCAACTGAAAATTCATACATGTAAATATTATTTTAAAAATATAATAGCAAAATATTAATAAATGATATATACCTGAGAACTTAAAGAATGTTTTAAATACGAAAGTACTAATTGATTTGGTCCAAGTCCTACTAGCGCCTGCTGTAATATACAGTCTGCTAAATTATATACATCTCCGCTAACACCTCTTGGTAAAATCTGAAAATGATGAAACATAAAGTATTTCTGAGAAGTATAGATAATAAGTACTTAAGTAATTAACAGACTGCTTACAGTTTTGATATTAATACCCCATTGTAAATCACTCCAACGTTCCCTCCATGCACGTAGCAAAAGAGCTTTTAAACTACTTGTCTTGCTAGTTACTTTAGTCTCCATGGCTGATGTTAGGAGGTTACACATAATTCCTCCTATTTAAGCATCATCTGCAACGTTATTAGTTGTCTCTGTTGTCACAAAAATTACTTTTCATTCATTAAAATAGATGTATACAAAATTACATCAATGACTGAGTGTATAACCTCAAAAACATAAAAACGTAAAATAATTTTTATTCAAGTAAGAGTAACTATCTAAATCATTTTACTTGCCTCATTTCAGAAAATTTAATTCATTAATAAACTACCAGAACTGACATATTTTCAATCCATTTTGAGACTGCAGTCCTTCTACGGCAACCATGATCGGCGCCATATTGTGTAATTGTTAGAAATTATTCAGACGTGATTCGACTCGCATCAAAATAATCGATATTTGATATTTATACACTTTCATATATTTTTGCAAATGTCAGATTATCTAGTACATGTAAACAACTTATTAAATTCACTTAGTAAAATTTTCCGTCTATTGCAATAGAAAATACTTATGAGATATGCTTTCGTTCGAGTACATCCCCTAACGTGAACATCCCTCCTCCCACTTTTTGACTCATTTAAAATTGACAAATCTAGAAATCACAAACTACAATGTACAGTTATGTTTTACAATAATTACGAACATTAGGTTACGCAAAGTATTATTTGTAAGGATTTAAATCTCTGGAAGAATGGGAGTTTGTACAAGAAGAGCACTCGCATTTGATCCATTTTATGCATGGAAAGGATGGAATTTTGTAAACGTGATAGGACTTCTTATAGCAATTGGACTATTCTATTATGCTTACATTCACGTACGTGTATATTTCATAAGAAAGTTTAAAAAGATATTGAACACTGAGTAGTAACATTTTTATTATATAATATTTTACAGAAATCCTAATCCTATTAATGACGTGATTCTACGTATACCTGATACTTTTACAACAAAAACACCTAAAACTAGCGATAAGTCATTATTCGCTTATGGCAAAGAGATGCTTTTTACTTTAAATATTCCACTATCTGTACTTTCTAAACCTGATACTTCCAAGTAATAATAAACAACGTATAAAATAGAAATAAGAAGATCAGAAGATTTGATTCTTCAGACAGAAACTTAGATTTCAATAATTATTCAGGAAAATCCTTAAAATATTTTTCTCAGATACCTGTTTATGCAAAAAGAAGCAAAACAATTATTTTCATTTCTTTTGTCTACTATAAGCGAAATTAATTTTCGACGACTATTCTCTAATCCTAACAGATGACTTAACAATCTGCATGAAATGCGCCACGCATTTTCAAATAGCTAAATCGAACAGTCTGATGCAACATCAAAGACGACAGTATTATTGCTTCCACTTTTGCCAATTTCTTGACATTATTATATAAGTACACGATTAACGTCCTATCCTCAAGAAATAAATGTCTTACTTCTTTAAGTTCATTTACCCCAAGATTATATAGACAATAATAAATTTTAAGGTAAACATAAAAAGTGTTTGTAATATCATTACTTTTAAATTCATGGGGTTGACCAATAAATATGACAAATATTTTCCCCCTCGTTTAACTTCCATTCACAAACATTCTAAACACTGAAGAGGCTGCATTTTTAGGTCTGTAAACATGATCTTCGAGCGAATTTCAAATTTCTCTGATCAAAGTGTAATTTTCAACGTTCGAAACGCGAGTGAACGCCGATACTGCGGATCTTGTCTCCACCTATCGCCTGTCGCTAGTGAGAAGCTTCTTAACCAATCGCATCGTCGTGAAGTTATAGGCCTTACGTGACGCACTTAATGCCACGCTGGCAGTTCAATTGACAATACCCGGCTGTGGATCGAGCATCTTCGGTATCTTCGAACAAAATAAACAATTCCTTGCGGTACAGGTGCACAGGAGCTGGCATAAGATCGTACAAATTGCTCGGCATGCTCCAAGGAGCGTCGTGAGTGGTCTAAGTGAAGCAAATGTTTGAGTAAAAGGGAGCAACCAGCTTCGAAAAACCGGTCTCTCTCGCTCTCTGGTTGCAGCAAGAGCCCCAGGGTGGGGCGAGGAGGCCAAACGTCCGTCTGTCTGTGACGAGTGACAGACTCTTTTACTCCGTTAGTCGGCTGGTGCGCTTTATCGTGTCGAGTGTAACCTCGGTGCAGTGCACAAACGGTGTTTTTCATGGGAATGTAGTGGCTGCGGTGCATTCTGTGCAATAAATACATACAGACACATACATACGTATACACGCAAGGTGTACAATAGCTTTGTGCCGAATAGTAATCGACAAACGTCTTCGAGATGTCGTCGACGGATGCCACCCTGATGGATTTCCTCTTCCCGCGGGAAGACGCGTTTTTAAAAGTCGATGTTAAGGACGAGCCTTTCATAGATCAGAGCTACAGCGACGACGCCATCGCGGTAAGTCTCTGATGCATGATTTTATCTCATTTTCATCATTTGGCTAGGTTTTTTCCTTAGAAGCCCGCTCGCTTTCAAACGGGTTCTTCTTTCGCTCGAAAGAAACCAGTTTCCTTTTACATGCGATCGTAACCACGATCGTAGGAATTCTTCGAAGGGATTTCGACGAACTGTACCTTCGGAGTATTTTTCGCGGAATGATCATACAGAGGTAATCGTTCATCGGCAGAAAAGACAAGTTGTA
Organism: Bombus campestris; assembly: GCA_905333015.3. NCBI lineage: Eukaryota > Metazoa > Arthropoda > Insecta > Hymenoptera > Apidae > Bombus > Bombus campestris. The sequence continues at coordinate 7,248,807 of HG995145.1, forward strand.
TTAAATGACTGGCTTATTAACATCGCCTTTCCCTGTTTCTGGAATAGTTTATTCCACTCTATAATAGTTCAATACTCTGTAATAGTTCTTTATGTAATGAAAACCTTAATTCACGGAAATGGATATATCTCATGGATTGGCTTCTGAAGGAAAATCCAAGATGTTTAATCACTGACCAACAAGAGAAATTGAACTCTGGCGTGGCTGGTTATCGAGAATGCTAATACGTAGAATAATTCCCAAGGCTAGCGAAACCTTTTCAAACATCGACTCATGTTTTACGCAATGCTATCTGTGAATATTCAAAATATCGAGAAACCGGCACGCGCAACTGTTCACGTTTTGTTGTACGAACAGATGGGAGTATATTAAACATCGAACTTTTCAAACACAGTCTGTCTAGCGACAATTGAATTTCTCTGTACTCTCTTTTTCGGCGAAATGCCAAAAAATGTGTTTACCATGAATACCGTTGTGCGAGAGGAGAAAAACTTGGACACGCTCGGAAAGCAATGGTATGCACGCTTCACCGCGATTTGTGCCACTTTCATCGCGTCTTCAATTCGCCGTTCAACTAACAAGACTACGGACTAACTATCCTTTGCTTTCATTACATTCAATTATGCTCGACTAGCCACTAAGCGATCCGCACAGAGAGTTCAACCTCAAAGGACGACAATTCACATAATGGCACGAATGTTTACGGTAGCTGATGTGAGTTACGACCATGATTAACCAATGACTCCCGTTATTCGAGCGTTGCACACGTTCATTCCTGTTAACATATGGAGTACGCGACCCACGTGTCAACGTGCATACGCACCTATCGTAAGATAATTCCGGATCATCATTCTCCATCGTTTCCACTTAATGATAATTGTGTTTAAAATACGTGTAACGAGATAGTATTTAACAATTAGAAGGATTATTAGAGCACGTGTAATCAGCGATCGAGTGATTTACCACATAAAGGAATCAAGATAGCAATTCATTATTGGCTTTCCTTATTTGTTTCTCTTCTGAAGCTTTCCTAGGCTGGAAAGTTGCTCGATCTACAAATATAAAATACGTTTTTTCTGTTTTCATCGATTAATGAGAGAACGTACGTACTTGTCGTTATTACATAATCACGAGACTTTTTGTAACATATGGTATAGCCTAATGCACGTGCTGCTGCAGCAGCCGCCATATTGAAATGTCTGATACCTTCTCGATATTTAATTATGCATTCTATTTCTGCTTTACAACTCGATATAAAAACGATACTTTCTTGTGTACACAATGATTATTACGTATGATAGATCAATCAATTCAGATGAATTTATAGAATATTTAACGTTAATTCCTTCTTCAACCGCGAGTATTTACGCAAACAGCCCGTATTATGTTTTGAACTAATTTATAACGTTGCTAGAGACACAAATTAGTATTAAGTATCTTTATGCATTGAATCGAAACGAGAATGGGAACCTACTCGTCATGGCCAGCGACCTTCGAACGAGGAGTACCGTTACCTTACGGGACTTCTTGTGAATAGTCTAAAAAATTCTGGCTCCTCAATTTCGAAGGAAACAATGAGACAGGAGCCACTTGCAGTATGCACAAGTGTTTCACATTTGCGTAATTGGTTCACGTAATAACCTTACCAATTTCTAAATAAGAAGTAGTTTGTGTAAACACAAGAAAACATTTCTCAGTTTTCTTCGGTTTTCGTCCAATTTTTATCTTCGCTTTTTTTTTTTTTTTTTATTTATTTATTTGGGACATAAAATCGAGATCTACTAAATGTAAACAGGCAGGAAGACGTCCCAGGGAAATTCAGATAAACAAAGGAACCTGTTGCGTTAACTGACGCTTTATTTTTAAATTCTTTCAGAATGTAACTCAAGATATATCCAGCATCACGTACATTGTATAATATGTAGATCTTGTATGAAAATAATTTTATATGACAATAAAAATCCTATCAATAAACACGTTAAGCAGTTGTTTTCATATAAAATGTAGCTCGCGTACGACGCAGAATCAGAGAATTTTCCCTTTTCTAAAATCCCGTTTCCCTTTCTATTTCCTTTTTAGTTACGACTCTAAAAGTCCACCAGCGGAATCCTAAAATTCAAGCGAACCAGTGTTCCACGCTACTTGACTATATTTACCATTCCTCATATGCTACTAGAAAACTAGGTTACCCGGCATTGGCCAAACGCTTGATTCATGCGACAAGCACCACGCGAACGTCCACTTTTCAAGCTTCGCAAAACCGATTAAGCTAACTTTCATCCAGACATCTAACAATAAGTGGAGCACGCATTAACAAAGTCTGTTACTTCCATTCTCAACGAGAACTTTAAGGTTCGACGCAGATGAACGATACAACGTCGTGATTTCGCATCAGTAACCCTGTGCGAGATTCAATAGCTTCCGTAGTACATCGATAAGCTGTGAACTTTTACACATTTACAGGAAATTTTAAAATGCACAAAGTGCACATGTTTTGCAAAAATATACAAAATATCCAAAGCATAGTCTCTTTGTAATATTTAACGAACGAAGCAATTTCCTTCCATTTCTTTAACACGTTGACTGCCATACGAATTTTACAGATTTTGCCCTGGAAACTGTAGAAGATTGAAACATACTACGCGATAATTTTTCATTTTTGCGAAATATTATATCGTATTTGCGCATTTTATCCTGATAATGTTACGTAGATTATTCGCGTTGTTGAACATTTGTTAGCCCATGAAGCCTTATTTTAGTTACTCTAAAAACTGTAGTAGCACCAGACATCGATCATCACCGATGACAAATAGCATTCTAGGAATTAAACACTGGTAATTGCACCCGTAGGAACACAATTTCTGACACGGACCAATGATGCGATGGTCACGTTTTTATACGATTTTGTACGACAGAGTTGTACGATTCGGTTCATTTACATTTCTAATGCAATGTACATCGAGTATACGGGGATCGCACGATGCGACATCGCTATGATGTTACTTCACTGGTATATGCCGGATCTTATACCTCTAAATAGACACCATCTATTTCGCTATTGAGAACGTAAGGCACTATGTAGATTGTTAGAGCCGTGAATTGCTGCGATCTTACACGATCCGCATCGTGCAGTTTCTATACTCGTGTGCATTGCGTCATCAATAGACTGCGGATTTTCACGCATTCGCAGGAAATTTGAAGGTGCAAAATTGCACAGAATGCGCATAATATGAGAAGATATATAGAATAATCAAAGTATGGTTTTATAATACTTGGTAAATATAGTGACTTTCTACCGATGTTGTATTTTTACGATTATATTCTCAAGAATATGAATTCGGGTAAAATTCTGCGGTTTAATCATTAACGTTGCAATGCACACGAATGTGTCATTCAACTTTTGGAAATACGAAGATTGGTGCAATCCAGCGATACGGAATGCAATTCCACTATGGAATTCGATTACTATGAATTATAGTCATGTGTGTCACACAGCTAAAAAGTTAAATTTGCTGAATTGCAATGCGTCACCATGGCGAAAGTGCAATAAATTTGTAGTATATGGCTCGCTTACATTAAGCTTAAGAGCCGCCTCTGATCGTTTTATCGTGGGCAGATCCATCGGGTCAATAATCTGATCTAAATGGAACGCCATAGGCGTACAGACGAGTGTGCAGCTGCGATGCAACAAAGTAAAAGTACCATTAAAAACAAACTGAATGCATTCTTGGCTCTCTGCGTGCAACATCAAATAAACTTTCGACGTTGAAAAACAAATGAAGGAGATTGGCCTCGATAAGTTATAATGTGCAGATTATACGTACTTATATTTTATAGCGCGGAATATGATGTATAAAATCCTACTTTATGTAATATATTGAAATAAAAGTATATTTGTATTTTGCATCGTAATTTCTCTTCCTCGTTCCCCCAGTTTGAAGCAGTCATTAATATTTTCAGCTTCTTCTACTTACAAATAAAATAGCACGAGTCGCTACTTCGTTCTACTACACATTCTACGACATATGACGCAGCTACGGATCATAAGACACGATACAATGTATGGTCTTGCCTCTCTTAAATACTTTGAATATAAGTACTATGTATTTCAAATAAGAAAGAAAACATGCTTCGCTTATTTTACAAGATTTCACAGAGTAAAAGATCAGGATAACGATTCAACCATGTATCTATAAAGCTCGAAAAGTATTTCCCTTGCAGCGATAATTACAACAAAAAGAATCGCATTTTATCGATAGAAAGCCTTCAGCAGACATCCAGAGTACTCGGCACTCACAAACTGTGTAACTAATTTACCACTTCACCTATATTACAGCTTGAACTATGGATCAAACGCACCAAAATAATTTCCATTTTGTTCTCCGTTTGCTTTTCAAGGCGGAAGAATGGCCAACCAACCCGGACGACTTCCTGGACTCCATTTTCAAGTTGGAGGATAATCAGTTCAATCTGATCGACAATGATCTGGACGCGATTCCGTCTTCATCGTCGGACAGCGGGCTTTCAAGTGCATTGAGTCTCTCTTGCGAGCAACAACTAAGCCCGCTTCTACCAATCGAGGAGGATCAACTAGAGATCAGCAACTCTGAAATGAGTAGTCCACAGGATGCCATGGATTTCGATTCTTTGGGCAGCCCTATTCAATCGATGGCCAGCGCGGACAGTCCTGTTAGGTCGGTGATTAGTTCTAACATTGGATCACCTGCCACGGATGTCGCCGAGGAAATGGACGTGGAACACACCCTCGTGGCTGTAGTGAACCCGACAAACACCTTGGCGGATGCTAACACGACCATTGTGACGGAGCAACCGGTTCTCGATTTAGGTAAGAATAACATGAAATTATTTTTAAGTCTGATATATACTCAACATTGGTTAAAGCATGATACGTCTGCAGCCTGAGAAAACATACTGTGCTTCCATACTAGTACGATTACATGGGATACATAATGATATAATTGTATAAAATAATATTGACAAACAGCACACATCGTACACTGACTCATGCGTGAGTTAAACGTGACCAAAACCAGAAATCCTGTATCTGTTTTATATGAACAATAGAAATATATTCTTTAATGAAAAAAATTATAAATAAATAAAAAAAGAAATGCTCGTATTATTCGCGCAAAGGAGGTACATAATTTCTGATTTTGGACATGCTTACCTCATGGATGAGTCAGTGGATGTCGAGTTCTATATATGGATCAAGGGAACGTGAACTTAAAATAAATCATCAATCTTAAGATTAATGCAAGATAAGGTGAAAATTGTTTGCAATGAAAAAAGGAGAGGAAAATTGTGATTGTATGTACGAATACGAATCCAGAGCATCTAAAATACGTCATGCAACTACCTGGCAGAAGCTTGCAAAACTCTTAAATCAAAATATCTCGAAAACAATGAGCTCTGTTAGGATTTTGTAACATTGGATACGTACTACTACATCTGTGCTGTCGTAAACGCGATTTTCTCTCGTCCTCAGCATGAAAACACATTTTCTCTTCTTGCTCATCCATTTGTGAAAGCTAAAGTTCGCAGAAAGTAGATTCGAAACTGGCGCGTGACTTGAACAAATGTTTGGGCGGTTATCGAAACCAAACAAGGCGATAATACTTGTTTGAAATTGACAAGCTCGATGAGATAGTGACTCCAAAAAATACCTGATAACGTTCTGTTTCTAGGCGGAATAAGATCACGTCGAAAATGACGACAAATATAGCGAGAAATAAAACCCTTCGTTTCAGAAAAAGCACCGAAGCAACAACAAATTCACGTCGCATCTGCAGAAAGTAATACGATAAACGTCCGTAATATCACGTGCAATGGGAAACGGAATATTAGACAGTTAATACGCGTCACGCCAATGGGTTCTGGTAATCCAAGATCGATTCTACTGCCGGTGAGCCTGAAAGACATGAAGGAAGTACGAACTATCAAGATCATCAATGCTTCGCAAGCTAGGAATCTCAAAGGATTCAAGATCAACCAGGCTAATATCATTAACAAACCAGTTCAGGTATCTAACTTGAATCGTGGAAACTCGTCTACGTTCTAATTATAACTTCAGATTCTAGATCGTTATACATCTTTTTCTCGAGAGAAACAAAAACAAAACATTGATCGACTTATAATTGGTAGAATCTGAATAGAACTTTTATAAACTTTCACTCTCAGACTTTAATTGCGTAATTATAGACAACTACATAAGAAGAATACAGTGGAAGAACACGATAAGTTACATTTATCATCCTTTACAGAGAATCAGTTTTAAAACCCAGCACATCGTCGATTAGTCTCATACTATAAAAATTATCCTATTTGATTTTGCATCTAAACATATATTCGTCCATCTTCTTCGTAGCTGCAAAAATACTACTTATTATAATATTAAAATATCCTTTGAATAGCTACATCACTGATTACTATAAAACTTTATCAACCTGAACCTGTGATTTTCATATGTTTACTTTTCCTTTTTCTGTTTGATCTGCAGATGAACATCAAACAAGAAGATTCGAGCAGCGAGAAGGGTTGCAATTCGAGCGACGAGATCTCGGAGTCGGATTCTCCGTACCCGAGGCTAAAACTGAACGCCGAGGAGAAGCGTCTGCTCCAAAAAGAAGGAATCACGCTGCCTACTCATTATCCGCTGACGAAGCACGAGGAGCGCGAGCTCAAGAGGATCAGACGTAAGATTCGCAACAAGATCTCTGCGCAGGACTCGCGGAAGAGGAAAAAGGAGTACGTGGACGGATTGGAGGATCGTGTGAAGCAGTGCACCGAGGAGAACATGACGCTTCTGAAACGCATTAAGGCTCTACAGTCGCAGAATCAGAGCCTGGCCGGGCAACTAAAGAGGCTGCAGGCTCTGTTGCAAAAAGGCAACAAGAGCGCTCAGCCTGCCACTTGTCTGATGGTCTTGTTGCTCTCGTTGGCTCTCGTCGCCGTGCCGAATCTACGGCCGCACTCCAATTCCAACAACGAACTCGCGCAAGAGCAGGAACAGCCAGAGAAAATGCCGCCGCTAGCGGGTAAGTTTCGTATATTTCTTTTATCTATGACTAACGAAGATCGTATCGTGTCAGTATTCATATGAATTTCAAAGAATAGTTTTGGTTACGGAATTGACCCTGTTGCACGATGGACAAATTAAACGATTTGCATGGACAGATTTATCGAAGAACGTTTTCATGAATTTTTGTATACTATATCTTCATTTTACTTGTATATTGAATATTTTAATAAATGCAGCAGATATTTAATGATGAAAATATTGTGTAAAAATATCCTAATATTTGAGCAATTCCTAGTAATTAAGCGTGTCGATAATATTTTGTTATAGCTACTTGTACCAAGTTTGTTTAGATATTTCAAGGATTTCAGTGGTTTGAAATCACTTTAGCTACATTTTCAAGATTTCTATTACTTTTACTCTGTCCACGAGAAAAATTCATAAAATTAGCTCTCGAATAAAAAGATTCAATACATTAAAAAGATCTTCAACGAAAAATTAAGCGTGATTATTTTTTTTTAAATACATACCATACATGTCAATATATTTATCTTGATTTCAAGATTTTCCAAAATAATAACTGATCGAGTGCTTGGGTATCATATAGATTAGAACATTTCACGGATCTTGCGTTCGGTCGATTCTACGCGCACTAGCCATCAGCTTTTATATAAAAAATAAATGTGAATGGTACCAGCATATTTGTCTGACCTTTTCGAACCGTTATATTAGCGGTTACACACAGATTGAATGGATTCGATAGCACGGGCCAGCTTGGAGAACATTGAACTCCATGAGATCGTGAAAGGCACAACCCTCTTAAATATTTGATTTTTTCCTTGGCGTTGCTTTCACGTGCTGCAGGTTTGTTGCATCTTGGCCTCGTACGGTCGACTGGCTTCTTACCGGCATGGAAAACGAAACGACGACGAAGAAGCTCATTCTCTTTTTTCTCCTTCCACATTCTATATTCTTGTGTGGAATAATATATCACGCTGTTTCAATGACGTCGAAAAATTCGTTCCAGAATAAAATCATTTCGTTCGATTTATCTGAAAGTAGATTTGCAAATTTGTTTTTCAAAGAAGTTTTTTTATGTCTGTTTTAACAATGCCCTTGGTCAATGTTGCAAGTAAGGATCATGACGAGCAAGCATTAATAAACGACCGATATTAATTTAAACAACCTACTTATTATAAATGATATTGATACCGATTCCTATTAATTATTGACAATTCGAACACATAAAAGAAAGACGAAATGGCAAGCATGTATGAGCAAGAACTCATTATCATGAGATATGATTAAGTAACCCCAGATAATTGAATCATGTTAGGTGAATATATTTTACGTAATCTCTAGTTTGTAATTCTGATATCTTTTTGAAGCGTAAAGAACATCTAAACAATTTTTTAAATTCTCTGTTTTCTTTTTTAATGCTACTGTTATTTTTTAATTCTTCTTTTAAATCGTTCATTTGTGCATGTCGATATTATTTGATTCGAATAATTCTCTCAATAATTTCATATTTAATGCGTGTTGCTGTATCATCGTATGCTAGAACAGCAGAATACACTTGAAGTTATACCTCGAAAAAATAGCGAGGCGATATATTATTGTTATCGGCGGTATTTCAGATTACGAAACGAATTTACTTCATATCCTTCGCTCTACGACACACTAAAGCTATCGAGCTGATAAATTTTCGTTTGATGATCTCAAGTCATACGTTGATGTGTAAATTACTCTTGTTCTTATTCTTCTGAACAATTCGACATTTTTTCGCTCAGGACAGTCTTACGCGATTAAAATTTTATAATAGTTGTCAGTCTTAACATTTGATTATCACTCCTTCGAGTTTTGTAAAAGCTTCCCAAGTTATAATATTATTGACTTGTTGGTAAAATTGTAAAAACTATGCGACAGAAATCTACAATCTACAACTTGCAACTTCTTAAATCACTTGTATCATTACTTATTAAATTATCATCTAAGGAAGTATATAAAATCTTGGTCAGTTCACAAGTGAGTTTTTATCAGAAATTTATGATAAATCTTGATAAAGTGACAAACACGATGATTTCGAAATCAATAGGTATGGTATCGATATTAACTGCGGAGTGGTGAAACCAGAGCAGGAAATCGAGAAGTTGCTCAGCTACTTTCTAAACGAGGACGGGAAAGCTCGGATCCTTTCTCGATGCCTGAACTGGCCGATCTTTCTCGTTGAACTGTAATCTTCTTTTAACTACTTTCCCAACACGGCCGTTCACTCTATTGTTTTCGCTTCACATTGCATTATCTCGGTTGTATCTTGGGTGTTACCTGAGATTGTGTCATTTTTTCCTGTCAGATAAATTATAAAGTTCGAATAAACGAAATTCTTCTTTACGTGACTTTCGCCCGTGATTCATTGGCGTAGTAACTCTTGATTTTGTACAGAGTATAACGAGAACCTTACGATGTCATTGACCTTCGTTAAAATTCAGAGACTACTACCTTAGGACCGTTCGCTCCTACGTGAAATGATTTGTAACCAGTTGCTCGCTTTGATTACGAAACCAGACACAGACCGAGTTGTCTAATCATCATATTGAGGATGCAATGTTCATAGGTAACCGCGTCACAAGTTTTTATCTACGATACTTGTAGTTTGAAGACAAGTATATAGAAAATCCCAAACGTAGAATCGCGAAATTTTGGAAATTCTACTCGATCTATTTCACGATATTTTCACTCAAATTTATCATCCTTATTTCTACACGACCAGTATATAATTTCACAGCTCTATTTTTATATAACCCGTTATTATAAAATTTCTAATCCCAAAGCTCTATTTCTATAATACTTATATTCGAACTAACATTTGTTTCAGGTCGTTCTCGAACATTACTTTACACGAAGCAGTTGATGGACGAGGAACTGCAGCAATATAGCGAGGAGTTGCTGCAGGAGGTCGAGGGCCTTCTGGATCACGATTACAGCCCGACGATCCAGCCACCCCTCTACAAACGTCCTCGCATGGATACGGAACCACCGCCAAAATGCGTCTCGTCTTCCGATCACATCGGAGGGACGCTCTGCGGAAAACAGGATGTCACGACAAAACCGAACAGGAAGTACATTGAACCTCCGTTGGACGACGTTTGGCCCCCACCGAATCCAGGTGGGCAGAAGAACGCCAGGGTGGTGGACAAGCTCGAAATGTTGACCAACGAGCTCAAGATTAACATCTCTGATTCGGAAGGCACGAGAACTGTTCTTGTAAAGGTGCCTCAGGAACAGTAGGAGGAGAGACAGTCTCGCTACACTATTTTTCTATCAGTTTTGTCGTGACCCTTTGCGATCCGATCTATATTTGATATGGTACTTCCTGGAGATCTTAGAAGAAAGAATCAGAGACCATGAAAAAATGGACCATCGAAAATTCTTTGTGCGTTGTTCGAAACAATTAAAGGATTTATGAACGACTGGCACGTTAAAAACTCTTATGTCTTTAATAATAATAGGAGGCTAACGATGAATGAAGCTGTGAATGAAAATTTCTATTTATCACCAATGATTATTGAAACTCTCGCAGGATCCCCAAAATTATTTTGAACCGTACATTCATTGCCTTCTAGTTAGCCGTATCAAACTCTCGCAAATAAGAAGTCGTGAAGGGCTCGATGCATATTACAGTGATCTCCTCCCAATGAGAGATGTATGCAAAGAAGAATAGAGAATTCAAGTGTTTGTTTCATATTTTTTAATTGCTTTCCTGCGTGAATATTTTCTATGGGTTAATAAGGATCCGTTCGACCAGCTTGACTGAAGGAATCAGTCGGTATTTTTTAATAGTCGCGCGGTTAGGAAAATTTAATTCGCGAGTCCATAGTTTTACGTTTTAAGGGTAGTTTTTCGAATTATTCTTCTATATTTTCCTCCTATCCTCGCGTGTCTTTGATGTTAAATCATCAAAGTCTCACCTGTAATGCAACTGTGCTTTTTATTCATTGATATCTCGTGTGAAGATCATCATAAATTTCACTAATTGGATTTATTTTCATCGATCATTTCACCAGTTACAGTCAACTGTACACCGTCATCCATCGTTTTTAGGTGATTTTTCAAGAGTTTTTATCGATTGAATGATATTTAAGATTTATCTATTTATAAGCAGAATCTATTATAAGAGTTTTACAGTTATTATTCATGTTGCCGATAGTATGAGAGAAAGAGAGAGAAGTTTGTAAATAGTAATTATATTAATCGTCGAAACGACACAAAAAGATATATTATTATTATTATTATTATTATTATTATTATTATTAAATATATATTATAAAAGATATATATTGTAGCTTTAACTTCACAAGATATGATTTCTAACTTCGTATTACTGTACGCAAAAGATGCTATTTACGGAAGTATAGTAGATAAATTGTAAGTAACTCGTTGAGATAAACAATTTGTTTGTAATATTATACATATAAGTACACATAAAAAGGGTGTAGCATATATATTGATCCTATAAGGCGTGATAGATACGATTATTTGAAGAATAAGCTTCACTGTACACTTCTTGGGGGCTGGGATATCGCAGTTAATAATTAATTTAATATTATATTATATGAGATGTTTACGAAATGCAAACCAGAGGTGCACTTGCTACGCGAACTGCAAATGGAACGTATTTAAATACGAAAACTGTGTGTTATCGACACCAGGTCAGAAGACTGTATCATAAGTTTAATCGTTTCTCGATATATATAAATATATATCTTATCCTTTCTTCAAACTCTACGCATATTCTCCTCGTCCCGTTAAAAAAAGAAAAGGATTAAATCCTTACGTTTCTTAATTAAGTTATTCATCTTTATTTTATACGCGAAGCGACGTGCATATGAAATATAGATACGCAGTGAATTGTACATAATAAATATACGAGAGTAACATTCGTTTCATAGTTCGTACTTACATTAATTTTCTCTTTCTCTCCGACGAAATTGCTGGAAGAATGCAAGTATACACGTCGAAGAATCAACGATGACATTCGAGAGGCAAATTCAAGCTCTTTCCTTCGTGATATGGCGAGATTTCACGTAACTTAAAAGTTCTGTCGTTCTTCCAAAGAATTGTAATTGCATATACACGTAGGATGATAATCATCGACATCGATACCGAAGCACCGACCACGATTTTTATTTAGATAAGTTCAACGATACATTCCTATCAATAATGTTCATTCAAAAATAGAACGATTCTATTTTTGCACGTATGTAAAAGGGTTAAAGGTATTACACTTTAAATTTCATTCAATATACGTGTAATGACATTAGAAAATAAAATGTTACATTCGGAACACTATTCTTCTTCATTTTCTTTCCTACCCCTCCAAAAAGTTTTTGAATATAAAAATCCCTTTCAGACTATCTTTATAAATTAATCTTTTAGAAAATAATTCGTATGAAGTATTCGCGTTAATTTTTTGAAAATTTATGATAACAAGGAAAGATTAAAAATTCGCGCCATTTCATATATAGTTTATGGCCATCAGAGCGTCACGTCCAATACAATATGCAGGAAGTATGGTCTTTAAAGTCTCTATTTTATGGCATTTTTTCCCGCCACAACCTATACCAAGTGAGATGTTTTAAAACTCAAAGATATCTGTGACAGTTTAAGAAAATTTGTACTTGTCAAGTTTTTAACATAATTGTCAAACAACATGGAAGACGTAGCGAATTTGGCTGATCTGTTGCCCACTTATTATACAAGATTATTTCCCTTTCACGATTATTATCGTTGGCTCAGCTATGGAAATGGTATTCTAATTATGTTAATGTTTCTGATATGTACTAACAATAATTTCTTGATTTCTACGATTGTTAATCTGAATTAGTTTTAATCCATATCATTACTGAAATAATTATATTGTTACAGTGAATATATTTACCCACAGAGAATTTTCATTCACTCTCCAAGGTGATATCTATCTTCGTTTCCAATCGTTCAAAAGTGCAAAGGAGCTGGAGTATGAGATTAAAAGACTTCTTCCCTTTAAGATTGATATAGGCGCGGTATACAACCTCAGGTAACTATGACAAAGTCAATAGATGTTTAATCATTATTAAATGTCCTCTTACTTTTTCTCCTTAGTCCAAAGGATCAACGCAAAGGAATAAATTTTCATCCTGTTGAAAGAGAACTGGTTTTTGACATAGATATGACTGACTATGATGATGTAAGAACATGTTGCAGCGCTGCAGATATCTGCTACAAATGCTGGAAGTTTATGGCATTGGCTTGTAAAATTTTAGACAGTGCTTTGAGATGTAAGTATAATTAGTAAGCTATTAAAAATATGTGTATGTTATTTATGCATCGAATTTCAGTGGATTTTGGATACAAACACATATTGTGGGTATTTTCTGGCAGAAGAGGTATCCATTGCTGGGTATGCGATCCTAGTGCACGCAGCCTGACTGCAACAGAACGTGGTGCAGTAGCAGAATATTTGCAAATTGTAGAAGGTGGTGAATATATGAAGAAGAAAGTGAATTTACCTGGTGATAGAATACACCACTCCATCAAGTATGCTATTATTATATGAATTACACCTAACTTCAATTTCTTTTATATCATCATTTAAAGTAAAATTTTGTATAATATTAGACGTGCGCTGGAAATGATAGAAGCTGTTTTTGTTCCATTCTGTATAGAAGAACAAAATATATTAGGAACAGACGAAGAAATGGAAAAATTTCTGCAGATAATTTCCGATGACGAAGATAGACAAGAACTAAAAGCATTCTTTGGGCAATGCAGTTCCAGCAAGGATAGATGGGACTCATTTGTGAAATATGTTAAGAACAAGAAGACCACGGTATTTTATAATACTTATGAAACTCTAACAGGAATAGATAGAAATAATTTGATATCGAACGTGTAATTTTAGGGAGATAAAAAATGGTATCAATATCGTCATTTGATAGAAGAAGTAATGCTACAGTATGCTTATCCGAGATTAGATATAGCTGTCAGCAAAGGATTGAACCATCTTTTGAAATCTCCTTTTTGTGTTCACCCAAAAACTGGCAAAATTTGTATCCCATTCACCGTAAATGCAGTAGACAAATTCCAGCTGGACAAAGTTCCAACGCTTGCAACGTTGATCGAAGAAATAAACGAATTCGATGTGAAAGATAAGACTGAACAAGAAACGTACGACTTGAATGCAAAGAGAATAAAAGATTACAAGAAAACTAGTATTAATAAGTCATTACATATCTTTCAAGAATTTCTATGGAATCTAGAGAATGAAAGAAAAGTGCAGAGGCTCCAGCAAAACGGTAAATATTCTTTTATGCTTAATATATATTATATATATTATATGTACATTTGCAAATTTTTATTTTTCAGACGTGAAGATGGAATTTTAATTAGAATGTATTTGTATTTTTTTAAAATAAGTTTATAAATAAAGTGTAAGAATAGTAATATGATTTTCGTGGTTTGATTCACTCATCGTGTCGACCATTAAAAACATTAAAAAATCATTAAAACAAAAATAATAGTTTTTAAGTACAAACTTCACTCAAACTGTTTGTAGCGCTTAGCTCGATATTGCTTTTCAAGGAATAATTCCTATATAACAATATCAATTACCCAAATCATTCCACAGGAAAGAGGTAGGCATTGCGATTACGACTAGAGTTAAAACGTTCGTGAACTACAATCGTCACACTCACGGAATAAGGGCACATTTTTTAATTTCGAATTCGAATAATATACCAATAGTTTCTAATGTCAAATCAGCAAAATATAACTATTTGAATATAAAACAAAAAAAAAAGAGAATGCCTACAGGTGTAGTTTCCATAATAATCGGACATTGGTATGGAAGGAAGCACAGGCATGTACATATGTAGGTACATGTCATTCTTTATTCTACACTGAATCGATAACATTGGACGTTAAAATGGTAAGAGGATTCTAGAGCCTCCAAAGTTCGAAACATTACTAAACCTACATTGGGTGATAGGTTTATTCTGTATCTCTTCTTTTATTGCATATAAAATATAATTCCTATATTCGTCGTTGCATCTTTTAATGTGCGTTTGTAAAATGCAAAAACAGCATGAAGTGTTTTAGGAAAAGATTCGATAAAGTAATCTGAAATTTTCAAACTTCAAATTATCAAAATGTTATCTCACTATTATGTTTTATTACTATATTTCTATTCATAAACCCTTATTATAAGTATTCATCGTTTTATTATAATTAATAAATGTGAAATTTAATACAATTTGAATTAAATTAGAAGTTAAACATCTATTTTGAGTACCAAGATAAAAGAAAACGAATTAAAATCAATGATTGAAGTATACTAATGATAATTCTTAGAATAATTGAAGTATATCGCCATTTCTTTAAAAAGTTAACATGTATTACAAAAGTATTAGATTTATATAAATTTGATTAGGATTCACAATTATATTTTAAGTATAAAACGCGCAGGAGCGATGTTACACGTAATTTGAATGTAGAAAAGTTGCAAAATTCCTCTACACCCCTGAGAGGAGCAGTGATACAGCATCTAACCCGGGCGATGATGTAAGCACAGTCTATCCTTCTCATTTCTACACACTCGAACATTTTCTTTCTTTTATTTCAACTTCTTCTACCCCTACTTCGAAAGTACCTTATAGCCAATTATAGTTGGCGAATATTCAGGATACAAATATTCTGGCCTTGTATATTTTCAAAGCTCAAAGAAACTTTTTAAAAATAGAGAAAAATGTCAAAGCCTGTTCCATTCAAATTTTCTACCTTATACACTTCCAGAGTTGAAATCCTCAAGTTTGAATAAAAGAAAGGAATACTATAGAAGTAGCATGGAATATGTTTAAACCCTGGAAATAAAATTGTAAGTGAATAACGGATACGTAACATCCAAAAATACCAAACTTTAATTCACAGAGCGATCCATCGTTCAGGGATCCAGAGACAAAGACAAATGCTTCGGTGTCGCGCCCTATCGGTCGATCGTTCAAATGTTCCGTAGATCATTACAAGTCCTTTTTCTTCGTCATGCCAACGTTCATTACCTCGTATCTCTTTTCAATCCTTTCTTCCACACACACACACACACACACACACAGAGGACAACATTGTATCAAATATTCCTCTTCATTTTCATTATTTAATCGAGTCGTGTTATTTCCTTCCTTTAAGACTCAAGAGTTCCTCGAAACTTATTCATTTTATCGTCGTTCTTTCGCACGAATGAAACTTTCTGTCTCTGTCCGTTCACTTTGAAGTGGTGTTCGTTGCTTCTCTTCGTGACTCTCCCTCTCTCACCTCAGCACGGTTCCCTGTTTGAGCTGTGTGAGGGGAACACAGAGGTAACAGGGACCGTGAGGACGAAGAGCAGTGCAGTCTCGAGCCTCGCGTCGATCGCAGAGGATTTGTCTGTTGCTCGGCTCTCTTCATGCTCGACTGCTTCTTTCCAGAGCAACGAACCGCCGGTAGGTGTGTGGTGCAGTGCCGATAATAAAACATATGAAAAGAATTTCTGCCAGAGTATGGGAACATTCTCGGGGGAGGTCGATCTATCGCGTGGAACAACAGCGTGGAATCGATGATAATAAAACAAGCAGAAACCCTAAAGAACTCAGTCAATTTGAAAATCCCATTCGACGAAGAATATTCGCGAGGGCATCTAACTCTGCTTTGGTATAAAAGTTGCGCGAATCAGAGTATCGTTCGCGAAGATAGGGTTGAAATTGACGATACGGGAGCGCGGTAACGATCGACTCTCCCCTGACTAGATAGAACGAATCGTCGAGACTCGGAGTCTCGTAAATGAGCGAGAGGAATCGTCATCGAGGGATCAGTCACGATTTGGGGATGTCGACGTGCGCGAGGTGGACTTTATGGCCGGCGAGAACGCGTTTTCGACGCTCTCCGACGAGTCTCGTGTGCTACCGGAAGTGTTGATGATGAACGAGCCGGATCCACGAGGTAGATCGAACTGGTGATTTCGACGAACTTCGGTGCTCCTTGAAAAGTGATTTCCGCCATCCTGCTCTTCATGACATTTCGTTTCTTTTATTCCGCTTTCGTTTGCGTTCGATTCGTTGTTTCGTAAGAACGGTGAAAAAGATTCGTAGTTCTCTTTTTTTTTTTCAAGAAGACAGAAACGACTGGATATCGCGACATCGCTGATAATTGGATATTTTGGGAGACAGACCAGTGATCCGACAGGTGAGATATTTTAGTAAATATCTACGTATTCAACGTTCCACGCGAGTCTTCTTTCATTCTCTGTGCTATTCAATATCGACAGTTTTCTTGATATCTTGATAATTAATGTTTGCGGGATAGTTTCCAGCGTTGTAAAATAAAAATATCGGTTCAAGTGATTAATGGAGTGGAAACATAGCGAAACGTACATATATCGGATAATTAGTGAAAATAAATCGTTCATCGTTTACTCGATTCATTAACTGGATTCATTTAATGGATTTATTATGTTAGATGTATCTAATAACATGGAGATGCAAAGATAAAGTCCTGTTAAACGTCTCTTCGAGTTTTGCGTTTTTAATCGCGGTGACACCAAGATGGCGCAATATCTCGTTGCGTGGAGAGACTACGAAGACCACGTTGGCGGATATTCAAGGGCGCAGAAGCCGTCTAGAACGAGTTCTCGTTGAAATTACTGTCAAGACGATAGAAAAATAACAACGAGACTAAAATTCGCTGGTTACGTCACCAACAACGCGTTCTTTGTGGATTCGCGTTTTAAGTAGTTCTCCATTCTCAAGGTCGTCGAAAGCGAGCACGTACGTTTCACAATGATTTGGTCGAACGTTTATTTGTCATTTATCTCTTTCGTCCTATTTCTCTCACGATAACTTTGATTTTTCCATATCAAACAAAATTCTTGCGACGTTTAACTGCCCGATACATATCGTAACAAAGTTCATTTCACCCCCCGTGGAATAGCGTTACGAAACGGTGACAAATTCAGAACTTAAAAAATAAATTCGCCTTTCTTTATCGGCGGGATTTCTTAGGTTTCCGGTATCAGACACGTACGTTCAACTTTTCATAGCAATCAAAGGCCAATGACTACGTTGACCATGTACGCTACACTGTGAAAGGTATATTATTTAATTCGTGAAAAAAAAAACCGGATAATCTGAACCTAGCCTGAAATTAGTTTGGTTCTCAAGCGTCTTAAATATCCTAATCGTCGCAGTTCGTTGCCTTCGAGGCACAACGTTTCAAAAATATACATCCGGCTGGTAGTCGGTGGTTCTGGTATTTCGTTGAAAACGCAGTCTCCTGTACAATCGCGATTTCGAGTTCGACGCCTAATATCGTTTCGGAATAACCGAGCGAGTGTGGGTACATTTGAAAAAAATGGATGGCTAGAGGGGTGTAACGCGAGAGCGGCTGACAGCTGTGCGAACAGCGTGGAAGCAACCGTTTCCTTTCCCGAGCACGTTGCGGAGACACGCATGGAAAATGGAGGGGCACACAGCCAACGGCTGAATGGGTATAACGTGGACTTCATAGTCGGTTTAATGAAACGGCGTTATGCAACGCAACTACGCGAAAACGAGTACAAGGCTCGGGACGCTTGTTCATCCTCGTAGGTGGCACTGGTGACCAAATATGTAGGCGCCAAGGATCGTCCACGCTCACGCACTGAACGATTTTCATCCAGCATCTCGATAACCGGCATGTATTGATTATATCGACTGCGACCGATGCGCAGAAAAAACCCGATTGACTTGAATTATCGATCTAAAAATATTTGTACAAGTTTGAGTAAAAAATAAAAGTATTAAAAAGTTATGATAGGTTGAACTTTTTAAGAATAGGGCATGTAGGACTTGTTGTTTAATGTTAGTCTCGTTTGAATTGCTAATGATAGTGGATCTTAACCCGTTGATAGGAAAAGACGAGTCATGTAGTCATTTGAACTCCTTCTTTACTTATTTTCAGTCTTTTACCGTGTCGTAAAACTTCACTTCCGTTACAAATAGACTATGTTTGTATCAGCGAAGATTAAAATAGAATTAGTATGAGATTCGTTTGTTTTCATCGACTGTTCATCTTACGACTGATAGAAGCTTCTGGTTAACAAATGATGCGGTTGAAGGGTTACAGAGAGGCTTGACAACGATTCGATCATTTAGTTACGTAAAAAGTAATAATAACGCGGCATTTATTTATTTAACACCGAGTTATACGTCGTTTCTACAGAAAGTTTTTCAATCGTACGTCATTCCTGCAAGCGGTTTTAAAGTTCGTCTCTTTTATGAAAAATCGTCTTCCAGATTATTGCATAAAGTACTGTTCATGTGACTATTGTTTTACTTGTAAATCTTGGGCTTTCGTAACAGTGTGAGCGCATATGTATTGTGACTATATCGGCCTTATGCGAGACAAGTCGCCAGTGACTTCAACGCCCGGTATGTCATGACGTGGGATCTGCTTCGACAGCGGTACTCTTTTTACTATGCTTGCAATAAAATTAAAGAAAATTCGCTATCTTTTGTCTTATCTATTCCCATTATGTGTACTAAATAAAACATTTAGAATTTCATCAGCGATATGTCATATCGATAAAATTTGAAACCAATTAGAAAATGAAAATCCACATATACAGAAGTTGCAAGCTATTTGCTGCAGACGTATATATCTCTTAATAAGTGTACGATATAGTAATAAATATTACAGATGGTCTCACTGAATATTGAGTCCCTGTCGATATACAATGGACTGTTTAATTATCTGTGTGATCTCTGGGAAATACAATCTCCCGTAATTTCTGTATAAATATTCACATCTATTTGAAACTTTACCAATCTAATCGCGATAGTCAGCTCTCGTTACGCTGTTAATGAAATTTCATAGAAAAGCGTGTACAAGTGGTCGATTACTTTCGCGAGTCGTTTAAACAATTTTTCTGTTCCTCGCGATCCTGTTTGTCGGTAACGAATTTTTCAAACGCGACCAACGAAAAGGTTGGAAGAAATGAATTTTCACGTGACGAAGAGAAAGTGAAAGGTAGAGTACATATGTTACGGCCCTGGGTTCCCAAGTGCATCAAGTCGCGAGGCACGAGCCTGACTTTCCTGGCCGCGACGAGAAAAGGTGGAAAGAAGGTGGCAGAACCTCGCGGGATGTCGATCGACCAGCCTCGTAAAATCGCGCGGTTCGTGTCGTCGCGACGTCGCGTCATGTTCAATCGAAAAACATAAAGGGGTCGTGGTGCAGTGAAAATGGCGTCCGCGTGGAAGGGTCAAGCACGGTGGTCCAGTGTGTTCGAGGTCGTTCCTGTTCCGTGCACCGGCCTCTCCTGTTGCTCGAAAAAGTGAACGTTGCGTTATGTTCGGCCACCTCCGCGAAACACCGCGTCGCTTTCTCGACACAGCTCTACTAACCAGCTCGAAAACGTTTTCCCTACATCAAGATCAAACCCTTCGACCCTTCGAATTTTTCTCCCATTTTTCCTCCCTTTTTTCTCTCTATGTTCTGCATATCACCACGCGGCAAAATGGAGACGAGTTTCTTGTGTCTGCGAATCTTACAAACCTTCGGGCGTGTCGCGTTACTTGATTTATGATTCCGTGGAACATCGACGAGAAGGTCTCGACGATATCTCATGGATCTTTGGAATGTGCGAATGGGGGACGATTTTTTTGGCATCGAGAACCTCGTTACGTAGTCTGTTTAGTGTACAGTTAGCGAATCAAAGTTTGTTAAGTCGTGAGTAGAGACGTTTAACTGGATAGACGTACAAAGAACATCGAGTGGATGTATTAAGTAAGAAGATAGACCGGTCGTCGTGTGATTTTTCGTGTTTTGTTGCAAGTGTTCTCGCGCGAGAGACGTTTGCACGGTCGATCGTACTCATGGGAGTTCGACCCAGTTATTAATAAGACTTTCTCTTTTATTTTAGCCATGGACTGGCGGGGGATCGCACTGGCATTTTTATTGGTAAGTAAATGAAAAAGTCTCCTGGCAATCTCAAGATACCCTAACAAGTATTTCATATCAATTGCATAACCTTGATTCTTTAGATTCCTAAACATACCCACGATGTTTATGCATTTACATCCAGCACAAATGTATACAGATGAACAAGGATAAACATAGATACAAAAATTTACAAAATATCAGAAGTAAAGTATATATGTGTCATAACGTGTAGAAAATGAAATATACTTTTCAGCTTTAGTTTGTTTATCAGTGTTAATTATCATTAAGGGTTAATGTAAATGATCAAAGATTACTCTTTGAACTACACGAAACGTATATACAAATGTAACCAATGATGTAATACGAAAATATCAAACTTCGATACCTTTCTTCAGCGTGTGAAACAGCTGGACCGTCCAATTCGAAATGGCCTCTCGATTTTCGCTGAATTTCGATTTCAATTTCGATGGTAGATAACAAGTAGGTGTATGATACTTTCTCTCGTATCATGTTGTACGAAAAACGAGCATGACTGGAGAGCGTAGTATGTTGGCCAGGAATGTGGGGAATTATGTAATCCTTTGTTGGTACAACGTGCCGCTAAACCGACTGTCAGGAAAACTGTGTCGAGACGGCTGCAATATTTTTTATGCCCCGCAATTTTTCACCTCGATGTTAATTTAAAGTGCAGCAATCCAGCGAAACGGCGCTATCATGTACCACCTCTTCGAGTCTCTTTAAATAATTTTGCCTCGTTCACAGCTTTATATTCAATGGAAATTGGGATACAATTTTAAAAGATCGAATGTGAGATTCGCAAATTTATCCTTGGGACCTTATCGCATAATTGAACTGATATTATTCGCAGAGCTTGTAGATTTTATGGTGTAAAGTGTAAAAGGTGTAAAAGCAAAATAAAAGATATAGAATACACGTAACGTACAAAAAAATACGATGAAACAGATCCCATTTTTTCAGTTCTGTTTGTAAAAATGTGAACTTGGAAAAATATCCACGCTCCGACCATTAGCGAGAGTTCAGCGATTAGTCAATGCAAGAATAATCTTTTCTATTGGTTGTGAAAGCTGTGTTGCATTAGTCCAATGATACAATAAATTTTCCTCTTTTTATGGAGCACGAATTTACTCAAACGAATCACTAGTATTTTGTATTGATTGCAATGATACAGTTTTTGTTTGAAACGTGTTTAACAAGCGTTACAAACTTTCCTGTTGCTCGAGCTATTCAGCGAAATGAAGGCTGCACAAGATAATTTCAGTAGATACTTGCTCTTTTTATGATAATCATAGTAAACATCCTTGTAAAATGAAGCGACGTTCTCTTGACAAAGAACTGTGGAATTGTTGTCGTTAACTCATTCAAAGGTTGCAATCATGAGTCTGTGCAACGTTTAATAATCGACAAATAGTCTGGAATCTAGGAATTACACTGATTAGAATCTCAGGATTCTCAGAAGTGGACGTTTAAAACTTACTAAACTTGCTAAAAAAGAAATCATACACCTATGCTGTAATGTTCCTTCATAAATTTCAAGAAATCATATATACTGTTTGATCCTTACAGATATCAATTTTTTAATTGCATATTAACTTTCCAAAATAAATTCTATCGTGTCATAATATTCTACTCCAACGAAGGACAAAGCCATTCTACGTGTCTCGACTTGTAATTTTGTGAATTACAAATTTTGCAAGTGTTTGTGGTTTCATAAATTTCTGTAATCTTGCAAATTGCATTCAACCAAGGACTGTATACTTGTATACAGTCAACAAATGTCTGTATACTTTTGATCGATAATGTACGACTAAATAAAATAATGTCGACGTGCAAGTACAGTTTTATTTTTCCACTTGGAAATGGTCACCGATTTGAAAAGTGAACGTATAAACGTTCGCATAAAGAAAAACCTCGATCTTAGTAGAAATTGCAAGTTTGTGAGAAGAAAGCGTGTAGGTGATCGCGAAGAAATCATCGTCACACAGGAAATGCGAATTTCCAAGTGGATGCGTAAACTCGCACGACGTCCAACTCCTTGCGAGATCTCGATAAACATTTGTATGTGTAGAAAAGAAGAACTTTGGAACAGGTTCGCACGAAAAAGTAGCAAAACTCTCGAGCAGATGCAAACGTTTACGGAACACTGAGCACACTTCAGAAGAATACATTAAAATTTCTAACTGGCTGATCATTGCGAATGCTAACAAGTCACCAAATGTGTGTATAACACGAAGAGCATAGATCTTAAAATATGCGAAAAGACAGTCTGAAAGAAAAAAGCCAAGAAAGTTTCGAGTTTAGCAGGAAGCAATAAAATAGAGGGAAAAGGAAGAAGAGAAAACCTATGGAGCGCGTTCCTGCATAAAAATCACGCCATACGGAGACTGAATTTTCAAAGTTATTCAAACAGCGCGATGCAAATATTTGCACGAATGTTCTATATGCAAAAGAAAGAGGTATGATCGCTAGAGAAACAGCCACGCCCACTTTTACTTGCTGTTCTTTTAAATATCGGCGTATGATCTCGGAGAGGTCCCTGCAGCTCGTTTTCACAAACGTTTCACTGTGAAGTCGATAGGAGAACCGATACCGGAAGTGAGCCTCTAAACGCTCCCGTACTAGCAGTTCACACGTACCAAGAAAGAGGAAGACGGAATGTGAACTTTCGGCACTGCTTAGAAAATAACTTATGTTTGTGTACTACTCGAAGCAGTTAGGAGGAGACCCTGTTTATTTTATAAATCTGTTTCACCGCGAACACAAAGAATAATAAATTTTGCACCGCGTTATGAAGCTGACTAATTAAATAAAGTGAGTTTAATTAAATTTAATGTGCGCATAAAATTTGTCTATAATAAAATAGACATATAGATGGATAATAGATAATCAAATTTATACCATAAGTATTATTCTGTTGCACATCGAAATTCATCAAAATAATTCCTTTACCATAGGAAATCAAAGTATCGTAGGTTTCTAATTTAGCGAACTTTGCTTGACTGAATGTATAGCGAATAAACATACGTATTTTGTACTGAAGTAAGATGCATGCAAAACTCGTGTCAACGTTATTCATAATAGAATTATTTCTACCATTTCTATCATTAAAAACAGAATTTATTTCTGTTTATTTTTATGTTTGTTTATAATATTTTTTATAATAGTGCATGTGATTTCACATAATACAAAAACTAAAGATGCTAGTGGACAATCAAAAGGATAAGGCAATTGGATTTCTCTGTTTATGGACACATGCTAGAGGGGACGTTATCGCGAGAACGGTCAATAGAAAATCACGTTTGTTTTAGACTGAGAGAAAGTCGTCAGTGACGCGACCAAGTTTAGAACGAGGATTGCGTAAATGATTTTTCACTGATTTGTCGAATCCTATCGTTCTACGTAACGTTCGTAGGACAAGGGCGTTCAGTTAGAAGCGAAACAAATTTCTAAATGAATTTAATCAAGAAATTTGCATATCCAAATTCAGAATGATTATCTCGATGAGCGCCAGGAACATGTCAAAGAAGAGAACGTGGGTGTTCCTTTTGAAATACGGAATTTCACGGAGAGCCTGCAATCTCTGGCTACACCCACGCAACATCGGCCACTTTCAAGCTTTTTTTTCTGCCACTCGCACGTCACCTTCAACAATGCTCATTTAGTATCTTAAATCTGATTTCGTTGGTCGTATTTCGTAGCTTCCCGATTGTTTCGAAAATACTTCGTGCAATTGTACCGACAGAATTGACGCAATTAAGGAGCATTTACCTTTCAGCTAATGTACATGTATAACAGATAATTTCGCTTTGTCAACTTTATATAATTTCACGCGAATCTTTTAAACAAGCAAAGAATCTATATAATTCTACATTTCTTATTATCAATTTACACGTTGAGGAATTTATTAATATAGATTAACTCTCTCTTCTATTTTTTCATTTGTATTTCCAAGGTAGAACTGGTATTTTCTTCTAAAAGACCTTTCAAACGTTAAAATTGTATAAGGTAGCAGAGACGCTTCAATAAATGTCCAAGAATTTTCTCAGAATTTTCGAAAATCTACCACAGTGGCGTTGGTAGCTATTCATTGTTTTCTCGATGGATTACAAATTACATGAGATTTTAAAATGTTTTCTATAACACGCTTGATATGTTCGCAATAAAGTTCCTGTAAGTGTTCCGATACTTTCATGAACGACTGTACGGACGAAAAATTACAGTACATTATACTCTTATATGAATCGCTTGTCCCCTGATGAGTTCAAATAAATATATGATCCTTCCTTATCTCGAAATAAAGGAGTCTGCAGGAAAACCAGTCCTTTCGATAAAGATCGGAACGTATTTCAGCGAAAAGCGTGCAACGATGACGTCATTTAGATACTTATAGAGATACAACGATCGAGTAGAAGCGAATGAGTAATGTAACTTGCGTTATGCCAGCAGGATCGTACGCTGGGAGGCGTTTTCAAGGAGATCTCAACCTACGCTATATCTGCGACTACGTCGATCCGATTATCCATTGATTCACTCGATAACTTGCTTGCTTAGGGTCAATTAGAATGTATGATAATATTTTGTTGTCCCTTGATACACGTTTCTTACAGGATCGAACGTTTCCATTAAGTCAGCGTTGAGAATGTTAGTTACAAAATTTTGGAGTTAACGGTCACATCTAAGAACGATTATTTACCATTATTTAACATAAGAGCGAAGAGAAAGATTTCATGTCGTGTGACGAGAAGAATCGTGTTCAATTATGCTCTAAAATTGTTTCCGACGCTCACGTGATATAGAATATTTGCTTGCTATTCAAAGGATAGGAGAAATCCTCCTTTTACCGTGAAACCAACATCCCAGGACTTTGAGTCCAAGAATAAACAGAAAATAAGACTCTGTTCTCTGGGTTCTCAATCCGGGTTCCTCAAGAGTCGTAAAACAGCTTCCAAAGAGTTAGTACTGGCTGAAGGTACGTCGAGGTACAACAACAGTGGCTCAGGAATTTGAATAATTAAAATATTTGGGAGTTTCGTACCGATGAATTTTAAATATATGTAGGAAATGATTGCAAGAATAATTGAAGAATCCTTATACCATCAAGACACCGCAAGTGTCACGAAACAAGTTTGTCAGAAAGAAAATAAAACTTGCACGTTAATGCAGTCGAAATTTGCAAAAAAGAAAAATGTACCAGTGGAGAACCAAATTCTACAAGAACATTCAATTCCGTTTTTCAAAGCATTGAGCTATTAAATTGGATCATCAATCGCTGTAATTATTTTTAGACTAAGATTTTTGCAACTAATTAGATGTTAAGCTAGAATTATTTCTAATGAGTTTATTGAGCCTTGTTAAACACGTAATGGTCGTAAAGGTAAAAAGGTAATCTCTATGTACAGGCAAGTTGAGACAAGGTTTGAGAGACACTGCTTTATGCAAATAATCCCAGAACGACCTTGAAATAACTTGCGCATTTTCATCATTTTTCTACCAAAGTCATACGTGTACTTTGGAAGATGTTCATGTTAGTAAACTATAGTTACAATTATTATACTTTGTATTACTGCGAGGTTACATGGATCGTATTTCAAAGTCTCATCCTTGAAAGATAAACGTTCGCGTGGATATAGATCTGAGCTTTGTACACCCATCGATCGACATCAGCCTCGAGGCGGATTTTTTTACGAAACTGTATTTCGCGCTGCATCCTTGCGATTATGTGTAATTGGATCAAACACGAACGTGAGTGTCTAACTGACGGCACTGTATGAACGAGGGTTCTGCATGCGACTCCACATATCCGTATATGGCACTTGCAGTTTTACTATCCGATAGAAACCATAGCAGAGTAACCTTCTCCACCATAACACGAGTTCTGTTCTCTGACACACCCTATCGTGAGACGAGTTGACATGAACATAATTGCGGGGTGTAAAAGATCGTGTTCGAAGATTAAGTACCTTATCTGTCAATTACATATGCATATTAGATTGACACGTATGAAACGTCGCTTCATAAAGTTCAAATTTGGTTAATATTACTCGTTAAATTTTGTTCAATGGATAATTATCAACAAATTAAGGAAGAAGAAATCTGCTGTAAATCGCATTCTACAGCACATTGACAGCCTTTCAAACAAATCTGCGTTTTTCATTTTCCAATTGAATTTGTGGAAAAATTTACAAAATTTCAGCCGCTTTGAAGTTCTTCAGATTGCAGTAGAAAGCAAATGCTCCTAATATCGTCTGGTTCGTAGTATCGTCCAGCGGTAACGCTTTGAAAGAAGAAGCATTGGCAGAAATCGGCAACGAATTGAAGATGTGATCAAACATGTATGAAAGAAACGTGTTTCATTTCGCATGTACGTTAATATCTTTCCTAGAATTTACGACGCGTGTTTAAGCACATGCGAAATGGCCGCTGACTCGCTGAACCACTTTCATCGGCGCACACCGATAAATACATGTAACAATGCCGACGTCGGTGTTTATTAGACAATTTCTCTAATGTCGTTTTCGTGTGGTATAACTTTCGATGTGAGAAACGTATCGCAAACTCTCACTTTCCATCCAAAGAACCAACTTGTATTTTATTTATTTCGTCTCTATATCCTAATATAGAACTCCAATGTAGATATATAATAGTACTATCGATGGATGATTGTTCGAATAAAACCAGTTCAGGGTTACGTGGATCTGCCACGAAGACATCAGACCATCGCTGGGTATACAAGGAGAAAAAGAGCTGGACGTAACGCTTACATCGACACGGTGCAACTTGGATCAACTCCGACAATTACACGCTCACCTAATCCATAGAGCAGTAGTTGCCCGAGTCTACTACGTAATGTCGATACCTAAATCGGCATGGATTGGAAAATAAAAGTGTGTCGAGGGAGTAAGAGGTGTCTCGAGTGCCCTTGCTACGTTCACCGTCACCGCATCACGTCGGAGAACGTTTATTGCACTGTGGACAAGTTTTTGCACTTCTCCTTCTTCCCTCTCTTTATTCTTTTTTTTCTTTTTTATTATTGCAACCTTCAACTCTCGGAAGAATAACAAAATTTAGTTGGAGAAATTGGGTTTAAGAAGCCATCAAATATACTTGAGTCTATCCAGTTCCAACTAAAAAGAAGTCAATCGAAAGGAGATTACAGCAAAGAAGCAGAATGTACAATAGATAAATTTGTTTCTTTGTGTTGCAAAAAGAGAGCATTGCTAAACAAGATGATCAATGTCTTGATCACCGTTATTGCATAAACATCTTGGGTCATCGGTTATACCAACTCTACTATAATGATCAGCTCTGCGAGCAATTTATCGTAACGATCAATTCTCTCGAAAGGCTTTTATTAAGGAATCAAGGTTCTAAATTATCGTTGCAACAATTTTCAACAAACGTTTCCTCTCTCTTTAATCGTCGATTATTAAAATTCAAAGATCGTTCGATATTGAACATCTATTACGTGTCCCCCTTCCTTTCCTTTAAATTTTCCCTTAAACTGTTCACTTTTCTAAGCTATTATTCTTCATAAAGCATTCGTCAAATTCAAAAGAATGAAACATGAATTATGGATGATGAATTGCATAGACACTGAATTATTCATGGATTGTTAATTATTGTTTAATTTTCTCCGCCCGATTCTATAGAATGGTTTGACAACTCCCACGAATGATAAGTCAGGATGAAATATAATTATGATGCACGTAACTATTCAGACTTAATGTTTAAATACTGTTACGAGTTGGTATGTTTTATCGGGTAGGGTAATTAGAAACGATCCAGACTTGCAACACGATGTTCGTCCTTTCCATTATCCAATTGGCCTTACCATATACGTGCACGTATGGTCGCCTTTAGAGGTCTTATTTACAACCTTGCGCGACGAGCCAACAGCTCGAATTTTACTGCTCGAATTAATCATCGAGCTTCTTGTTCTTCTCATCGATCATTTGCCGAGCTAAACAATTTTGATTACGATGCAATTTATTTCGAAGATCACGTTCGAGGAACGCTGATAATGAAATTTTCTGATATATGCTACGTTAGAGATTGCTTGCATTTATCATTTATGATTTTGAAGTTGTATTAGCACTCTGAATCAATGAGACTCAATTATATTGACGAAACTTTTTTTTTTTAATTTAATATTTTGCATTCACAATTTGTCCAATTTGGACATTTGGTAGAATTTTTTAGCTGTATAATTATCATGTGGGTGGCTACCCCCAGCGGGATACCAACTTTGTGTATGCTAGGTTATATCCTTTATGAGATCTGTTGGGTGTTTCCTATTTAATCTTCTTTCTATGTTTCATGTGTTATTCGTTTCCACTGCCAGCCGGTTCGGGTGCGTTGCTATTCTTTCTCTGTGCCTTCTTGCACATCTGCTAATCTCCTCCTTGACCGTTGATATTCCCAGGTCTTTCCGAATGTCCTCGTTCTTAACATACCATGGGGCGTTTACTATCGTTCTAAGAATTTTAGCTTGCATTGATCGACGAAACTTGAAACAAATTGAAAATGTACGTAAAAACTACAAGATATCTGGGACAAGTATTATTATACATCTCGCAATTAAATATCATAAAGATATTTAAACGATCAATTATTCGTATACGCTGTATACTAACTTTTTACAAAATATCTGGTTATTGCAATTAATTCGATGTAAAATTCAATGTTTCGAGTGGTTCTCGAGTGATTCGTTGGCCAAGGACTTTCAAACTAAAATTCAGTACTAATAAAAAAGTTAATTGATGAGAAAAAATCTAGCATTGTGCATCAGATTATCGGATGTGTTCAATTGGCACGTTTTCCACGGATCCTTGTGGCTAATAATCAAGTTTAATCGATGAGAAACGGACTCTCGCGTTTCCACGCGCCTCTGAAATCGCATGATTCATACACACTTGGAGCAATACCGGAGAGAGTCGAGCGAATCATGGTTTCAGCCTGACATTTTCGCAAGGATTTTTCAGTCGATGACGCGATCTTTGATCCGGGACTGGATTCTCGAATATGTCATTATTGAAACCTTCTCTATCGATCCTTTCCTACGACTGATCGTACGTGTCCTCAAAGCTTCTTATATCAGTTAGTCAACTTTTCCTTAGTTATTGCATCTAATGATTAATTAGAAATATTATTTATTTGAACCTTGTTTTCGTTATTTGATAGATGGATTGTCAGAAATGTTACGAACTTTCCAAACGAGTTTAACGTTATCACAGGTACTACCTTTCGATATATTGTCATTGGTAAATAAAAAA
The DNA here is from genome assembly GCA_905333015.3 of Bombus campestris. Classification (NCBI taxonomy): domain Eukaryota; kingdom Metazoa; phylum Arthropoda; class Insecta; order Hymenoptera; family Apidae; genus Bombus; species Bombus campestris. Next base: position 7,279,119 of record HG995145.1, read on the forward strand.
AGAACCACGGTTTGCCAACCAAAAGAAGAGATCTTATACTTCGATAAAAAGATGTTCAACGTTCCTCACGAATTTACATCACCTTATTCGTGCATTCCGATCTTTACGAAACATTTCTTTCGCGAAAAGGGAACTAACAGAACTGCTTCTATAAAATACGATATGTTTCAACTTTTTTTTAATCTTCGAATAACTTTATGCATTCTGTATATTTCTGTACCTTCAAAATTTCCCACAAATGCAAAAATATCTTTGGTCTAATCATCGCCGTCCCACGCTATCCCTTGTTCGTCTTATCTATAGGGACAAACGATTCTCTAAGGACAATCTAACGAGCATCGCTCTTCTTTTTTTCAGATCACAATAGCGAGGCACAGCACCACACAAGCGGCCCAAATACCCGAGCAGCTGCCTACATGTGAGTACATATACACGCCTGTAGCGCTTTCTAATTGTCAGTGTGGCAGCGATAACTAATTAGACGGAGGGTCAATTAACCGAGAACCTCCTCTGGTCGACTTGGTGGTGGAATCGGTGGCCACCTGCCAGTGAATTGTCTCTCCCATGGAAAACGTTTCCTGTTGAATCAAACGATCAGATAAAAAAAAAAAAAAAAAGAAAAAAAATAGCTGGATGCTTTCCACGCGTGCGTACGCACTTTCTAAAGAGCACAATACACGCCAGTCGACGATGACAATGATTCTAGGAACAATGACCGGTTTATGAACAGGTCTAATTAGTCTGGCAGGGAGCGGTCGTCGTCTTGATTGATCGAGATGTTCAATTAATTACGCTCGCGACTAATTATCGGCGAGCCGTTAGCGGAGAATAAGCGGACTAATTAGAGAGACGTTTTAATCTGTGCTTCGAAAAAGCATACCATCATTCGATATGATCGCGTGTAGTCAAGGATCATAGCAACGATTAGTGGCTCAATCGCTGCATCATCGCTGAAAGTCGATTTTGTCGTTTCTTGAATTTATAATTGCGTGTAATTATTTCTGATGGACTCATAGCAGCCACTGTTAGATTCTATAAGGGCAAGTTGAAAATATCTTTATGGCATGTTTTCACATGTTGTGATATGGAAATGAACTTGAGAATACATGTTTCCTTCATCTTGGTCTTAGCGACGTAAGATACATAAAATGCGCGACGTTAATTAATTATGATTCAATTATGTACATGTACGTTGTCAAATATGGGATTATGTGTAAAATGAGCTACGGGTGGGTAAAAAGTTCAGAAACGAGAACTTTTCTACACTGCTATAATTTGTAATTCGTGTTACCTATTGATAATTGACGATACATCGATAGTAACATTTCGGCGATACAAGTTAATCGAGCTTCGGAGAATCTGTCGATCGAAATCGTTGAGGTAGAGTAATAATCGAAAGAAAGGGAAAAGAATGGTCAAGAAGAGAGGCTTTCCAGACGAGCAACGACCTTCCTCGGAAGACATTGCTTTGGTGGAAGGTGAACGCAGTCGTGTGACCTACATTCTCATGTGGCGACCAGAGAAAGATCACGGAGAGAAGAGAAAGAGGCTGAGACGAGATATAAACGAGACGAAACGAGATGACGATTACAAACAGAGACTACCAGACGATTACAAACAGAGACAACCATACGATTTCCTCCTCAGCATCGATGCGAATCGAAAGTCCTTGCGAACGGCGGCCAAACACTTTCAGCCTTTTACCTTTTACCATCGAGTTCCGCCAGAATTTCACCGACTACCATATTGTGTCAATTTGGGAAAAAATCCTGCAAAGAATCTTCTCTTAGGAACCAAACCGATCGATTCAACTTTTTCTAAATTCTTCGTTCTTGCTGTAGTTTCACCATTTTCATAATTCAATTTATGACCTTTTTTATCATTCGAAGTTTATTCACTGACTTTTACAATGAATACTAAATCTTAGATATTTTATATATTCTTGAATATATTGTGTATTCTATACACTTTTGCATCTTTAAATTTCCATTTCTCCAATCTGTCAAGAATTATAATATTCAACATATGTCTGTAGTTAATACGAAGTTTGTATCGATATTCGAACAGCTGGAATGTCGATGTCAATTGTGTAAAAGAATAGGAGGATCACCTGTGCATAAAAATAGCTGGATCTTTTCGCAACGTTTCAGTATTTTGCAATCGATCGTGCTTAAAATTTTGCATTAATCTCTGATGAAAACGTTGCATGACCTAGCTTCAGCCGTGACTCATATTGCACAGATAGCTCGTGACAGACTGTGAGATGATAAGATCGAAACTTAGAAATTGATTACACGCTTACATGCAATAATATTATATTAATAATAAGCGTACAATAGATGGTTACTTTCATTCGCTACATGACACCATAGTTGCTCAGCTATACAAAATCTACTCCTCGAATACGTAAATTTCTCCTGTCTGCGACAATGATTTATGAATGACTAGATAAAATATTTATAAAAAAAAGAAGACTTTGAAAATTGATACGAAAGATTTACGCGTTTTAATCTAATTTGATACGGCAAATTTTATATGTTTTTATTCAAACGACATAGTATATACATATATAAAAATTATTCATAGTGGTGATCAAGCGGTGTGATCACGTAAGTATGGGCAATGTAAAAAGCGTATCTTAAAAAGTTTTAACGAATTGAATGGAATTCCTCGAGTGTCGCGACAAGATGGGAAAAACCAGAGGAAAATTCAACCTAGTGCACTTAGAAATCCACCGTAATGGATTTATGTAACGACTTCGATTACGTTGCTTCGAACGAACGATTAATGAGTCGGACTTCTTTTTACCACCACGTCTGACGAATCGAAAGTGCCCCTCGCCACTGGCCTTTTACTTTTTATCGTTCGTTCCAGAGAACTGTCGAGAACGAGTCGCATATCGAACGGCGAAACACGTACTGGTCGCGATTATTACTTTGACATTTCACAAACTACCGAGAATTGTATTATTATACATATATTTTTATATTTCTTTCGCAAACTATGCTCGTTAGATCTCGTTTCATATTATGAGATAGATTCAAAGATATATCACTTGCGATGATTAATGGGTAGCATGCACGCACAGGTCAGCATTCTGAAATCATTATAAATTGTAATATGATTTCTATATACTTTATTAAATAGCGCTTGCAATTAAACGATATTCAATGTTAGATAGTTAGAAACTTTTCCAAAGATACCCTCGAGTCAAATTTCCGGCTGTTAACGAAGTAAAGCAAAAACGATCTATACTACGCAGTGTTAGTGTGAAAAATGCGGACGCGATACAAGTACGCGAATTGTACACGATTCGGTTTCAGTTAAATCGAGAGTGTGGTTTCCGCGTCGCAGAGCATCGAGGGTACAGAAGCAAGCTCGAGGATTTCTCGAATACCTTGACTTTTATGGGGAAACGCGGTAAAAAGTGAGATCATCCCAAGTTCTATCCATAAATGTACAGTGTTCAGCGAAATGTTCTCTTTCGATAATCGAAAATGATCAGTTGTTTCCTTTTGAAATGTACTGTTTTTTTTTTTTTTTCAATTTTAAACGAACATAGTTGCACGAATAATCAAAGCAATGTATGTGATCCTCGCTAGCGTTATAATACTAAAACTTTATTCAGTTAAGCTTGTCGCATCAGTACCGGCCGTGTAAGTGTTAATTACATTACAGAATGACCTAAAGAAGAAATTATAGATTTATCTTGCAATTCTTCGCGAAGCGGAAAACGTCAATCTCTGCGCGACAAATGTCATTGTTCATCCGGACAGCGGTCGGTTGTTTGCTCTTCCAAGAGAAACCGCGCCTCAGAGGAAAGTTGTTTTTCTCCCTAGCATAGGCTTTTACATGCGGGCACGTTTCGTCTCTTGTCGTAAACGACTGTCGTTTGCGAGCTATTATCCTCAACGTAAAATATCCATTGTGCTACTCTCGATGAATGCTATGCTAATATTCTGAAATACGTGACCCAACTTTATTTTCGTAAGCTGTAAAAATATAAATAAAGAATTTATGAATAATTTATGGATGGATGGACGATGAATGTACATAGCGAACGTGTTAATTTTCCTTTATACATGAAAATGCTCGCACTCAGAATCGTGAAACTTCTCTAAATCTTTCGTTTTCTGCGACTACGGTCTGAGAATCATTGATTTACTCGATTAACAAACATATCGAGATTTCCTTTTGTACGTTCACTTTTCATTTCGCCCCTATCGCCCGTCCAAGGTAAACTCCAAGGCCGTTTCAATTCGCACGCGTTCATTGCGACTCAGTTAAAATCGCGACTTTCATAAAAGTGAATACGCAGAATAATTTTAAGTAGAATAATCAACAATTCGGAAGAAGTTTTCTGCCCTTTTAGTTTCGAATCGAATAGTCCGAGGATATTTAAACAAATTCACATATTTTTACGAACACAAGTGGAATCTATTGAAATATCGAGTCAATCGACGAACGAGTCGTTCTAGAAATAAATGCTAATAGAGATAACAGGGTCGTATCTTGATCAGTCCAAAGGCGATTACAGTTTTATCAAGGCAAAAAGTTAAATTAGTTATTCGTCCATCTAATTACGCATCGATTAATCGAACGTCATGGTTTCTAATTTATTTTACATTAGCTCTGCACGTGTAAGTAATCGGTACCACAGTGTTGACCATCTTCTACTTCTCAATCGAGACGCCATGAACTAGTTGTTAGTACAGCATTAGAAGATTTAAAATGACTCAGGGTATTTTTTAGAATATCCTACATCCATGTTTCTTGCGATTATCTTCTCTAGAGAGTAATGTATTCAGTATTAAATTAAACGACGCGATCAGTTCTATCAGGCACATCGATTCCTATCGATGTGTACTCGCCAATTTCTCAATCGACCTAGCAATTAAAACGTTCTTCGTCTACACACTTCGATTAATATTCATTCTGACTATGTAAAATGTAAAGTTGTCGATTGGTTTCTATAGAAATCCTGATGACGCGCACACGTGCTTTAAAAGCTAACAATTACGGTCGATGACTTTATTTAAGATTCTTTATTTAGATGGTAAACTGAAACAACGATATATTAAATTTGATATTCTGTTAAGTAAATGCGAACCAACTTATTATGTAATATCTGCGTTGAAGAAATAATAGCGCCAGAACGCCGTTATTTTTCGGAGATCTTAGCACGAAAGGTCAGCAGTAAGTTCACGAAATATTCGCATTTCTGGTTTAATGTTTGCAATAATACACGCTAGTAACTGTACGTTTGGCGAATCTATAATTATGCGGCTCGACCTATGATCAAGTGGGTCGTAAATAGGAAACGAGAGGGGAGTTATAAATGATTCTGGTTAATGACGATTGCAGGATTATTAAGCGGTCAACGACGCTTCCTTCCTTGAAGTTCCGTTACTCCTGAATTTATTCCCAACGTTTCGCGTAACTTATCCTAACGAGATTCACCCGCGTGTTTTTTCTTCGACGCTGATATCGTATGATATCGGAACTTGTTTTCTATGCAACCAATGCGGTAGACTGTAATAACTTCCTCCCATTAAAATCGAATTCCTCAACGAATATGCATTACTATATGCAGGCTCGCAAAAGTAATCAAGTACTTCTAGATACATTATGAGTATACGTATATCATGAAACCCGGCTATCGTAATTCTATTTGTAAAGAAATTAGAAAATATTTATAAGTCGATATTTACATTTAGTTGTGCGTCTATTATTCTCTCATAAAGCAAAAGCAACTTTTGGGACAACCTGGTACTTTCGTAAGCCATCTATACTATTATAGTAGGAGTGCATGTTCAGACAGCTATAACATAATTTGTAATCCAGTAGGAAAACCATGATGGATGGATAGTGTTACTATATAATGTTGTTACACTTGAAATTTCAATCTACGTAATAGGTGCTTCTTTATTTATTTAGAAAACAACCAAGTCGGATAAATGCAATTACACGTTTTAATCCTATGTGATATTAATTGAGAACAGAATATAAGTTACCATTCACTGTGATTGCAAATAGTATTAGAATAATATCGGAACGAAGATCCCATGGAATAAAATTTCACCGATTATGTATTTACAGACTAAAAATCCACCCTTTAAGTACTACAAAACAAAACACAAGAGAGCTACAACATACTGTAGCGCGATTTAATTCTATGGTAGATCTAAAAAAAGAAACTCATAAACGTAAACCACCTTCTACATTAACCATTGCCTACACGAGTCACGAGTTCCAAGTTTCTTCTCGATCATTATCTCCGTGAGCGTATTATACGATCGTTTGGCTGATTTTTACCTAGCGTGGAAATGTTGAATAATTTTAAAGCGTAGAGAAGAAAAAGTGGCTCGAGGTGAAAAATCAGATCGGTTCGAATAGGTTTACTCGTAAAAAGAAGGCGATCGATTCGCGTCGACTGCCATAGTTCGCAGGAGGATGCAAGCTTCCGTACAAGGGACGCAATGGATCGTAACGATCGTGCGTGGATCAGCGCCGGTGGATCCTTTCGAGCTAAGCCATCGATCACGCAGCTGATCGCACGGAAGATCGCTTCTTAAGTGATTCATTGTTTTCCACTGAGTTTACTCGTGACTTATATTATAGCTTTACACTTGTCAGTCGACCTTCCTTGTTCAACTGGGACAAATAACGCTGCATGATAGGTAACGATGGGAAGAGAACACCTACGAGGGTCGAATTACGTCATCGTTGCCGCATAGTCACGAAGAACTATGCGATAAACATCTTTTGTCGTCAGGTTTTGCACATCCCAATCTCGATCTTATCTTGAAAAGCTTGAATACAAAGCTTGAAGAAAAGCTTGAATACAAAATCGAGCGACGAGATTATGGATTTAATATGTTGACAAATTTTCTTAACAACGAAAAGCACGACTGAATCCAAAATCCTCGAAGAACGAAACAGATTTAATATACAGTGGCTCATAAGCAAAATGCTATTTGAATATTCATAAAAAAATACACTGATCGTTGAAAATATTGGAATACAGCGTTGAATATATGTAAGATCGTCCGATTCTTAGAATCGAATTTTTACCCAGAACTAGAGTCTCTGGTAATATCAAACTAATTAACCGCCTCCACATCGATCTTTCATTAATCTCAAGCATCCTCGACTATTAAGCTTGTCGTCTGCAACCTACGCAAAGAATGGAACGCTGACCAACTAGGAAGTTATTAAAATGCCGTATTCAGCGGACAAGAAACTGTAACAGTCGAGGTGGACAGAGATCGCGCGAGGCAAGAAAGGGCCTTGACAATGGCGGAACGAAGAAGACAGCAGACACGGCGAATAGAAAAACCGCAAGCTAGCAGAAATATCAGAGGTCCAAGTATACCGTTTCTTTTCGTCTTACGTATTTAAACACCGGTAACGGTATACACTTCGCGTTAGGATCCATGGACAATTCATCCGTGCCATTTTCTTTGCTTCATCCGGACGTCGTTTGCGTAAGAATCAATTTGGCCGTGCCTAAGTCCGTTAGAAGCGTGCAAAGGTACACGCATGCTTGACCACGTTGCTTGGCCGTTAACTTTGGATGCGCGTCGGCTTTTTCACCGCTTCCTCGATTCCCTGGCCCGATCGTGGAACGACGACGTCGAACGAGTTAATTAAAGTGCCAGCGGGAAAACGAGCGACCATGACGTGGAACACGAACACGATAAAACAGAAGTTGCATTGTGGATAAATTCCACAAGAATGTCTATAAAACTGTGCGAAAGGAGAATGGCTGGAATACTGGTGAAAATTACAAATTGATTTCTTACTTCAGAGACAGAGGTGTTGGATGAGACGCGTATTTTGAAAAACGAAGGACTTGTTTTGTCAATGGCTTCTGGAAAATGAATACAACGTCGAGAATGAAACGAAAGTTCGAAGATAGCGTAGATGAAAATTCGCGATAGGTTCCCTGCTTGAAAATTATTTGAGAATACAGATTTTGAATAAAATAACGATGAAATATGTATTTTTAGAAAGAGAAGAAAGAAACCGTTTCGTCCTTGAACATCTCTCAAGAGTTAATACAATATGATAATACACTGCCACTTGAAATTGTTAGAATATCTTTTATCTTTAATAAACATTCATTATTTGATATAGATTACGAATTTAAAATTACAGGCATCTTTTTTTTTATCCAATTCTTCGTATTTCAGTCATCTCTCAATTTTAAAGCAAATACATTAATATTCTACGACTTTTAATTAACACACCTTGAGTATCGTTTGTTACGCGTGTTTGTTTAGCTCGTGGCTAATTTATTCGCACATTAGTCTCACCTCGAACAAAAGGATTTTTTCGCGCGAAAACCGCCGAAGCGCGGAAGAGGACCTTGAGATCTCGCTTCGAGATGATTGGACGGAATCGACGGCATCCGTCGACGATTCACCGTGACTAGAAATAGTAATGACGTCGTTAATTAACCTAAGAAGGTGTTAAGGCTGGGATCGTCGGGTGATTCGAACTCGTGGTTCGTTATAGAGGAAATTAGAAGGCCAGGTGGATGAAGGATGTGGATGACGAACACCGATTTCCAGATATTACGCGCTTGTTACGAAGAAACGAGAATATCTTGTGTCTAAGGAAGGAGATTTAACTCCTTGTTAACTCGAGCCTTGAATCTTGCATCGGAATCGTTTTGTTTGAATCGAATTGGTGAGTCGGAGGAAGTCATCTTGAGTGAAGCATCTTTCAGAATGTGAATCTCTTCCTCCTCTTCTTTTTTTTCCTTTCTCTTTTTTCTATGGAAGAATTTTGATAAGACATTTCAGAATAATATTTGAAAATTATGGGGATAATTATGATAAAAATAGTTTTGTTTATTTGTTCAATTTAGTGTCACTTTGTAACTAGAACGGGATGTTTTACTGGAAAATCGAAAGAAAAATAGTATTAGTATTTTATTATTTACGCGGATTATTGAAAATTACTTTGAGGAGACTTATGTTCCTTCGATACGAGCTACAATCAGAAGAACCGCAAGAGGAGTCAAAGGTCGTCGAAGAGTAATGTGCGAATTATGTTACCTCCTTCCCTACTGGCATTTTGGTCCTTGAGTCTTCTAACTGAATATACGCATTATCTCAAGATACAATCTATAAACGAGTACATGATCATTAGACGAATGAAGAAAAGCAAGTTTCAGAAGCGGAATTCGAATCTACTGTTGCGGTAAAGTAGAGTTATTTGATTATAGTTATTTGAGTTATACGATATTTGGGTCAAGCTACTACACACGTGTAAGAAGTGGCCTTGTAATTTTCTAAATTTGCTTATGAATAACCTTTTTAAGTTACACGTATCCCAAAATAGAATATTTGATCCGAAAACAGCGAAATATGTCGTATACAAAATATACACAATATTTTTTCCTCCTTTTTTATTATTATATTATATTAAAGATTAACAGTGCCTGTTAGCGTCTATTAGTGTCAGAATATACGAGTTTGACTATTCTATGCAAAGTTCGAAATTAAATTTCAGGATGTCGAAGCTCGACTGACATAAACAATTCAACTACTTCGTTTCAAAGTTTATGTAAGAGATCAATGATACCTGATTTATTAGACTGTCTGCACTGCAGGCGATGGAGTATCAAAGTTACGAGGTAAAGAAACTGTCGACAGCGAAGATAGCTCAATCAGTTCGAGTAGTTTAGCCCGGTCAACGAAAGACCAGGTCTGATCTCTGTGCCAGCCAATCCTGTGACTGATTCCTCTTCTCCCTGCAATTTATTATCATTATACACCTGTCCTGTTTAGGCCTACACCTCTATTATCTCATACATCTTGTCTCCCACTATTTTCTCTCAGCCAAAGTCCTATGGAGCATGTGCGAGGATGATTCTTGCGTACTCTACACTCTACTATGTATAGTAATAAAAATATGGTACGTGCTGCAGGGTAAACGCAGTTTGTAGTTAGCGCAAGTATACATTATTTATTAACATACACACAACTGCTGCATACAAAGTGATCCATACCTTTCATCACTTTGAATATCTTTGTTACTTTTACAGATACGAACATTTCCTACTTAATCTCTTTCCTATTTAATGCCAATTTACAACGTATAAGTTCGCTTGCAAAAATTAATCTGATGCAAAATCTCGACTCTTCGCTAGTTAAAAAAACCAATTTCAACGCAATGCTTATAATCCTCGGCGAGGGAAGGCAGGTAAACTCGACTGAAAAAAAGCGAAGGAAACACGAGAATCCTGAAATAAAAGATAAAAAAAACAACAGCAGCAGGATTCTCCAGACGGATACGAAGTTCGAATGGAGGATGCAACGAAGCATACCGAGGAAAGGCTGCGGGAATCAGCCAGACTGGAAAGAGCAGCAGGCGCTTTTAAAACGTTGAAGGAAGATAACGAGGGCCCGGCCAGGGCCGTACGATGGATCGATACACCGTTCGGGATAAGAATCATTTGCGAGGAAGAAGCACGCGAGCAATCGGTGCCTTTGTGCGTGGAAAAGAATCCTGGAAAGATAAGGGGGGAAACGTTGCTCGAAAGAGTCGAAAGTGGGTCGAACGTTTTTCATCTTCGGTTGCCAGCCTGCTGGCTATTGTTGTTGCACGGTGCGCAGTTGTTGCGTATAGTTGTGGCAACAACTGCTGCTTATCCTTCATTACAGGATAATACTTTTTCAACGATCTTACGGTTCTATTGGAGTCGATCGACTTCATGGAAACGAAATTTTCGTTGAATCAATAAAGAATCTTAGGACAGTTACAACAGTTGGTTGGAAACTGGACAAAGAACATCTTCCTTCGAAGGTACATATGATGAAATATTCTTTAACTTAATACCTTGTATGATAAAAAAGTTAAAGTTCGTAATTGATGTATTATCAGTGATTGAGTATGTGAATTTCTGTACAAATAGCATAACCAAACTAATACCAATATCCAATTCAAACACCGTGATGTTTCTCTGATTAACGTGGAAGCAATGACCACAGGAATCACCTTTAACGGTCGTTGAACGATGGTCTATGCCACGTTGTTCTCAGATTTTCGCAAGATCGATCGATACTTGGATAACCCATAACTGCATCCATGATTAAAACTTCTTTAAAACACGTGATTGTCGGATCCGTGCAAAATCCGATGACAGTTTATCGAGTCCTGTTGACCGCTTTTACATAGAACCAACAGGACCATCTAAGAAGAAGAAGAATCTTGACCACGTGTATCTTGTACCATTAAAATCGCGAATGTTAACGGTTTCTTCTGCACATACGCTCGGAACTACTCACCGTTAATTATACACACCAGTGACACCATTCTGCTATCGAGCAGATTTTCGTTCTATCCGTCATCGTCAATGTTCTGTTACATTCTGTTATCGAAATGAATACTACAATGCTTGAAGATTTTCAGTGTTTTTTAAAATAAATTCGTTGTTGAAGATTGCTGTATAAGTAACTTTATGATTAAAAGGGAGTACTTTGGCGTAACGTAAATAAAAATGAAAAGATATTTCCTGTTTAATCGTAAGCAGACCTTAACGTTAAAAAATTAACAAGAGACTTCATATTATAAAACATTGAGAAAAAAGAAATAAAGAATGATTTAACGTATTCGTAAAGAATTGGAAGAATACCGGTAATTCAAGTTTAAGACAGGTTTGATCGGTTATCATAGTTATAAATGGATTTCGCGATAATGAAAAAATATTGGACAAGATGATGGGAGAGTCCGGATTTCGACGGATATTCCTGGCAAAAACAACGACGATTCATAACGGTTCGCAGGTTCTGGTCTAAGCGCGATGACCGTGGCTACGCCCGTGGTGGTAGCCTCTTACGGTGGAGTTACGGTAATCTTCGTTACTATTCCGCACCTTGGTGCAACGAGTGGTTTCTTTCTGCGATCGTAAAGCTGCATCCACACTTGCGATCAGCCTTCGCGAAACAAATTAGACTGTTTTGCCTTTTCTTACACGGAGATACGCGTGCAGAAGTAAAATACAGGAAAATATTCATGCGATAAAATATCCACCTAAGAGAGTAGTTGTTTCATACAAAGGAAGTTCTGCGATTGGAAAATTCAGAAAAATTGGAAACTTGGCGAAAACGTAGTTGAAGCGCGGTTATAGACGAAGAAAATCGTGAATCGACTATCCGAAAACGCTTGGTTCGGCAAGTGTACATGAAGCTGAAAGCCTTCGCAACCGACGATCTTGGCTGCAGGTTTCGACGACAACCTGCCAATTTTCTTCAAGGCCAGCACGATTACTACTGCATACCGGCAGAATGGTTTCTAAGAAATCGTGGTTCCCTTGGTCGAGCATCGTTCGAATCGTGTACTCTATTCTGTAAACTAGCGATCCTGTATCGCGCGAGTCTCTTCTATCCAATTTCTTTAGAATTTCCGTGGAAATAGTTTCCGCTTCTCGTTTGCTCGTAACACGGTGTACTGTATATATATGTTCTTTATATTACATGGCGTAGGAATTGTTTTTGCTCGAGTTTGACCGTTCAGTGCCTACGAGTATTACGAGTCATCATAGACCTGATGAATTAAACATGAGCATCTTTACGACCATCGAGAAATCAATTTAAATCTAAGCAAATAACTTCTGCCAAGTGGCTGTATGTAACTTTGCAACGGACCGATACGAAGTGGTTGTCCAATTAAATCAGCTAATTATATCAAAGTATCGTCCTATCGGAGAGATTAATTCTTCTGCTTTCTTAATCCTTGACAAAAAGTGGACGTGAATGTGTTACTCGGATGATTAGTACTTTGGAGACAGCCATTCGGTAGCTCCTTCGTAGAAAACGGATAATCTAATCTAAGGAATAATCTCTGGCTATGAATATAATTCAGACTTCAGACGATCCAGATCCTGCGGCAGGTTTTTTGATTTCAGTTACAGATATTTGAGTAAGTTCACGAATATCTTTAGGGACTGGTTCTTCTCGTTTTAAACACCGAACACGTTCGCGGCTTATGCAAGTAGAATAATAAACTCGACCTGGACACCCGTATATTTTGTATGGGGCCTCATCTCGGTTACGCTATCACTGGATTGCGTATGCTCATCTTATTCATAGGAAATTTTCAAGATAAGATGTTCAGAGTATAATTAATATATCGAAAAATATAAAATAAATGACGTGATACGTGTTATAATATGCATTCGGGAATGAAACAAATGCGGATAATGAATGTGCAAGAAGATTAATAAGATTCTAGATATTCTTATAACGCAGAGCAGTTGACGTTTGAAAGACAAACGAGAAAGAAGAAAATGAGCTCGAAAAAACCAAAGATATTCGAACGAACTGAAAAAGTGCTTCTGTTGCTTCGTTACGAATATATTCATGAATCAAACAACGTTTGATGTTGGTAAATAATGTCGAGTGGATGCGATGGTAGGAAAAACACGCAAGTATAATGAAATACAGGATTGGTAGGGAGATGCATCGCAAATGAGACGGTATCGAGACAGCACGAAGACGACGTTCGAATGGTATCCGCAAGGTTAATTACGCGGAAAGCGACCGAGAGATTTATTAACTGTGCTTGATTATTCCGCGAAGTTGCCTTTCCAGCTGTTACGGCGCTCCACGGACGGATATTACGCGACCAAGTTACGAATAATTGCAACGATTATCTTCAGGGAGGAGCGTGGCAAAAGGAGAAGCTGCGACTTAACGGAAAACGGCGAGATCTAACCGGAAGAGCCGGCTCCTAATAAACATAGCATTCCGCGTGTACCAATTATGACACGCTGGTAATAGCGTCTTGGAATTTCAGTTTCCTTCTCAGAAATTTCATACGTTTAGGTGAAAAGCGTAGAAAAGCAGAAATTTTACTGAAAGCGATATTACGTGTAGATTAAAGATGTTCGTGCATTTACAGGAAGATTTATAATACGTCAAATCTTCGGAAATTTCATATAATATTTAAATAAACTCAAGGTGTAGAAAATGAAAGTTGTATTTAAAATATAATATTATTTGTGTACTACAGCAGTAGATTATTTGCAGACTGTATACGTAATACGTCAACATTATGTACATAATTTGACACGGTGTTGTAACAATGACCATCTAAGATCCTTCTAACGAGATTATTTAAGCTGAAATCACAGCATGTTTCGAATAAAATATTAAATAAAAATGAGTAATCTGGCAATCTTAAGGACAAAATTAGCAATTATCCGCTTGTATCGTCGGAAATATGTACGATTAATGAGGGTAAAATGATGCTTCATAGTGAATTCATTATCAACAGACCATAGTAAAGGGCTTGATAAAGGATAATAAAATGGAAATTCCATTTTTATCTTAGAATTTGAAATTTATGTGGTAGTTCGATAATGAAAATCGGAGAACGAAAATCTACCCTTGCGTTTTTAGAATAGGTATTTGCAATTTCCAGTCCCGCCAACACGTATGATCAAACCATTGTTTAACGTCTTCAGGCGGAACGACACGCATACTTGTATGCTTTGTGTGTTCAGAAAAATATATTCTCCGTTTCTATTGCTGCAACGATAAAGTTGCAAGACTCGAGAAGTTGTTGCTGGACGACAGCATTGAAGAACGATTACCCATTTCGAATAATTCAAAGATAAATGAAAAAAAAAGATAAATCAAATTCTTTTAAATTATAAAGAATAATATGCCGAAGAATGAAGTTTACGATCATCGAATTGAACAAGTATACCAAAGTCTGTTAATCGGTGAACATAACGTTGCTAGAGTTTCCGGTTGTTAGCGGGATCACGTTGCGAAGGATGCAGACGCGAGTCGCGTGCAATATGACAGTTATAACGCGAAAAGGAAGCCAATGGAAACGATTTTTACGAGTCTAACGGATTTTCCTCGCTAACTGCTCAAGAATGTGTCTACTGCTTTTTATTTTTAGCCAACTATCGCCACACATCACTGGCATATGATTTCTTTTAAAGAAGATAGGAATGTTTGAAAAGTAATAGAATTCGAAAATTGTTCGATTCGTAGTACGTATACGAAATATTTAAAAATTTATAACTTTCTGTATATAAGGTACTTCAAGGAAAATACACTTGGAAATTTTCCCAAAAAGAACTCCATTAGTAGGTGACCAGCGGCGCGCGATATGCAAATTGCTCGCCTACTGGGCGCATCCTCCTCTCCTAATTTCTTGGCAGGCGTTCAAAATACCGTAGTTTCGTAATGCCGGAGACCGCAACGAGACGGTTCGCCGATTATGCAGATTCGCGCCTTACTGAATTTCGGCTCGTTAACCCGTTTCCTTCGCAATTATGCTCGTTGGTAAATTCAAAATCGCATTCGAAACTGCGCAATGAAGAAACGATTAGTTTCAAGTTTGAAAGAATTTTTGACATACATTTTGTGGTAATTAAACTGGAGATGTCTACATCGTTATTTATGAGAAATTTGAAACTAAGAATGCGTACTAATTTTAAATAATTTAGCGAATGCAACAACCCGAAATACATATTTCGAAATAGAAAATATAAAAAATTGTTTAATAATTCGAGATTGCGAAAACGGTATGTGAATCATAATCGTCCGTATACGAATAAAGGCATCTTAGTTATATAATATGTATTATGCTTGTGGGTATTTAGGTAATAACGTAAATGCGAATTGCAATTGCACGGGATAAATTG
This sequence comes from Bombus campestris, assembly GCA_905333015.3. NCBI lineage: Eukaryota > Metazoa > Arthropoda > Insecta > Hymenoptera > Apidae > Bombus > Bombus campestris. Next base: position 7,294,795 of record HG995145.1, read on the forward strand.
TGATATTAAAGGGGAATCTTTTCAAAAGAAATTACGCATTACAAAATGTTGGAAAATATTTAACCGAGCGAGATATCCAAAAGCTGACTCTGTGGGACGCACAGTTATGCAACAGCTCTGCGACTTCCGTGCTTGAGATTTTAATGCACCGCGATGAACATGAGCGGAATAACATATCGGCAACGTAATCAATCGTCGGCTGTACAACTTCCTGTCACCGCGATGAATTCACTTTATTCCCCCTGGCCAGCCTGACACGATTAAACTGATAAAATTACTAACCTATAACTTATCAGCACCAATATATCGTCCTACTTAATAACGACAAGTTTGGTAACGAAGAAACAGAAACACGAATCAAGTTGTAAAAGAATATTTTGAAAATCACGAGTCAACTGATTATCCTACTTGATAAAATTGTAAAATTCTGTAATAATCTATAATCTGTAATTTGTAATTTGTCGACATTCAGACATTTTTCCTACGAGTGCTACGTATTTCGGAAGTTTTTAAAACTCCAACTATTTGAAACATCTTGCACATATAAATAAATTTCAAAGGCTAAAGTACCAAGAAAAGTATGTAAAGAACGCGTTTCTCGTCCCCTTGTCACGCAACGCACCTTTATTCCAACGAAAGAGGGAAAGAAGACGAGAGAAGAGCTCGGTACCGGAAACCGCATGATTCGCGTGTCGTTTGCAAATTGCGACTCCGTACACGCCTTTGTTTCACCTCGCGAGACCTCTAGGATGACTCAGATGTCGGAGAGGAAATGAATTTGAGAGAAAGAGAAGGAAAGGAAGAGAAAGAAAGGGAAATCGAAGGGAGAACACGTGGTCGAGCGGTTTTTCTGCACGCTCATCCTGAGATTTACCTACGATGTGCTGTACGTGCAGGAAAGTAAGCCCTAAGGTCAAGTACCCCCTACTTCCGGCGTGACTTACACACCGAGCGCACGTGTCTCCGATTTAACATACGAACGACTCTCTCTCTCTCTCCCTCTCTCAGAGAAGAGGATTTTTGCATGTCTTTTTTATTTACCTCACAATTACATCTCGGCGTTCGTTTGAGAATTTTTATAAGATTTTTCCATTGGTGTTAGTCGATAACTATCCAACAGGTTTGTAAACAGTGTGGAAGAATACACGGCAAGCAACGCTCGATATACAATGACTCATGAAAGTATTTGAAGATTCGTAGACAATTTTTTTTTAAATACATGTATATTGTATATGTTATATGAAAGATTGTGAAATTTTATTGGGATTTCGATGAGATACGAGTATCGTGACTACATTGATAAAATTTTACTGTGTAGTCTGTATCTTGTATGAAAAAATGAAGCTTCGATATCAGCTTTTAATAATCATCCATGCAATATACATATAGGAATTCTCCCTCAAAATGGTATGATTACATAAAGAAATTCAAATAAAGAAATTTGTATACGATACGTTTCTATAACACAGAGATCAATTTTTCTCTAGTGGATTGTTCGGATGGTTCTTTGATAATCTAGAATTACGACACTTTGTATAAGATCAAGAGGTGTTGTAATATTTAGGTTCCAGATACGTGAGACACCGTGTATGATCTTATCCAACAATGATGGAACGTGAAAATCAGATGCTTTGCCCGATGCGTTTCAATTAACGAAACAAGGAGGACGGTGATTAAGGAAGAAGTGATTAGCTCGGTCGCAGGGACACTTAAGGTTGACAACCTTTTCCCAGGCGTGCAGTCGCGGTATCGTTCTCTTCGAAGATTATACAAACGTTTCCCGCCGGCAAACACAGCCAATTAGTCGCACGCGAAAATCCACCGTTGCTCTCGTAACACTCGGTTAGCTGAGTCAATAATAGTCACTATGTATATTGAGTGATCAGAAAGTCGAAGGAAATATCAAACAGCGATCGAAAAGCCGGTAAACGCGAGATTCCGAGAGGTCGTCGACCGAAAACCATCTTTGCTTCGCGTTTCCAAGTGATTTCTTTTTAGTTTTTCATCGTTGCTCCCCTGTGGCGGATCTAAGGCATAGGACAATGGAAAAACGAGAGGATTCTGCACGCTCGGTTCATCGATTCTTTCCAGGAACGAAGAGATTCTTATTAAATTGCTGGCTCACGACTCGAGCCACTGTTCCGAGAAATATGCTCGTCGCTGCCCTTTTTTTCAACACGTTTTGAAGAAAGGAAGGAGGAAACCAGAGAGTCACTATTCGATATTGAACGTTTCGAAGAACGGAGGAGTTGAAATGGCGAATGACGCAAGTGTCAAGAATGAGGATTTTCCTGCGAAGAGAGAATGTGTATCTGCTAATTTTGACGCTTTATCGTTTGTCACTTGATTGATTTTCAGAGGCGGTCTTCAGTGCTTGTTAGTTTTTATAGGTTTAGAGAGTGAAAAATGAAATGTAATATATTTTATAATTTAATAGATAATTTAACGTGAATAAATAATGGAATTCTTATCGTAAATTCTATTTTTTAATACTGGTAACTTGTACAATTTTGCTGGTATCTACATATTTATTACTACAATCGTGCAAGATGATTCGGATCGTCTATTATTGAAAATAATTACGTTCTATCTTTTACCTTCTATCATTTCTTAGGTATAACTTGGCCAAGTAGCATGAAACACCCTGTAGAAAGTGTCAGGGAAAAATCTTCAACACAATTCCTTGACTTACTTAGTTATTTACTACTGTAATAGAGTTCTCGCGTGGACTCGCTATCTTTACGCTTACGTAACTTTGAATAGTACGCAAGTACACCGAACACAGTTAGGCTCCTATAATACTGATATCGAAAGCTAGAATCTTTGTAAAAGAGAAGTATAGGAAACGGATTTATGAAAATCTCAGAGTTCCTCGAGCAAATTGATGCCATTAAGTCTAATAGAATTTCATTAAATCGCCGATCTCTAATGGAAAAATTGGTCTCCTTATCTGGCATTTACCGGTCGCGTTTCCTCTCGATACACGTCGTAACTTGATCCTTTTATTGCTCGTCGATCAAGTCTGTTCACAGAGAGACGTTTCCTTTGGCGGATGCAACGAGTATTAAGAATTAAATTAGCCAAGATCTCATTGACTCTTCGGGTAAGAAAAAGATGCCGCGATGAGTCAAGTTCACGACTCTCTCATCATTGTTTCCCCATCGTCAAGACGATAATGCTGAACCAAAGATGATCATTGTCATTTCGTTCGCCTGACTCCACGATGGTAATTCTCCAAACGACGATGCAGTTAATCACTCGCGGATTAATCGCGCGATACTCTCGGTTTAAAGAGGGGAAATTATTTTTAAACGAGTTATTTCAATAACCAGCGTCACTATGTTTTGTAATAACGAGGCTTTTAAAACGTCGCGTAATTTTTTCGCTTTTCACGCGTACGAATTCAGGGAAACGTGAATGTTATCCGTCTATGGAAATTTTCAAATGTTTAAAAGTGTTTAGCAATTAAAATGTGTTTATGCTCTTATCTTTTATGCATATAACTACCGGACGATTCAAGAACGTGGTTCATTAAAATTTATATTTTATGATAATTAGACTCCAGATACTTGTTCATATCCACGCTTGTAACAAGTACTTTATTTCAGATATTTTATACGCATGTGTTCTTGTATTTCGTAATATGTTCTGGATACCCTTATATTTGTAAATTTTAACGAAGATCTATAGTCTAATGATCATTCTTTTTCGCATTAATGGAATAATGATTGTATAGCTTGCGAAACTGGCATGGCTATTCGTTTAATAATTAACCAAGTATAAAAGAGTTACTTCAGGGTGAACGCACTTAGACCTGTGTCTGATAACAGGCCATAGAATATGTTGTTGATAAATCGCGAGATTTTCTTGGGCGAAGAAGGAAACGGTACGCTTTCCTCCTTTTCACGGCAAGTGCCGTAAAAACCGGTGAATGAACTCTGTTTGCTACATCTGTAATAATATCACGATGATATCGATATCGATCCTTCTAGATTATCAAGCAAATACTAATCACTGTTAATCTTTAAAAAAATACAGTGCAAATTTTGATAATTTCCTCCTATCTTAACTTCTCAGATTTACTTTTTATTATGAATATAAATGTAATGATTATGAGCGGGGACATCGATACCTAGTTAAACAATTATAGAAGCCACCTAATTAATACGCAGTTGATTATTACGCGAGTATCGTTGCCTAAAAAAGAACAATAAACAATGTACATGCATAAGAAAAAGGAAACTTGGAAGGATTATATAGTTCAGTTTTTGTCACACTATAATCACGATGGTTCAAGGAATGGGTGACTGTTGTTTTTAACCTGAATACGAGGCGAAAATTCATAAGAACTGGAGGTTATTAAACTCGAAGCTAGCGGCTCGCTGACCGAACAAACGTGGACCGAATTACCAATAACAAATTATCGTGCCAGACTCGTGGTATCAGACAGTCAGTGACCGAGTAGGAAGAGATCCTAATCGGACGATGCGACGCTTCGATTGAACACGACTTGTTGCCGATGATAAAAGTGCGAACTGTTTGTAATTGATCGGCCAACAGCACCGTTATGTCATTCGTACCTAACTTCGATTTACAGTTAAACGTAGCAGAGAATTCTTTATGGAAAGTTGGCTAAAAGATTGACCGAGAAGAACCACACTGGAAATATATAAGAGGCAAAGTATCGGTCTTTACACAGAACTGCCGATTTCTGAAAAACCACCAGTCTTCTAGCATTTATTTTTACTAATATTTAATTTTACTGGTACATGCTTTTCGAAATTGCAAAAGCAAAAATTTACGAATTCTATTATCAAATTCGAGTCGATGTTACGGCGCTCCACTTCTGACTAATTTGAAACCATTTTCGTTCCTTTCACTCGCACAGCGCGCGTTAAAAAGTAGATCAAGAATTATCTAAATGTAGTGACTAAGTATCTACCAATAACAAGCGAAATACCAATGTTTTTGCAATTTTTCAGCAACCGCTGCGATAGCAAGCACCGTGCAGATCGAGTGTGCGAGCGAGTCGATAATCGTCCACATTTCGACGGAGGGTAACACGGATTTCCATGGTCTGGTGTATCCGCGGGGGTTGTCGAAGAACAGCTCTTGCTTGCAAGAGTACAGAAGCCAACGCACCCCTATAACCTACAATCTGCCCCTCAGGTCTTGCAACACCATGCCCACCGAGCTGGTAAGTCGGGAAAATTAATACAGAAATTAATTCACAGCATCGTTAAACCAATTAAGTTCCTCCTCGAAACAATTTTTCCATGTTAGAAGATTGTAAGTCAAATAAGCAATTATCATTTCTTAGGGGATTAACTAAAACAAAACTGTTTGAACTCATGAATGAATGGAATAATGGACCAATTACGTTCCTTCTTTAAACGATTTTTCAATGTTACAAGATTGTAAGTTAAATAAACAATTATCATTTCTCGGAGGAATAAATAAAGCGAAAATGTTTGAACCAATGAATTAATGGAATAATGGACCAATTAAGTTCCTTTTTGAAACAACTTTCCCATGTTAAAAGATTGTAAGTTAAATGAGTAATTGCCATTTCTCGAGAATAATTCAAACAAAATAATTGAAGAGTGCGATGTTCCACCATAGTATCCCGTAACCGACAAAAAAGCCTATGTCAAATCATCGTCACAGTGTTCCGTGCGTCGAATTATGTTCTTTTCTCGTCCCAGTCAAAAACTCCGATGAGTTGACTAATCGTGATACGCGAAAAAACGCTACGCAAGTCTCTGGACGTGAAAGAAGATTACATAAGAGATCAGAGCAAAAGAAGTGGAATATGTCTACGGTATTGGAGCACGAGGAAGCTCGATCAACGTTCACGATCGCTCATGCGACTCGACGTCCACGTACACTGTGCACCGGGTGAAAAAAAACTGCGGAGGCGTGAATGTACGCGCGACTACCCGACAAGAAGAGGAGCTTTGAGGCGAGAGAAGAGCTTTAGCTAAAGGGGTTCGCACATGATCAATAACATTGACAACATATCGTAAATATAGATTCGCAATAATATCATCGATCCGATATCCTCAATTATTTTAGAATCAGTTGAAACACTTGTCCGTGGCTTAAAGACCGCGCAAACAGTAGTACTAGCAATATTTGGTGATATCCAATTGTTTAAAAATTAACTGCAATACATTTCGATAGCTTTTAAAAGCGATAAAACTTTCTTTTCATTTATTGAATGGCGAAATATCCAAATTTTTATTAATATTCAACTGCAATCCTTCGATGTGATCCACATACGATCAGCTGTCGATACCTTGCGACATTTGCAATATTATTGATCGTGTGAAGAAGTGGACTTGGGAAGAATAGTGGTGTGTGAAAGGTGAGTGGCGGAGAAAAGAAAAAAGAAGGGAAGAAGGGAAATACAGAGTGGTAGAGGAGGGCTGGTTCGTGTAACGAGGGAATCGTGTATCGAGGCGAGAGATCGCTTCCTCGCTATACCATAACTGGACCGTTATGTGACCGGACTTACGGCCTTCTTCTTACGAGCGTTGCAAGAGATACGTAGTATGCCAGCAGCAGACTAACGCTGTTACGCCTCATGTCAGCGATATACCGTGCGCATGCAAACGCGTGCTCTTGGTGTCCTTAACGGAACACTGGCTCCTTCCACCATTTGCCGATAATGAACTGGCCGATCACGATTTTCAATCCAACCAGAAAATATAAGACGTAAGATACATACATCTACCTACTCGCTGATTCTGACTTCTTTCGAGGTTTTTAACCGATAATTCTTTAGTTTGATCCTCGAGTCTTTGAATTCTTAAATCCCAATCTCATTCTTGTCTTGATAAATAAAGGAATTTCTAGTGGATCAAGGGAAACTTAAATGTGAAATTGAAGCAAGAAATCATGTATGTATATTAGTAACAGTCTTACCGTAATTTTCTGAAGCCAAAGAAATTTTTAAACGACAGAAAAGCAACAAATAATTGTGTAGAGTACAGCTGAGTTAAGTGGTACGCTGAGTTAACCTTTAGAGCGAATTTCTCATTATCAGATATTATATAAAGGGATTTTTGTAAAGAACGTATAATGCACTAAAATGTGATGAATTTTATCAAAAAGAAACACGTTTATAACATATTCTCGATCAAACTATTTTGAATAATTTCACTCTCCAGTATACTACATATACATCACACATTTGGTTCCTGATGGGGGTTAGCTTTGGTATGTTTAGCTTCATCAGTGAAAAGAAATTTGTTTAATATCCAGCGCAAGCTGGTATGAGAAAATTAGAATGTAGTTGAACGCGGAAAGAGACACGCTGTAATTATCTCTTCCGTGTTCACCATTCCTGGGCGTTGCCCTGTCCAGAGACAATAGGTTCCATGCAAAATCGAGGAAAAGAAATTGACTGGTGCTCGATCGATTTACCAAATGCTTGATTCCTTAGGTTTTGCGAGCGTTGTGGTTCACCACGATACGAATCTACAATACTATTCGAGGGATATAAAATATTCATCGAACAGTGAAAAATCTCTCGCTCCTCGGTGCGGTCTAACATCATTTCACGGAACACTTGAAGCGTACTAATCGAATGTATTTACGAGATGTGATCGTAACAAATAGCAGAACTAGTCTTTCCTTATCTCTACTCATCTTGAATCCTTTTGACTTTACCGTCGCTATTTATGCAGAGAATGATGCAAAAATTAATCCTAGTTCTTGGAAGAATTCTATGATGAGTGTATAACGATAATGGTACGAAACATTTATTTAATTTTAATTTTGCTGTATGTTCGGCATCGTATGTTTTTAATTCAGAAAGGCTGAAATGGCTTTGTGAGTCATTCGAATCGCTTTCCATCCAGTTCTGTTTCTCTGTCATTTAATAAATCTCGTTGATTCAACGAAAACGTAAAAGAAACGTTGATACATATTGATTATACTTTGATAAAACAAAACTAAAATTGAAACACAGAAGAATTCTACATCAAGGTTAAACCTATGTATCCAGCATCATGGATCATCGGATAATAACTGCGAGGATTCTCGAGCGAATAATATAACTTGGCATATTGATGATGAAAGCGCTTGGCGAAGATCGTAATCACGATCGATCTTTCGCATTTTTGGCCAAGAAAACTCTCGACAGCTGCTGATTAGTTTTGATTTATAAAGCCAGACTCTGGATAATTCAGTCTCTAAGAGAAATCTTTTTGATGAAAGAATCAGAGAGATTGTCTTACTAGATAAACATTTCCTGAACAAGAGTTCAGTGAAATAGACTGCCGTTCAAAACTACTTGGACACCTAACGCAATTACATTAAAAAGTTGATATTTTTATTTTCCCTTTTCGTCATAATAAAAGAGGACGTTTTTTATTCTCAATTACTTTATATCTTGCCATAATCGGGATTAAACAATCTGTTAAATCGCAAGTTGAAAATTAGGTGAATTCACGTATACTTGACAATTTTTCAAACTTGACTTCCTCAAAGATATAAGACCTCCAGTAAAATTTTATTATTCCTTATTTTCTTTGGTGTTGTAGCATAGAATCTCTCTAACTTCGTTCGCAGGATGAGCCCAGAACAACAAAGAGAACGACTTTTATTTAATTGAAATAATTTGGAAGAATCGAAATACTTGCAGACGATAGTGTACCTAAGGATTACTGTAAAAGCAAGTACGCTTGATTAAAGAGGACAAAGGTTCCGGTTAATAGCAATATCTGTGCGGTGCACGAGGGTTTGCATAATTTAAGGGCCAGGATGCCGAAGGGAGCAATTTGTCTCGTAAGAAGAATACGGCACGATCACCAAGAGCATCGAAGAAGGTAAAACAGAGAGTCTTTGACCTCTCTGCTGATTCCTGGTGATCGTTGTGGGCGTTAAAGGGACTGTGGGCAGTTTCTCGGCATCCTGGACGATAGTGATTCTCGTTCGCTCGCTTCCATGGGTCGTAAAATAAACAGTTTTACGATATGCCGGTGCTTTTGCAAACTATTACGACCAACCATCGATATCCTACCTACTCCACCGCTTAAAAGTATCCGAATACTTGCTTATTTTTGATAAAATGTAATTTAGTTACAAAATTATAGGTAGAAAGATTCAAGAGGATTTTATCGTTTATTAGCTTATATTATGTCACGATAAAATTTATTTTTAAATATTGATATGCAATAAAAATATTGCTAACTCTGTAAATGTCAGGCATTATAGAGCTTCATTATTTAAGAAATTCATTATCGTCAGCACGATTTTATCTGAGGAAGTTGTCATTAATATGTACTTTCTCAAAGTATGAAAATATTACAAATTACTATTGATATATATACATTCTAATTTGAAAGTACTAGAATTTCAGTCACCTTTGATTTTCGAGCAGAGGTATACTTTTAACATCAAGGTGTGTTTAATAGAGTTCATAAAGATAAATATATTATTCCTTTTTCATTACGTTACATAATGGAGTGGACCAACATACAAAGAAAGAATCTTAATTGGAAGTGATTACGTAAGCAACGAATTCGTTGGCCCAGCTTGGCCATATTAGGTCGCTGTTTCGTTCCGTACCATTTCAATACCGCGTCCCGTTATCTTGCAAACACTTTGTTCCTGTAAAACCAAACTGTACATTTCCCTCTATAAGTTACTGGAAGTTTGGTACACTTAGGATAAGCATAAATAGATATGGAATTATAAAATGAACTTGACGCTTATCAATCGCACGTATCATAAGGAAAGTTAAGCTATGCTACGTTCTCAAAACGCCTATTGCGAACATAGTTTATACAAGTTTCTATTTAAAAGTTGCCAAGTGTCCCGTGACTTATGGACGACAGTTAGAGGATTAACATTCCATTTTCTATTTACGTGAAATTTCGCAAATGACCAAAGTATAGTGTATGAAAAAGTTACTTGTTCTATTCCATTCAAATATTTGTTTCTGCCAACTCGGAGGCAAATTACGGAGAAGTATCAGAAAAGCTAATTTGCCTGGCCAATTTTAAGTAAAATCAAGAGGAACAGAGCGGCCAGAATCTTGCACTAGTCAATGTAACCGCGAGCGTTTCGTAAACCGATCCGTGGCAGGCTAAAACCAGCATCGGATGTTCGCATAAGCATGCAAATAACACCGTTGCCAGCTTGCGTTACTCATTAATGGCATCATATCTCTATTTGCACCGGCTTCCCTATTCCATTTATACATCTTACCGGACCACGTACGACATTCTACAACCTCGCGGCTGAATAGAGCAACTAAATTATTCTTTTACTGAATCAACCATCGTGAGAGAATTCATCAAGAAATATCGGTATTCCACTGTAAGAACATTTACCGTAATTCAGAAGATTCTATATAGGCGATTAAAATATCGTTAAATTATCATTTTCTCGGATCGAAAATTTGTTATACGTTTCGTTATGCCGTGTTTATGAACTCTAGTCTCTTTCTTTTTGTGAGAAATGAAATCACTTTAACCCATTTAGGGCAATTCTCTACTCACAATCCTTTTTGTTAAAAAGAATACTATCACAGGAATATATTTTAACTACAACTTCTATTCTTTTTTAATTTCCATCTTTTTTCAAAATTCTGCTTTTGACATTATACTCCAAGAACTTGCTGAGAAACGTTTTCGTGCAGCAACCTTTTCTTTCATCTGAATCCTACGGTTTCGTCGGAAAAATTGAAATATTTATAGGGCTGTAATAAAAAACCATCTTCTTTTGAATCGTACAAATTCTCGTGTGCTACGTATTTTGATATTAAAATTGCAATTCTTTCTGAAAAATATTTTTCAAAATAATAAGCGAGTTCGTTGCCGCAAGTTTGACCATTCGAAAGTTCTCTCATGCATAATTCGATCTAGAGAGGAGAATACAGTCTGAAAGGTAGCGAAAGGTTGCCATCATCCGTTTCTTTTTATGAACACGCAAAGGTCATCCTCTCTTTCGGCTACGTGTCCAGCAGGAGAGAGATCCTTAAAATGACTATCGCGAGTGGGACGATACCTTGTGGGCAGCCACAGTTGCCCACGCTACGCTCGTAAAAGTAAAAGTCTGCCGATCGATTCTTTTCTGTATAATTCCACGTATTTGCCTCTGTATTTGTCTTGTTTCGACACCAATCGCATCATTAGAATGCTGCACACGTCAACTTCATTTTCGCGGGGTGAAAAGTATTTAACTAATGTACGTGGAATGTATGCAAGATGAAGAGAAACTATGCAACTGAGGAGAAATTTCCAAAATTCTATAAATTTACGCACCTGATACGCGTTGATTTAATATTCACTTTCACGTTTAATCTTCCACGATCTCTCTTTAACGACTGGAGTTTTGCTTTCGTAACAATTTACATAAATCTTGTCATACAACGAGTATTTATGTTTTTGTCATTTTAGTCGATACGATTGAGACGGCAACGAGGAGAAGTTTCCAAAATTTGACAGGTTACGCATTTTGCTTAGACTCGTGAAACACTTTCACGTTTGTAAAGATCTTTCTTCGATGATTGAATCTCTATCTTGGTTTGGTATTAATTTGCATAAACTTTGTCATGCAACGATTATTTTCACTTTTGCCATTCTGTTTGGTATCACCGAGGTTACGTTTAGCATTTTGTTAACATAAATCGCCTCATCCATATTCGTTGAAGAAGAGTATCTCGAAATCACCGGAGGAACAATTTAAGTCGGTCAGTGGTCTTTCGAAATCGATTGCTTTCCCTGCACAAAAATGGACTTGTGCGTCTTAAACTTTCGACGATGTTACATAAACGTCTTCACTGAAATATTTTTTCATCTCGCGCTGGCTCCACTGCACGACTTTCGATCGAACTTGTACGCAGCGGCGAAATTGCAGGAAATGAGCAGGTGGAATGCATCAGAATATTGTGTCTCATTTCGTATACGAACTCGTTAAAATACTCAAACACTTGTAAATACCTTTTAGAAATTCCATTAGAACTGTTGCGAGATTCGATAATATATCATGATTATATTGGTATAGTTTGAAACGAATCTGAGAATATATATAAAAATTGCAAGATATTTATTACGAGAATACTTAACATTTATTATATGTTTAATACGCTAATAACATTTCCTGATGAATACTAACTTTTTACTGATTATATGCCTGCAATAAATATTTTATAATTTCTATGTACATTTTCAGATTGGTTTAAAATACAAATTCAAATCTTGACAAATGCAATCATGGCAGTCATGTCCCATTACAGTGTTCATAATATTTCAAAATGTACAGCGCATAGAATATAGACGTAAACGTTTTCTATGGTAAGCGTTCAAGTGCTTTTGCGAGCCACTGCGTATTACACATGCAGTGGTTTCTTCGAATCTCTACATTAAGGTGGGTTTCTTTGAACCTCTACTTTATCTTTCACTTTTTGCCAATTTTAACATCCTTAAGGGTGCAGAAGTATAGTTGAGAAGAAGCACGAGTAATTTTACGCCATGTCACGTAACGAAATTGCTCCGAATGAAATTTCACCAAGGGATAGACTGCAATTACATGCTTCACGCTCTCAAACTGAGCCAGACCGCACGGTAAAAACCGCATACTTGAAAAAAGCGAGAGGAAGCAAAGCTTGACATTACGCTCTAGTAAAGTCAAAAATCTCTCACGATTTGAAAAATCACTTACGTCTTTTTCTATAAAATCTTCGTGGATTAACTTTTTCCCATAAGTTCTCCATGGTGTATTTTTATCGTGCACAAGTACAGTAGTACTTTAACGAAACTAATCGTGGCACATATTGTGAAGAATTTCGCGTTCATGTAAGAAAACATCATTTACTTTGTTTTGTCGATCGGACCGTTTTATAAATATTAACATCAGGCAGGGACGAAAACTTTTGACTAAAAATGTCCAATTTTATTTTAACATCTTTCTTCTACGAGACTATTCTCAAATTTCCTACCAATAGGACGTTCTACGGAATTTTAAAACTTTATTTCTATTACTATAGCCATTAAACGGCAAGTGAAATAAATGTTTTCGTGCGCGCCGCTGACAAATCGACCATGAATTAATCATTCATCACCCCGAATGTAATTGCCTATCAGTCTTGCTCTCTTCCAACGTAGCACCGCAATGAAAAACGTGTGCAAATGAAACTCTAAGAGACTCTAGGGACGTATGATCGAGTTCGCAAAAATACAACCTATACGTCATTCGATAAAACGACAAGGCGCTTAACAGGGGCAACAAAAGTGGTTTCGACAGCTGCAGTAAATTGTAAGATGGGTAGCTTCACCGGTATCCAGTTCTAAGTAGCCTGTTGCTACACGGCATCCTTGACGATGGCCTTGCGGATACATAGTCGCAACGAGCGTGTACAACGATATAGGAGCTCGTACACTGCGTACAGTTACCACTGTGTTACCATTAAATCGCCGGAAATTCGCATTCCGAGAATCATTGGATGGTTAACGCCACGGACTCTCGTGCAATTCTTCATCCGTTTAATTGACACGTATAAATGCAGAACTGGTTCGTTGTGAGAGGAAAGAAACTCTGTGGCATACGATGTGTTTCGTTTGCTAATATCAGCACTCAATTTCGCCTGGTGTCAGCCGCGTTCTAATGAAAGGTGAATTGAAATATGCGTTCGGGACCAAAGAAAAATATGCAGCACCAAGAGCACGCAGGAGAAAATAACCGAGGATTTATGAGATGCAGCGAGAGCATGAGTAAAATTGAAATAGTTTTATGCTTCTTCTCGAACCTTTCTGTTAGTTTCTGTTTGCAACGAAGGTTGTTGAAGTTGCAAAAATGGAAAGGACTCATCATTTCGTGTCACTCTCCTTCGAAAGAATTTTTTATATTACGGAAGGATGAAAAGATTCGAGTTCACATGTTGTACTGGGTGCGTCGACAATTTCGCTGAAACAGAAGGCAGAATTTCCCAGACGTTCCTCGGGTAATCGTTGAGCAACATCGAGATAATGGTTTTTCATTTTCCTGTCGACGTTGCATTCGTTTAACGGAACCCATTTCCCGCTTAGCTATCCTTTGCCCTATCGATGTTCCGTATCACGCATTGCATGTAACTATATTATGTTCGTTGAATCATTTTTGAGCCATTTGCTTTCTAAATAAATATTAAACACTTTTAAGTATATAAAATATATTACACATGGATAATTATGATGTCAATAAAAGAAAGTAAATATCAATAAAAGACAATGTAGATATTGTCACAAGCATTTGCACGTCCTCGATAATTATAAAGTCCAAGTTAACGAATGATTAGGCCACGATCTTTTTCATTCTATTGGTAGAAACGTATTTTGGAAATCACATATAAGCGTATCTCGAGTACAGGAAATGATACAGGTAGCTGATTATTGAACGAATAGACGACGTTGAAGATGGATGTTTCATAGAAATCAATATAGTTTTATTTCTGGAATATTCTACCATTTCCAGGAAGAAGGATATCGTTAAATTCTTCGACTATCAGTTCCAAGTCTCGATCAGCTATTTCCTTCGCCACTGATAATTTCGAATGAAAAACAACCCGGTGAAGCCTGCTTTTATTGGAAAAGTTCAAGATAAATTCGTTTTCTACGTGGCAAGCGGCGCATCCTTCTGTAACCAACATTAACCGAGCAAATGTTGCCCTTGCTCGGTAGATAACACGGCTCAAGAGTATAATATCTTTCTAGTAGCTACATGTAACCACCGGTTACACAAAGAGGAATACACCATTGCCCTGCTCCAGGCCCAATTACATCGTAAAATCCGTAGCCCGCGGCTTATAAATTGCACGCGAGTTTTATACCACCAGTCTTTCTTGCTAAACGACAGTCCTCTCCTATTTCTTCGTCGATCTTGAGCCTTCAGGGTACAGCACCTCGAGAACGTCGCAAATTTGTCTATCATTCGACTTCCCGTTTTACGAGCGTCCCTAATCAGAGGAGATTTAGTGCTCGAACAGTATCGTGAACTATGGAAATCTCCTTGAGACGCTATTGTTTGTTTAACAAAAGCTACGGAATTTTTTAAGTTTGTTTAGAATTTCTCTTTTTATCCTTTCGTAACGAAGATGTTTGCGATGTAGATTATTCAGACTGCAAAAGGTGCAAAGGATTCGCTGTGTCAAGCGAAGGAAGATCGTTTTCCAACGCTATTTCTAACGTTAAAATTCCAATAGTTTCTCATTCTTTCTCCAACCTTCTTTAATTCTGTTTTCTAACACAGAGAGTTTCTGTTTTCTTGGTATGCAGCGAAGGTTACAGAGTTTGCAAGAAATGTAAAGAATTCGCTGTTTCGTCCAAGGGCTGATTTTCTGATGCAGTGTATGCTATTATCGTGAGAAAGATTGTATGTACCTCGAGGTCCAAGGTGGTCATCACACGATTATGCATAATTGCCAGGCACCTTTGGTACGTAAATATTAATCGTCGACATTCACCTCTTCTTCTGAAACCATTCGCCTCTTCTTTCCTTCCTTTAATACAGACGACAACTACTCTCTCGTCACTCCGACTTTCTATCGATGAATATCTCGATACTCGGACGATGTATTTCTATCTAACTGTTCGTCAGTTGTAACAACCGTTACATAACGCGTTGTCAACAAATTCTTGCAATTTCTTCCGTTTAAAATAATCCATTAAATATCGTCTTATAATCAGGCGAATTTGTATGCGCTTATGGAAAGCTTAAAATACGAGCCTTAAAATACAAGTGTGTAGACTCCGAAAGACAAATTCTGACGTCAACCTCGACCTTTTGGAATAGCACAACGTAGGCGTAAAATTATTCATAATTCGTTAATTAGGAATCAGACTCCCATGTGAATAGGTGGTACCATTGACTTGAAGGTCAGTCGTCTGGCAACGCCGTGCAGTTAAGTGGTATAATGGCGGCCAGGCCGGATCGACAAAAAAACACCAGGGGAATTTTAATGCCGGACAGAGCTTCTCTGTCACACTGTATTACCCTGCTAATAGAAACACCGTTACGTCACCCGTTATATTTTCTCGATGCCCTCGACACGCTCCTCCGGTTATCAGTTCGCTTTACAGTGAATAATCGACCGAAGAAAAAAAGAATGATCGCGAACGAACGACTTCTCGCGTTCATGATTGATCATTTCTATCGAGAGAAACGCTCGCGACACGTTCAACACAGGTCTCTGAGGATGAAACACCATGTTAGGGAATTTTTTCTTTCTCTGGCGGAAACAATGAGTTAATGCAAGACCTTTTGGGCTGGGATGAGAACCTCTGGCAAGCGTATGCAGCGGCTGCAAGCCTTCTAGGGTCGAAGAAGAAGCTGCATATTTCTTGCCCACACAGTGGAGTGGATCAGGTCGCCGGTGGTGGTAGGACGTTCGGTCAGAATGCTTCGTCAAATGGCCTATTGTTCGCAATTTCAAACCCTGTCGAGTTAAACTGGTACTCTGCTTGTTAACGCGTCCACTACCGACATCGAAACACAGCCCTTATCGTAAAAATTATCCCAGTTACGGTGCATTTCGAATAATAATGCGCCGCGGTCCGCTTACGGTCTGAGAAGCTTGTCATGAAATATTCCTGCAGGATGCGGTGGACTCGTGTTTGTGAGTTTTATAAAGAATCAGACAATACCGATCCACCCTCTGCTGATCGAATCTTTTATACAGAAACAAGATTACGATCTTCATAAGAAACAAAAAAAATTACTATCCTCCATAAGACAAGTGGAATTTGCACCTTTTTATAGTACATGCATCCATATATGCATCCCATAGGAAGAAAGAAGTTTTTGCAATTCTTCGAAACAATTAATTAATTACGAGTGAATACAAAAAAGGCGTGCCCGTGAGAACCACTGACAAACACAGAGAAGAGTCGCTGTGGTATTGAATCAAAGTAGAGGTCCTCCAACCTCGTTGACCTCTGACTGAGGGCGAGCAGCCATATCTGCTGGCCAGTTTTTCAGACTGAGGACGCTCGGAACGCTGGCAAGGATACTGCACAACTTCGCCCAGAGACCGGTCTCTCATCGTCTCCTCTTTTGCTGAAGAGACTCGCCATCTTTATTCCGCGTCAAGGAAGCCTTCTACTGTCTTCCCTTCGAGTCTCTCTCGACAAGACGCCACAGCCTGATCCGCTGGACAATGCTGGCGCCGAGGTATCGACGACCCCGAACACCCGGAGGTCGTCGCACCACGATTATCTGGATAACCCTAAGCATCGACCAATTTCTCTGAAATGATCAGCGGTTCTATCTTCCGACCGTAACGGCTAAGACTTTGCACAAGAATCATTTGCTTTAGGCTTTAGGCGAGTTTCTTAAGCTCTGGACATCTTTATTTGACGTGTTGACTGCCATGTGAGTTTTAAAAATTTCTTTTTCAGAGCCACGGTAGATAGAAGATCAGGAAAGACAAACGTGATAAGTTCGTTCTTGTAGACATTTCTGACTTTAAGTCGAGTCGAAAAAATTGCGAAATGACGTTTGAATTTATCATTTCAAAGAACTCGTGAAAGAAACACTGTAAATATGAAACTTAGCTTTCATTTATAGAAGAACTCGAAGACACGATTCAATGTTTGAATAGGGAATATTCTAAACTCCATCGTGCGACTCTTTATACGATTGTTTATAGAAAGTAACCAGTTGTACCGTGGATCGACTTCCTGTGGACACTGAGCCACTGAATAATCACGAGGGAGGATTCCATCTAGATTTACGAGTCCTTCGTCGGACAGAATCGAACGTAAATCCCTGCCAACTCGATCACCAAGGTATATTTTAATCAACGTGTCGTTCGGTTGTCCTTCGTTGCAAGTTAGAAGGAGCTTATAATCAAGGGGATTCAATGATCTACTACAGCAATTTACGAATAGAAAAGAATAACACAACCTGTATATCGGTTCATTTTTTAAGGATTTCCGGTTGTCTGGTTAAATACAATCCGCTGACACCGATTTTATAACAGGATGAGATTATAGGATTTGTTGAAGGTGCGGGTAGAGTATATCATGGTAGACAATAAATGTCTTGCAGTTTCCTTTCAAATTTTATTAATATAACCAGGATAGTTGTATCTCATTGTGACGCTAATAACAATTGAAAATGTTTCGTATAATACATATAACGCGCTCGCCAAAGTATTTTATGATAGGTATTCAAATTACTTTGATGAGTCGCGCTGTACTTGTCGAATGAAAATAGATTTAATTCTTCTACGATATAATTACAGACACACGCATACAAATTACGCAACACAATGAACATTTGAAAATATTCAAGAGGAATAAAGACGCTATTAAATAGAAAGACAAACAGTGACAAGGTTTTTGTTACGTGCCTTTCAATTTTCCAGTATTTTCATGTGCAGCGAGACGGATGAAGTATTCGGTTAAAAAGTGAAGCAGTTGGACGCGTTCTAGAGCAAATTAAACGAGGCGTGTTCACGGTGGAAAGGAACAGAATCGTACGAGACAGGATATTAAAGAAAGAAAATGAAGGAGACTGGACGAACGAGAAGAAAGCAGACCTAGCGACAACGTTGAAATCACTTCTCGGCGTTCTGGAGTCATTAACTCGCTCTTCTACCAACAGAGAAAGAGAGAAAATTCTCCTCCACCTTGCCCTTATTTTCTTCGTTTTCTTTGTTAACCTGTCTCGTATTTACCCTTCACCTTCCGCGTTTTACACTCACGGTGCTTTCTTCTTAAAAAGAAGATGCTCGGTACGATCAGGTACAGCATCCGAAGGAAGAAGATCGCGGTATAAGATCGTATCTATCTCCCGGAAACTCTACTCGCGATTAATCTCACCGACAAGCCCGAGAACTATCCTATGGTTGGATAATTATTCCAAGGATCCAGTTCCTTGATTTCAAGCTATAGTTTTTTCTTTGCTCTTCTTAAACCATGCGAACGTACGTTAATCAGAAACTATTTCCTCTCTTGATACTACAACTTCCGCTAGATACCAAGGGAATTGGTATCAAAAAAGACTTTATCAAAAAAGAAACACTTCTATTTTTATAGATTTTACAGATAATACGTTGACACTCGCACGCCTCAAATTTTTGTTCAATATATTTCAAATTGTTTAACAAGACTTTTTACTGAAAACAAATATACATTTACCCTTTAGTTAGTTGTGTCAAAAAACCAATGATTGTGATATCCTTAGAAAACAACAGTTTCGTCATCAGAAACATTCGAGCGAGGAACGTCTATAATCGAAATTCCATAAAATCAGACGATTTTTATTCGATGATAAGTCTTTTTTATCGTATTTGTTTCACTATATTGTGAATTTCTCTTCTGAATACTAAAATACACTGTTGTTTGAGAAGGCTCTCGAATGTTCCACCCTGCTATTCGATACGGAGAAACGAAAGGAAAAAAAAAGGAATTGTTAGAGGAAAAAGCTGGTCCTCCGGACCGAAGGATACTTTAGTTGCCAGGGGGAGAACTCGATTTCTCAGAAAAGGCGAGGTCCAAGGCCATGGAGGGAGGTCAGAATTGCGATTGCTTTTTAAGCGAAATCCACCCACGACAGAATACCTGTTTTGGCCTGTCTCGCCTACACCAGCAAACATTTCGACTTTCACCTACTGATTAGAATTAATACTCTGCCGCCCAGGTGACAAGGATACAACCTTGTGCCCACAGACTCTGAAAATGACTCACCTCGCGGGAAAATGTACTTTTACGTCTGAAAATCAACCGAAAAAGTTCGCTTTGCCGGTCGAAAATAACTAAGAAAAATTCTTCGCGTGAAATTCAGTAATAAATTGGCAGGAATTTCATTGGATCGTTGACTACAGACTAATTCAGACTTTCCAATTTTTATTCCATATTTTCCTTGATATAACAGCGTTTCACCGTCTAATTGAACCGTTGGACACATGAATTTGATTTTTTCCAAATATTATAGGATTTTTATTTTTTCAGAAATATTAGAAATTAGGGTTTCCAATGATTTCTATCCTATATAATAAGTTTACTGATAGATAGATCGATCTATTTACGATGGATTAAGCAGGAAACAACGGTTATTTAACGTGAACGTTGACTCTTCACAACTTGACTCCTCACAACTCGACTCTCCACTCACGACTCTTACAACTCGACTCACGACTTGATTCTTCGCTCATGACTCTTACAAGTCGACTCTTTACAACTCGACCCTTCAGGTAACGACCTTTCGTTACCTACTCTCAAGCAACGACCGCCCCTTAATTTGTTTTTTCATTTAACTATTCGACCGAAGAACCGACAACATACTAATGGGCCGCTCGGCCCATTGAAGTTTTCAGACCCTTTTCACCTAAGGGTACTTAGGTTTTCTCACGATATTGTTTATGGCTCACTCGATATTTCTTAGGTCATTTGTCCACGATACTACAATATTATAAAATACTTTGCAAGTTACTCAGATATCAAGGTGCCAGGTAAGTGAAATAAATAATCTTTATTAAACGAGATAACCTGTGTCACAGGGGCAGAGGTTAGTACGCGTTACGTATGTAAGAGACCATAAAGAACCACGCGGATGATCTGGCCGTGTTTTCCAACACGCTTTTATGTCATTGCAGGTATCACGTACGCAGCGCATTATGTTACTCTGCATTGTTACGCGTTCCACAGACACACTTCGAATTTCATTGACACACTTTTGGAAATTGCCGTTCGAGCTACGCAACTCGTCGTAATCGATTAGTTTCGTTTACCTTCCTTCCAATTGAATTTTTCGCCACTTCAAATCTACATTGTTTCCTTTAACATGTAATCTGTACTGTATCTAGCAATTGATTTACTCGGTAGAAAAATGGTACGAGGTTTTAATTTTCTTCTTCAAAATAAATACGAGAAGCGACATGTAATTATCCGCAAGATTTTGTTTTGAATTTCCAAGCTTTTATGACTATCTATAATATCTATTTATCTATGTATACACATCTATAAGAAAGGATTTAAATTACAAGTTCTGTTACTTGTACTACCATTTTTCCTTTAAGCCCCTCATTTGCTCGTAACACACGGAATTTCCCTCGGATGCAATGAGAAAAGAAAACTCTACAATTATTGGGGCTGAAGAAATGGATCGTGATATCGATGCACCAGTTTCCATCCCACAGATCAACTCCGTTTCCGGTGTAAAGATTCCTCCTAACCTTATCATTATTTCAGGTTTAAAAAAAACGAGTACTGCCAGATGCTTATCGCGGAAGAAATTGTATGAGCTCTGTTAAGAGATGGAATTATCGATAAAATACAATCAAAAATAAGGAATTACAGACGAAATAAGCACATAATTTGTACGCGTGGGGAATACAAAAATTCTTGTCGTGCAAGTGGCATTCGTCGCTTGAAACTGCATGGTAAACATCTATCTTTCTCACATGGCGTCTATGAATGACTGTTTCTAATGCAACAAAGATCCACAGTCGGGATGAATAGCAAATATTGACAAAAGGAATTTTATCACGCGTCCTACGTGGCTCCCTTCATCGTTCAACATGAATACGCAGCATGACATCATCGGCTACAGAGTCAATAACGAATTTTTACGTATTTTCGTATGTCGTTATGCATTTTATATACATTTTATTGACAAAATCCGCATTTCCTTAGCTCGAACGGCCCGCACTGACTTATTTGTCAGCCCAAAAATTTCGTATTTTCATGAACTTTGCCATATGGATGATAAATTGGTTCCTAAACAGATATTCATCTCGTTTAGCAAATGCTCGACGAGTATACTCGACATATTACGAATCTTTACGCATCTTCGTACGTCTTTATGTATGTTATATACATTTTATTGGTTTGGCAACTAACATAAACCGCATCAGAATTATTTATAACAGGTAACCATCTGACAGAACTGCAACTGTAGTTCCATTGACTTGATAGATCGACGCATTCCCACATCTCAACCCTCTCGATCAAATATTTTTTTCTATTCAGCTTCTATCCATCTTCCTTCAAGAAATTATTAATGCTAGAACAAATTCTAGACTTGGTACCAGTTTAAAAAATTGAAAGAACTCTTGAGTGAGATGTATACAAACTTACGAAAGTATTCGAATATTTGTAGATATTTTTTCTGACACAAAATTTCATTAGAATGAATACATTAGCACTGCGATGGGATTTGACAATCACGATTATACTGGTACAGTTTGAAAAAGGTCTGAAAATGTACGCGGAAGTTACAAGATATTTAGTGCAAATACATGTTTCACAGAGATTACAAAAATGCTTGTCAAATATCAATTATATTGATGATGGCTGTTCATGAACATGATCGTTTTTTGTACTTTTCAATATGGAGTTTATCAATGTGAAAGGCAAAAGACGTTGATGAAAGAGCGAAAGACAAGGTGTTTAATGATCACTACACGTCACTAACGATAAATCTTCTTAAATCGAAGAAGATGATGGGTTCTGTGGCAAAAAAAAAAAAAAAATATAAAAAAGAGGATACAAGACACTTAAGGATTAATCGAGAAAGAGACGTAGTTACTCAAGCAATAAATCAAAGATCGCGATCGGAGGATGTTGTCTGAATCGAATGATCAAAAATCAGCATAGTCCAAGGAAGCTAGCAAAGAGAGAAGAGTGAACAGGAAATGTTCGTGAGCGTTGAACGAACACAGTCAAGGGAATCCAGTCAGCTGGAGAGCAACGAAGATCGTGTTTACAAGGATTACAGTTCGTAGCGCGTGGCGTAAGACGTGGTGGAGTCGTAGACGCCGGTGCAGCTGCAGCTGCAGTCGCAGCCTGAACTGACCGGACGTCGAACCCGAGAAATGCTCCAGCCTGCTAGATATATCGTAATAAGTAGACAAAGTAGCCCACGGGCAGGGCGAATCCCACAGAGGATGCGCTACTCGACCATTTGCATACGTCCACAGATGAATCTCCAGATAATTCCCATTTTATCGATCTATCCTGGCCACTTGCGACTGCTTTTCCAACACCAAAGAGGACGCAAAAAAGAACACTTGATTGTTATCAAGATGAAAGTGGTGTGATTAATGCGCGTTTGATACGTGTTATGGGATGTATCGAGATAAATATTTTCAAGAAGAATTATTTAAAAAAGATATAAGTATTTGTGACTTGACGTCCTTCAGTTTTCAAGCAAATATATAACAAGTGTCCTGATACATCCGAGCAGATTTTTGGTATGGTTACCACACGATTATATCTTTTGAGTGTATTATAGATGTATAGGTGTAATATTTTGTAAACCAGAACATTATTTATTGAAATATTTCTAAAAAATTCGCAGGCCGGAAGAAACTATAAACAAGTAGTACTAGTACTATGAAGGAAATATTTAAAAACTCGTTTCCATATAGCACCATGTGAAAATACTTCCTAAAACCATAATTTATTGTCAATAGAAAATCACAGTCGTAGATAGCCTGAGACTTCTCTACTGTACTATGTATTCAGGAACAATTATTCTTCATCGACAAGCACTTCGATGTGCTTAGTTAAGAATTTGTACAAAAATATTTCGCTTTTATCTGTCGGATCAAGCACAACCTTCGCGGGTTAAAATTCGCGTGCATCAGTCACACCCACGTGCATTCCAAGGATACTGAACAGCTTCCTGGTGGCTAATCGAACGAACGAGCCACGGAAATAACAACTTTTCGTGGATGTTACGTAAATTCCGGCTAATAAGAATCTCCCGTGGGTTAGGGACGGAATTAATATCCGCCGTTGTGGGTGAATATAAATCTCTGACAAGAATCACGCTCCGGTGTTTACATGTGCATGCTCGCGTGCATTCTCCTGGCATGCAATCTCGCCGTGTTGCTGCTGACTTTACGCGAAACTCTTGACACCCTCGGAAAAACGCATATCCCCATTCATAAGTAAGCAGACACTTGCAAAAAATTAAATTCACATGAATGATCATCAGTTAACGATTAAAACCTTCAAGAATTATTATCCCATTTGAAATTTTTGGCAATGTAAAACTTATATATTTAATGTTACAGTAATCTCATCAATTCTGTACAATCAAAATTTTTACATTCGCTACGTCTATCGATAACTCGTTTCAACCAAACTCGATATTAATTTATATTATTAGAATTCTCTTATTACATTGATAGTTTTCGAAATGATTCTGTAAATCAAATTCAGCTACAGATTCGGATTTTAACTGCGGTTTTCCACCTAATGTACTCCAAATTTCTTTTAATAAAATTTTGATTACAGTACTACGAACTCATTATTCTTTTTCAATCTTTGCAAGCAGTTTCCCCCATCTTTTATTATATGCTTTTAATCGTCATTCTGTATGAATCCGACATTTCGATCGGCCCAACTTCTTCCCTGATAATTTAAGGATACTTATTACCTTTTTCTCGTGAGCATGCTCTAATATTTATAAAGTAGCCGCTTTACTCGGCGAGTTCCTTTAATCCCAGCGAAAGAAATTTGCCAACTTGGCAGAGAGTCAAATGGATAACGGAAACTGTGGAAGAACATTCGTGTTTTATACGCGTCATTAATATGCATCGGTTGCAACACAGTACAGCGCATAGATTAAAGGTGGAAAGGCCAATTGTTAATCTTTAAACCGCCACTGGCTTCTTACATAAATTTTATCTTTTTTACTGCAATCTTCACGACCATGAATACTTGCAACCTTCCTCTTTGTATTTTCTCTCGGTACGGCACCTATCAACCTGGCTGCTATAAAATTATTCTAATTGCAGGTATAGTACGCGATAAATATTGCTAGGGAGGTATTGAAACTACCGCAGGTGAGAAAGTCATAGGAACGTTAATAGTAATAATTAAGAGGCGGTGGTGATGAATCAGCTGATAGTTCGTTTGCATAAAACCCCTGGCTACCGGCGGCCCTTTCGTGCCAGGGGCCAAGAGGTATACGCATCCTGAACCTCCCGGTGTAATAAACATGCTATGCCTTGCCATAGCTTCGATAACGAATTTTCTTATCGGGATTGTACCAACCATGACAGACAAGATGATGATGATAATCCTCGGTTACAACGTTTCACGTGATCAAAAATTCCTTGCGTTATACTTCTTTCAAATTATATAGCGAAACCTGTTATTAGCAACAAAGCCTGAGAAGATCGGAACCTTTTAAAAATGTTGAAGTTTCCTGGGCGAATAGCCTCGAGACTGACGAGGGCGTTTATCCAGACTTGAAATTAGTTTGAAAAAAAAATAGAAGGTTGGAAGAAAGTAGCGTTCTATCTTCTAATAGCTGGGACGAATGTCATTTGTTTGAAAAATTTCATAGTGGCCGAAAAATGACTCAAAGCCCAGCGTAAAAGAAGAATAAATTATTTTGTTCCTTGCCATGTTAATCGCGACATAAAAGAATTAAAAAACGTTGAGTTATTTTATTATACTTGTAATAAACACTGTCTTAATATTATAATAATCATTAATATCAGTGTATGGGTATATCAGCCTATCATAAAGATTGATATTACGATAATTTAACATCTGAGCAACTTCCCGTACGAGAAACGTGTTCGTTGTTGCGAATTTAAAATACCAAGCATCATTTTATCGAGCCTGCATATGAATGAACTAAATCATACTGATTCCGTGATTTCTTAAAGGATAATAACCCAGGAAGCAATCTGAGAATATCAGATATGCGTGTCTTCGAAACACCTCCGCGGTTTCACACGCAAAACGTCTTTTAGCATGCTCGGTTTCAGATTCTCGCGTTGGGTGGTCGATCACGCGGAAATAGACGTTTAATGATTCGTTTAAACTTTGACTTCGTGCAGCTAACAACAATTCCATTAATCTTTCTCCCCGATCGTCACGTTTTCTATGGAAATTATCATTTAAAATTCCAATCAAGGTAGAATTGGATTTCCAAATGCAAATAATTCAATCGACAAATTCGTTTCTTGATTGTTTCTTTTCAAATGGGATGATCTTCGTCGTATAGTCTCTGAACATCGAAAGAACCAAAAATCTTTGACGTATGCGCATTATAGATAATATAAAACATTCTGAAACTTCAGTAGCACTATAATGAGCCCGACTCCCATGGCCATATTGGTAAAATGTGAAACTAATCTGAAAATATTATTTTTTATATACTGCATATATTTTTATTTTCTTCATATCGTCGTTCTATATGTTATTAAAATATTCAGATATTTTCATCGGCCAATACGTGATCGCTTATAAATGTATCTGTCTAGTAATCATTTGGACAGCCAGGAACAATTTATTAATATTAATCCCAGTTAGAAAAGCGACATTCTGTAAGTGGTTATGCTACTCCAATGAAAGTAGCAGCATCCTCTCTCGCGTTATCCTTAACTAAAACACAATTTCCCGAGTGTCCGTCAGGACAAATTGCAGGGAACTTATGGAGTTACACGAAGAAAAGGGATTGTAGTTGAGTGAACAGAAAGATCATCGAGGAAATCGATGCAATATCCGATAGATATACGTGACTGTGCAAGAAGGGAATGCCGTGGATGCCTTGCGGTCTGATAACTTCTCATCCAGCATCGCGACGATGGAACTCGACTCTTGTCATTCGTGTTGCCTCGTCACTTGGCCGAGGCCTTGTCTCGCGATAAACCAACGGTATACTAGGAGGATAGTTTTGAAGTATTTTTGAACCGTTAGAGCACGTAACGAGAGAACAATGCTTCATCTTCTATGCTAGAAGCGGAACGATGTATGATCGGTGCAACGGTACTTTATAATAAATTCCGACTTTGGGTCGATCCGTGTGTTTGGATTCGCGATACCACGGCTCTGCGTGTTTTACGATGGTCAAAGTGGGTGTTGCCAGCAAAGAAGACGGATCTAACTAGACTTCCTGTTACCGTAAAATAGTTAACTTTGATGTTACCGAAGTACGGGAAATGTAGACGAAGAGTTATCCATAACGCGAGTTTCCCTGAAGCGAAGAAATCTCGTAGCGGTTTCGAACGAAGCTTCCCATGAATAGCTGCATTCCTCTTGAACTTGTTTGTCATTCATCAAAGTATTGAATCTTCTCGAGATTCAACAAGCCAATAGTTGACATTTCTCTAATAATAAAATTAACAAATTATTCCTAGTTTTTCGACGAGTAGCAAAATTTCAATCATTCCATTTACAACCTGTCACCTATCAAAATATCGAATGCCTTCGAGATTCAGCAATATGTAAAACGATATGAAAATGAGAGCAAATGTAATCTCATTTACTATTACCATAAAATAGTTACCATTGGAGTCCATAGAGCGTAGAAGAAATAACCATATTATAGTTGAAGTTTCTCTAAGATGATAATGAATTCTCTGATCCTTCCACGAGTAGCAAAATTCCTTTCAACCTGTCGCCAATCAAAGTATCGCATATCGTCGAGATTGCGGAATAAGTAAAACGATGCCGAAATAATAGCACGAGACTCGTGCAAAATAATCTCTAACCCCGACTATTAGCATCAATTCTCGTGTACAGCACACGTTACACGTCCATTATGGGTGTTTGTGCAAAGGCATCGGCAGTCCGTGACCACGTTCGTTCCAAAGATCCTCGCGGCTTCTCCTTTGTTTCCTTCCTTTTTCTTTTCGTTTTCATCCATCTCCAGCCCTCCAGTATCCTTCCTCCGTCCCTATCTTCGCGGTATAAAGGCATGCACACGCAAGCAGACCCTTCTCTTCTCGTTCGTACGTGCTCGTGTATAAACGTGCGATTCCTCTAGCCTGGCAGGAGACTCGTTCGAGTAGGTGGGCTCCTCACATCGGCGACCTCGAAAACTTTAACATCCTCCTCCAGGATGTTCACCAACCGCCTGAAACGAATTGTGAGGAGACTAAAGGCCACACCGAGTCATATATGTTAGGTTCTTTCGACAGACTTCTTTCGTCGGTCACTAATTGATGGCTCTTCCGTGATCTTTTCGTGAGAGAATGCCCGTATTCTACTCTTAACTCTTCACGCTTTACGTCCAGAGTAAATATTATCTTTGTACCTGCATCTGTTTGACTATTCACGAAAGAATCGGTAATTTCTTACGCACATAGAACAAAGTAGGGTTATTTGAATCAGAAGAATATTTGAGTCGAGTTAAGTAATACGCTAAATTTGATTATGAACAATTTTTAAGCGACCTGCATATGAAAACAGACTGTTTGACTCGTTATCAGTGACATGGTATACAGTGAAATAATAATATATCGTGTACTTGCGTCAATAACTCGGTGACCATTGCTTTTTCTACGAGAATATAGATTCGTACGCTTCACTAGCGTGTGTATATTGCTTCATTTCTGCGGATTATTTTGTTGCTTATTTTATCCGCTTCGTCACAGGATTATTCGAATGATTTTCTCCTTTTGATATCTTCCTTTGATGGATCTTCATTTATGCATGAATTATTATGGAATATTTTCTCATTGTTTCGTTATTCCGTCAAAGACTAATGGTATCTCATAATATACGACAAGTTTTATTATTCAAACTTCGAGATTGAATTTTAAGACTTAAGGAATTTTTGAATAGCCTTCAGGCAAGGATGACTATAAAAGAAATCTATGAAGTAAGGAATCTTCGATGAAACTACTAATAGAGACGGAGATCAATAGCGGTAAGCAGTTACGTAACGAGGATCGGGATTAATTGAAGATCGTTATAAGCTCATTCACGCAACAAGCACGTAGATGTAACTACTCGACTATAGATACATACATTGCATAAGCGTTGACCTTCGATAATAAGCCTCACAATTTGTGATAATAGGGATCTAAGCTTAGATGGTGCTACACCATCGAACGACTGCACCGATCTTCAAAATGTTCCGCTGTATATGTATATATAATAAATATAAAAGATATATGTCCTTCCATAGTTATAATCGACATTATACTTGCCAAGAACCAATGAACTGAGACTTCGAAGAGTCTATTTACATCTAAGAAACCGCATCTACAAACCGTAAAAAAGAAACACAGGCGAAAAACACTGAATTAAAGGTAACCGAGCATCAGGAATTTCCCATGCGGATAATAAGAACGGAAGATCGCGGTCGAGGTGAATCATAGAAAAACGTACGTGAGGGAATACGAAATTGTAAAAATGCATCACGTTCACCAGGGTGGTCTCCACCAGGAGAAGAAATACAATACTAAAAAACGATCTATCCGAGTCTTTTTACTTTCATCCGACTGAGTTAGATCCGACTAGGGATCGTGTGACAACACACGGTGAGGCTGGCTTTAGGGTGTGGTGTACATGAATAGAGCGAAGAAATCATGGTCATGACTGTAAATAGAGTACACGAAGGGGTCCAGGATCGGTTCTGTCCTGGCCATAAATGCGATACCCCTTCGTTGCTAGGTAGGTGTGAAACGTAAAGTCAGCGATCTGACGAGGCTCGGGCCGATGCACTGCAGATTGCGAGTATCCTTGCTGAGGTCGGATGCCGAGCTTCGTCGAAGGTCGTTGCCTGCTCGATATACACGGTGTACCTTGAGAATTTTCGCCCAGCCTCCGCACCGTACACGTTCGCCTCTCTCCGCGGCACAGAAAGTGTTCAACTTGGCGGGGAAAGGCGGATATGGCAGTCCAAGTGTGTTTTTTGATGTCGTTGAAAGGATTCGTGCATATCGAGCCTTTGTTGCTTCGGTTTCCAGCGTAAAACGCAAGTTAGGTGATTTGGCAATTGGTCTTTGAAAGAATTTCCGTATTTTCTGTTTCTGCCGCTCTATTTTGGGTCCTGTGCGAGTCAGAGGATCCAGAAATTGATCTCTGAAAGGATTCTTGTGTTTTATGTTTCGACCGCTTTGCTTTCTGGTTCAAAGTAGGTTGGATGATTTGGAACTGATCTTTAGGAATCTTTGAAAATATTTGTTTGGATGTGATTCGAAAGGATTAGCGTATTTTTTTGTTTCTGATACTGTATCTTCGAAATCTAAGTTAATGGATCTAGAAATCGATCTTTGAAAGGAATCTTGTGTTCCCTGTTTCTTTCGCTTTGTTTCTGCGTTCGAGGCAAGGCAAATGATCTAGAAACTGATCTTGAAGAATGTTTGGAAAGGAATGTTTCCTAGTGATTCCATCATTAACTTATCGTATAAAATAAATACACGATATTCGTATACAATTATATACCACTAAATACTCATTTTCCTTTCAATAAATAGAAAGTATTCTTCCATTATTAAAATCCATTAACATTTAATCGACTGCTTTAGGAATTCGAGATAACTTCTTCGATTACCAATTCAGGTTTATGGAAACTAGTACATTTTATAAAATATAG
This sequence comes from Bombus campestris, assembly GCA_905333015.3. Lineage (NCBI taxonomy): Eukaryota > Metazoa > Arthropoda > Insecta > Hymenoptera > Apidae > Bombus > Bombus campestris. The sequence continues at coordinate 7,325,080 of HG995145.1, forward strand.
TCCAGATGTTATCATAGATATTCGTTACCTATGATTATGAGAATTAATTGGATACCTCGATTAAGTTTAATACTCTCCACAAGATACGATCATCCTCTTTTTTTTCAACTAACTCAATCCGTTCTGTTGTCGTGATATCCGCACATTTTTATTACACATTGTTAACGGTTTAATAATCCAGCAAGGAGAAGATAGGACGAGAAGAGGACAATTAATTCGAGGTGTGTTAATACGTTAATGACGATAATGATACCGCGTCGACAACGACAATCACGACTCCGAGTTGCTTGGAAGATCCTGTCAAGGTCGTGGTTCTTGATTTACAATGCGGCTCGGAAGCACGAGGTATCTCCTCGACGGTGTAAACCACAATATACGTCATTCTTCCAGAATATTTTCTTCCACGATCAAATCTTCGTAATAACCTCGTAATAAATTCTCCTTATTAATGTTCCAAGATGAGTCTAAAAAGCAACGAGACTGGTAAAGTAAAAATATTTCATAAATATTTTATAAGTACAGTAAACCACGAAAGTATTTAGACACTTGGCACAGAAAATTTTTGTGAATATGTTATGCCTATTATGTAAAAGATTTTAACATTTCACTAACTCTAGAATGAAATATCATCGTGATTCTATCGATCAAATTTGAAACCAATCCAAACAAGCATATACAAGTTACGAAACAAAATTTACTTCAAATATATATTTAGTAAAAAGTTGACGCAAAGCATGAATAGCCATCGAAAATGTTTTAAATATACGTAAACCGGTATCTTGCAATTTTTATATATATTTGCAGACTTAAAAATATATATATAACACACATAATATTTTCATGAAAGGTGGCTGCAAGTGTTCAGATACTTTCGTAAGGCTGTGTAGGCTGTTCCTTTTATTCCACACCTTTCCTTTATCCTTTATAATCCGTCACTACTAGTAGCCATTTAATTTTCCATGTCGATTAACTCCTTTTGGCGCATTCATGCATGCTGGCTGCCGGATCATTACCATTAATGCAAACGATAATCGTCGCTAATGAGAGTAATTCGCAATCAAAGCTTCCTGCTACAACGACGGACAATAAGTGTAATCAAACGACCATGATGATCGTTCTTCGAGAACAGGGACAATTATCTGTGGGCGTTGTAGCTGCGATTACATGTTTACTTAGCGGCCTGCTGTAGCCCAAGGACCAAACAAAGAAGGAACGAAGGAGCCTGAAGTTTAAAAAATTCACTTAAAAATAATCCCATCTTTTATGGATCGATACGATGTCAGAAACTGGCAACTTGGCCAATGGAGACTTACATCTATACTCCAGCCAAGAGTCTGTGTAAAATTTAAAGAAAGCGATGGAAACAATCGATAAAATGGTTTAACTCTTTTCCAATCTTGAAACTAATATAATAACTGCCCTGATAAGATCCTTCCCATCGTAAGAACTGCTCGAGTACTTTCGTCAGCGGGTGTGAATCTTCAAATATGCTTCAGCGAGAGCCTTTGAATGAAACGTGAATCAACCGAGAGAGTATCGAGAAAACTAATAAATAATCAATTTCACTTGGTCGACGGTGCACGAAAGGGAAACGAGCTGGCCTGGCAAAGCAAAGTGGACGTGGCCGAGGGAAGAAATGACGGAGCCGCTCCTTTCTCGGAGGTATAAACGAACGAGACGAAGAAATCAGCGAAGAGAGAAGGCGAGGAGCGAGAATGGTCCGGTTTTTGCTAGCGGGGTGCAAGGACAGGCGGATTGCTCACAGGACTGAAAGTCGCGGGGAACGTGATCAGCGTCACCGAAACGCTCGTAAACGAGAGAATTGCAACAGTCGGCACCGAAACCCGCCTATACGCACCGCGTTTTTGCCAAGCTTGTTTGAACAACTAACCAGACGATCGTAGTATAATGGTACAACGTAGAAACGGGGACACAGATAAACATCGCTATAACGTTACTTGATTTACTTCATGTGTTTGTTGTCTTAAAGAAGGCGCTTTGGTTTAAAGTGGTTTTGGCAAGTAGTTTTAGCTAGGATCAAAAGTGGAACAAGTCAGTTTGAAAGATTAGAAAACGTTGAAATTTACCAATGATAAATAGATCGTAAATGGTTTTACGTATTTATGAAAAATTTGGATGCAAGAATGCATATAGAATACGTATGTATAATAAGCAGAAACATATACAATATATGGAATCTCTGATTAGGTTTTCTTTTTATAATAATATTCATAAAAACATGAATTTATGTAAATATTTACACTCTAGCGACCAAATTTGGAACAATATTTGATTTGGAGTGATTGGACAGTGATCTTGGAAAGTAATTAGGCTAGGAGCAGAGATAGACTAAGTTAGTTTGATGAGAAAAATTATACTCTTGGTAAAATCAAAGACTACCAAATTTGGAATAATATTCTATCGTTTAAGGATGACGATATTCATAAACCTGAATAATAAAAAAAAAAAATTGTCGAAACTTTGTTATAGGACGACGGTGGTATCGAGTACTTCAACACTATAGTGGTGCAGCCGCACCTGAAGTTGATTACGAATCAGGGCAGAGGTTTTCACGTGAGATGCCGATACCAAACACGAGATAAAGTAGTAACGAACGATCAAACCCATGTGGCCATGCTGCAGTCTCTACCGCTTCAGGTAACTATGCCATTTTCCTTTGAAATCCTACGATCAATGAGACGTGTTCATTGAATTATTGCTACAAGCCCTAAACCCGAGTTACATCAACGTCAAACGTGATTACGGCATTCAGGATGAGCCAATTTTCTAATTTAGCGAAAGACGAGTCAGGAGAAGCTTTTTCTCTTCACCAAGCAAAAAAGTATCGAGCAATCGTGAAAGATCGGGAAACGTTCCGCAGATGAATAATAAATTGCGTTTTACGTCTCTCGACAGGCAACAGCTCCTATGCCAGGATGCACGATGAAGATCTTCAACGGAGATCCAACGAGGCATCAAGTGGCGGAAAACGTGAAGATCGGGGACCCTTTGACCTTGGTCATTAGCATCGACAAACAGGAAATGTTCGGGCTGAAGATCTCCGACTGCCTGGTGCGCGACGGCTTAGGATGGGGAGAGCAAAGACTCATAAACGATGAGGGGTAATTTCGTCTTGCATATCTTTGGAAAATGTAAATGATAAATATAATATTTAAGAGTATACGGTATACATACGTTCCGATGATTCGAAATGTATAAGGTTTACAAGAGATGCCTTTTTTAAAGAACTAACGTTCTGACGAATTACAACAACGTGAAACAATTATATATAATTTACGTACATAGGTTCTTGTGAGAATGGTTAAATCTCATGGGTTTCATCCTTCAGATGTTTAATTCATCACAAAGACCGAATGTATAGATTCTTATGAGTATGCACTTCAGTCTTCAATAACCATGGTCCTTTGTTATAAAATGACAAACTAAATCAACTTCCTTTGCATGCTGAACATTGAAAAGAAACGGTGACTAATATATCTTTGCCCAACGATTCACATTTACCCATCGATGAATCAAACCAAACAAAAATTCTCTCTTCCATTTTACTTTGTTTTTCACATTTATTCCATCCGCGGAGACGTTTAATAATAGACAGGTTAGCGGACGTAAGAATAATTCTTTGACCGGTACAAATAAATTGTTCGCGTCAGAGCGTCGTATGAATTATTCAAGGATCGGAATTCAGGGTACAAAGCGGGCCGGTTCACTGACTTCTTTTCATAAGCAAATCAGCTGATCCAACCAACAGGTTGCACGCACACTTTCCCTCTTGATTTGTTCGTTCAATTGCAGAATATTCCTAGTATTCGCCTTCTATTTTCTTATTGATCGATCTCGAAAGAACAGCCTCTGCGAAGATTATATAAGGGGAGGAAAGTATATGTTTGAAATTATATGAACAATTTGCTACCAGAAACTTCTAAGTTCTGATGCAAGACCTGTTTTTCTGAAGTTTATTACCAGAAAACACTTTTCCATTTGATTCGTTCTTCTCGACACAATGTTCCCTCCTTTTTAACACTTCAAATGTTCTCAGTTTAAACAATCAAATCTGCGATGCTTGACAGACTAAGTATATACTAATTATCAATTATTATAATTAAAAGTATTTTCAAATTTAGCACATCTATATACAAAACTGTGTTGCTATTACAGTTGCCCAGTCGACGGTGAGATTATGGGACAATTCACGTATAACGAAGATAAAACGGAGGCAAGGGTGAACTTCCAGGCGCATAAATTCCCCTACACAGCCAGTGTCTACTATCAATGCAACGTCAGACTATGTGTAAAGCACGGTGGAGGATGCAGCAACACGGTAATCAAAATTCTACCTTTCATCTTCATAGAAATTCTCTTCCTCGTAATTGTTGAAAGATCGTTTAGAAAGATTGGGAAGAACTATGTAATTGTAACAAGTCGGGTAGAAAGAAGATTCTACGAAGAATCATTTGGAGAAAATCCAAAAGAAATCATCAATATTCCACTGTTGCAGCCACCGGCGTGTAATTTGGTATCCAGACGACGCAGGGACACTGCCGACGACAACACAGTGAAAGGTGTCGAAGGCCTGGACGGAGGAACGCCAGCTACCATCGAAGTTTATAGCGGACTATACGTGAACGAAGCCTCGGACGTTGGCTCCAAGTCAGACTTCACCGACGACGTCTTCAGAGAAAGGGTTAGTCGCATTGATATTCCTGTCCGTTACCATTTCCTGGTAAAATTCAGAAACACGTAACATCGTAGCTTTCGTTCGTAAGACGTGTGAGACGAAAAACGATATAAATTATCAAGGAAAACACAGTGTAGCAATTTTTAATATATTAGACAGGATATTCAGAGGAGTCTGCTAAAAAATTGAAATCAAAACGCGATAGATTCAATGAAACGTATAGTAATACAAATGCTAGTTTGTAGAAAATATAGAAGTTTCCGAATATTTGATTTTGAATCGAAGAAGACAAAAGTTTATCCATTTTCTGATCCTGGGGAACTCGGGTTGTATAATTTGCAGACTATCGACGATCCCGACAACATCTGCATATCGCAGAGGAGCTTCGCCATCGGCATCGCGATCGCGGGTCTGATCCTCATGCTGGTGGTAGTTGCGGCCATTCTAGCACTGCTGGCCAAGAGACGACACAAGAGCATCTCGACGACGGGCTCGTCCATCTACAGCGGACCTTACACCAACACTGCATATAGTCACAGCAGCTAAGTTCATCCGAACCTTGATATCCTCGAACAAACGAGGTGATTCGAATGAAAGAATGAAAAAACTTTAGCTATATGGTGGTGAAGCGAGCGGGCAATCGATACTAATGTCGAGATGGAAATTTTTCCAATTATACCGGTTCTACGTCGGCCTCGGTGCATCGAGGTGTAGAGAATTTAGATGGATTAAACGAGATTTTGCTCAACTGCCGATGCTATTGTTGCTTCTTTGAAGAAATAGCTCAGAACCCTATAGGTCCGAACACGTGGTCGAATGTGCTCGATTAAGAGAAGGTGCACCATCTTCAAAATGTCTAAAAATAAGTTAACTCTAAAAATCTTTTTCTGGATAATTACGATACAAAATGAAAACTGCAAATTTTTTCCTGATAATTTCCTTTCTAACTTTGTTTGTAAATTTCGGAAAGAAATTTGGAAACTGCCTAAAACCTTCAAGAGAAGTACAATAAGGTTCGATTTGTTCAAACTGTTAGGGCGGTGTACCTCCTGAATCAAGAAATTCCTGTGTATTTTATTCAGATACGTTTCTTGCCATCCGTTTGATAACTCGTCCCAACAACTGCCCTTTCGAAATTTCCCCAATTATAAAATTGTCCATAAGATGCACGTGTTAGAACCTGAGCAGTTTTAGAGAAATCCTAGCCTAGCCAGAGACAACTTGAGACGAATCGACACGAAATCCTTAGGATTAACTTTAATATATACGTTATATTATTATTATTATTATTTTTATTATTATATTATATTATATTATGTTATATTATATACATATTGTATACTAGTCCGGTATACGCAGTCCTAGCTAACCTATCAGCCGCACTAAAAACAGAAGGCGCACCATATGAATATTCTCTCTGTCTCCATTATCTTGGCAATTTAACTTAATCATCAGCGCAGAACGACTCACTCTAGCGTTTAAGGTGAAGTCGCCAGAGATACTTCTTAAGCGAATTAAACGCCCCAGTGATTTTTAACTACCGTCCTTCTTTTCCTCCTATCCCGATTTCCTAGCCAAGTATTGCATATTTCTTATCCGCATCTATGACAATTCTTTCTCAATATTTATAATCACGGTCTTTTTATTCCTTCTTCTTTTTTCTAAATTTTGTGGCGAAGGGATAATCCCTGGCTCCTGAAACTTAAATTTTCAAATTCTAAGCCTCTTCTATCAGTTACCAATAGACTGTGGATTTTTATGCATATTTATCTTTCGCTAAAGAAATGGAAGCCAAGGAGAAAATTTTCATCTGCTAAATATTATGGATTAAGTGTTATTACTTTCGTATGAAACGTATCAAATCGAGGAGTAATTCATTTATCTTACTTCTTTATAAATACAATTAGAACTTTGTTTATATGGACTTATCAAGTATGGACAAATAGTTCACCCATTTTTTCACTTTCAAGCTCCTCATAAATGCATAAAAATCCACACTCTAGTTACCAGTTTGCTTCCCTTACAGAATCTTCGACTATGATCTTAATAAATATAATTCCCTCGTGACAAGCAATAAGCAAATCACGAGCACTTGACCAGCTGCTGGCTAATCGATTACAGACAAGTTTCTGTGCATTCGAACGAATCGAGGCTGCTTCGAACGGGCAACTCGGTAAACTTGTATGGGATGCATCGGTTATTACGTGCTTCCGATTATGTGTTTCGTGAGATTAAGTCCCGTTGCCGCGAGAACGAGGAGAAAAGAATCACGCTACATCGTCTTGTACACACCAAAGATTAAAAAGGTGTTAGAAGAAGGAGATACGCTATCGTTCATACGTATCTGGATACTTTTGTCGATTCGTAGTAACAGTATGAGAATTCCAATAAATTGCACAAACTGGCTAATAGCAAAGTAATAATTAGAGACGGCACTAAAAATTATTACAATACTTTTTAACTTTCATTTCCGATATTTAAGATTATTTATATACTATCGATATTGGAGTATTAATTGTTCCAATATTTGGTAAACTTCTTAATCATATAAAGAAAACATGCACAGCTATAGCTATTTGGAAAAACATTTCATGCGCGTCAACCTAATATAAAATCTATTTATCGTAATTTTATAACGAATCTTGTCAAATACAAGTAAATATCCAGATACTTTTGAATGGTAGCGTATAAACCAGTGGAACGTCTCCTCGTGTCCATGACCACGGGACATTCGCATGAGTGTGGCAATAAACGAGTGCATAATCCATTATAACGCTTAAACGTAAACTAGTTTCCATTGAATCGAGGTGCTGCTCCGATAACGATACCCTCTTTTACGGGATACTTCCGACTGTTACCTAGACGATAAATAAGCATAAAATATTTGTTAACGAATAACGTAATTTACGTTCAAATCGGAAGTACCCTGTATAATAATTGCTTCGTCGTTTCTTCGATTCTTTTACGACCAAAAGCTAATTGATGGACAAGCGTATCTCGTCGTGGAGAATTTAGTGACTTTTTGTGGAAGGAAAAGAATCGAAAAAGAAGTGAGGGTATCGCCGTTTTATTAGTCGCGTGGAGCGTTCTTTTCTTCTTAGTTTTTAATTTGTGAGGAAAAAAAAGAGTTACGCGGTCGCGTAAATGGGTCCAACGTGGTGGTGGGTACAGATCGTAAAATTTACACTTAAAGAGAACAGAGGGAAAGAAAAGAAGGAATGGACACGCAAACGTAACACTCGTAACCTATAAGCTATTACGCAAGAAATTAAGAAAACGGACAGAAAAAAAGTATAAAAATGTTGATTCGGTTTACATGGAACCGCTTGTTCCGACGATTGTCTCTGTGCACCTACGATCGCTCACAAACTTCAGTTTGGTCAGCAACATCGTACAATAAGAATTTTTATCGTAAAATTATGTTAAACGATGGAAAGTGAAAATTTACTATCATATAAAAGTATAGCAAGAAGATTAAAGTATAGCTAGCCTTGTCTAGAATACCACGAAGATGTAACATGACATCCAACAAAAATTCACCCAAAAATACCGTGAGCTACCTAAGCTGTATAAAATCTAAGAGATACGACGTTCTTACTTCTAAGATATTTAACTTTTATGGAAAAATAATCAAAAATTCTTTGTCGCGATGTTTTACAAATGTGTAACAAAGTGCAATAATTTCGAGCGATCGATAGTGTTAAAGAACGTCGTGGATCGAAAGCACTCGACGAATGGTATAACAAACGAGCGTTATCGTTTCGTCGTATTCGTGGCATTGGTTCATAGCGACATTGGGGATAAAAACTGCCTGTATAGAGTTCTTTTTGTAAGGATACGCGATTCTTCACTAGGTCCTGCAATGTTTCTCTGGACCCTTGTCCAAAACTTACAACGAACTTGTGTAAATAACGAAAACGTAATAAATCTTGTAACCATAAACGAACGTAGTTAATTAATACCACGGGGAAACATTCCGATTTCACTAATAAAATTAATCCTATCAGTTTTTTAACGACTCATAGAAGGGAATAACAACATTAGTCATAGGTGGAAGTAAAATTTAATTTTACCATGAAATTATGAACAATATACAGGGGATGATACCTTGCAATTGCAAAACGAATACCCTAACACAGACTTAAATGTAGAATTTAATAGATTGTAAACTAAACCTCAAGAGATATAACGATAACTTCTTCAATTCTTAAACATGATACTTCATTGAAACAATGACGAGATAAAAATCTATACTTGTACAGAAATCAATGAAACTATCTGATAAATGTTTTAACTATATCAACCATACAACCGCGATCGCAGCCAATCGGCTCATATTATTTATGATACAATTCATAATTGTATCACGTATAATGATGCAATTAGGAATTGTACATGAAATAATATTGATTATCCAGGTCTCACCGCGTGGAGGTTGCTGCGAGTGGAGACCCTCCCTATCCACGATCCCATCCACCCTCCTTGTACGCAAAATTTTACTAATTTTGAATAAAAAAATTTCAGCGAGTTTTCCTTTTCATGTGCATTTGCAAAACGTTCAAACCTGTTGATCGTTCCACAAAAGAAACATCGAAAGGAACGTTAAGAAAACCGACGCGAAATGCTAAAACAACGCGAACAGCTGAAAGTAAAAAATAAATTAAATCTTAAACTAAATTATAATTCTTTATGAGATGGTATCTTATACGTGCTTTGATATTTTACGCCTTCACTTATAAAAATATAAAATATTTGACGCTTAAAAGTATCTTAAAAAAGTAAAATACATTTCATAAAGAATTATACTACTCATCTACAATACCTTATCTACCCAAATACTACTCTTAATTATGCATGCATTTAATACAAGCCCAACAAGCATTGAAAGCATTAAAAGCGTCCTACCTACTAAATACAAAATACTCCACCCTCCACCTACTCCAAAGTACTCATGAGTTCTAACTACTATATGTCTAAATATAATAAAGGGACAGGGGGGAGGGAATATTTCATGAAATGATTTCTTTACAGTTGCACTTTATTTGTGTATCTTGAAGTACTTCGTATGCCTGTTTCCACTGGACCTGTAGAAATTTCTGAAACAAACTCAAATTTAAATTATTTTAAACAAAATAAAAAATTCTTTTATAGACCCTAACTATCATACGGGTCTCTATACACCCTAACTACCATCAATCTACTAGAGATCTCTTTAAACCCTACTTGCGAAAAATCTGAAGGTTCCTCTGTTAACTATCTATTATCTATCAGAATTCTGAAAGTGTTTCCATAAGTCCTGACCGGAAAAATTTAATCTATACGAAAATTTAAACATCATAAGTGGAAGAGATGGGAAATCGTATGAGGTATCGTATGGGACATAATGTTCTTCCGACGATGTTACAGTGGATCCTGAAACAAAGTCAAGCCATAAAAAGATTAGTACAATTTTATGAGATACAGTTAGTTACTAATAGAAGGGCCTCAAATATCATTTCTTCGTATTTGTTTTTTCTCCTTTAACCATTTCTCATAATCCATAGTATTCCACCTTTCAGTTGATCGTTCATACGTATTTGATATGTCGTTAAAATTTCATATGCACAATTGATTTATCCTACAAGTTAATAAACCTGGAACATGCTTATTTATTAGATTAATACTTAAAAAAAAAAGCAGCTGAAAGAAAGACATATTAGGCACAAAAAAAGATCAAATTATCAAGACACGAATTTGAACCGAAGTATTTGAATTTAAGTATATGACTTCAAATATAATTTGGACTTAATAATTTCATTCATCAAGCTGATCGATAATCAATTTATATTTGCTATTTAGAATGAATACTATAATAGCAGACATTCAAATTATTAATTCCAAAAAGATGAACTGAATATTCTTACTTATGTATATCTTTTAAATAAATTAGTAGTGTGATTGTGTACAAAAATAATATGAATTTTTATCAACAAATTCTCAAACTTTAATATTCAAATATCTTACTGCAACGTCTTTTTTACTTTCTTTTAAATACAATATGAAAGTATTTAATGAAATTATTTAAAAATGATACACCCCAATCGAAATATATTCATTATTAACAAACAACATATTCTAGCAGTATTTTCAATCATAAACACTCTAATAATAAAGGGAGCTGAAAAAGAAATGACTCGAAAAGCCAGAAGGGCTGTCAAAGTATCCACTCAATGTAACCGAGCAACCGTAAGTGGAATATCCATTCTATTTCGCAAACTCTAATTTACTATATGTAGCTATAAAATAGAAAATTCTCAAATCAAAACGCGATGAGTGCTTTATCATTTTTGCAATATTTATTAATTTACTATTGATAAAAAAAAAGAAAAAAAGATAGAAAATACCCGTATGAATTATTTACGCAACGCTAATAATTACTAATCTATACACTCAGATTTAAATGTTCGCAACACTAATAACGATCCAGTGTAGCCATATACGTATAAAAGGCTACTGGTGAAACTGCATCTGATGATGCAGGGGCAGGAACGTGCTTCCACAGTCCAATGGAAGAAGATTGGGCATAATATAAGCGCAACACTACTTTAAAAAATGCGATCATTGATCGACGCAACTAAAATTAATTAAAATAATCGCGATGAAAAGCCGCAACACTAATTTTTAAGACAAAGATAAAATTAATATCTATATATGAAGGAAAAATATTGTACTGTGCTAGTACAAATTGCAATGCTATGAAATTAATCAAACGTTAATACTTTTAAATCTAATTTTAAATGCAGGAAATTTTTTAAAAGAAACAAGGAAAACTCTGATATGTATTACTCTGTCAAAAATTCTGAAAATTCATAATAAAAATTGCAAAAAAAAATCGCGATATCATAATTCGCAAATCTAAAGCAAACACGATTATCATTTTATCGCAACTCTAATTCAAACCGTAATCATTCTCTCGCGACACTAATAAAAAAAAAATCGCGGTTTGCCCAATGTAGTTGAAGGCTGACATATCCCAGTGCAACCATTTAAGAGGTTGCTGATGAACGATCACAGCTCTTGTAGCTGTATCGCGTGATCCAAGAACAGTCCTCCGACAAATGCAGTCGAAGGTTTTGGGCATTTTGTAAACGCAACTCTATTTAAAAAAAAAAAAAAAACGCGATCATTCATTATCGCAACACTAAAAGGAAAAATACTTAGAAATCGCGATGGAATAATATCGCAACGCTAACTCTTAAAGTGAACTCAATGAAAATTATCATTTACTATATGAAAAAGCTACTTCAAATTTTCTGATTAATTAAATTAAAATTAATTAAAAACTAATATTTTTATAATCTAATTTTAAACAATAGAAAGCAGGATAAATTCTGATACGTATAATTCTCTAAGGAGTTCCAAAAGTTCATAATAAAAATTGCAAAAGACAATCGCGGTATTATAATTCGCAACTCTAAAACAAACACGATTATCATTTTATCGCAACTCTATTTCAAACCGTAATCAGTCTCTCGCGACACTAATAAAAAGCCGCGATATTATTTCGCAACTCTAATTCAACCCGTAATTAATCTCTCGCGACACTAATAAGAAAAACCGCGATGTACCCAATGTGATGGTGGACCGATATATATACATCGGCCAAAAAAAAAAAAAGAACTACTACTACTACTACTACAAATACTAAAAGCGAGCATAGTGACAAAGTAGTAACGAGAATGACTTTCCATGCTCTGGATAACCCAGAGGATGGAGAATCATTGGTAGTTGCCCTCTTGTATGGCAGTTTGCCGGGCTTCTTCGGCTCATAGCCTCTTCTTCCTTCGAGCGCAATGCCCGCTGAAACTTAAATCTAGGCTCGAGTCTTTCTAATCGCAAAATAAAAAATAACTTATAAAGGTAAAATAAAAAGATAAATCGCGGATGCTATTCCCAATGCACATGGACGACCAACGATCATAACGACCGCTGTCCGTTCGCATATGCAAGCTCGAGCAATAAACGTTCGTTTCGGAACCCACTCGCGACCACGACCGCGGTGTTCGAAAAATCGATAGGCAAGGCTCAAGACAAATGGTATGCTCCATTCGTGATGCCAGCTTCACCGTCGATTTTTCAAATCAAATTTCCTGAAACAGGTTGGACACGCGAAAACGCGCCTACCCGACGAAAGACTGTGCCAACCTGCCCGGCCCTACCTACTTATAGTTAACATTCATACCAGAAAATATGCTACCTATCCTACCCGGAAACCTCTATTTAAAACTGAAAAAATGGCAAAACAAGCACACCAACACATTCACTCCACGGTTCTCACACATAACCCGGGCGCAAAGGCCTACACTAGAGAGACGTCCCGGGACGCCTCCGACACCCGAGTTTGGCATACAACTTTCACACTCTAATGTACGTACCATTTTCCTGAAATCGACTGACGATGGCTAGCGACCATTGCGTACAAATATTCCGTATATTTCAACTTTAATTATCCAAGTATATGTAAATTTTAATTTTAATTAAATACTCATAATTGTATATAATCATGTATATGCATATCATCTAAAGAAATAATTTGACTAGAACAGATCATCGTATTTTAATCAATGTAATTTTCACTGCAATTTAGTACTGAGATTAGTAATATGACTATTTATAATCCATTATACCTATTTATTAACACTGTTATTTCCAATGGTAATTGGATTCATATTTCCAAATCCATAACTATTTCAAGATTATAATAAATAGCAGAAACGACGCAATTCCACAGCCTAACCACATACATACACAGTGGAAAATACGTCGTGCACGATACGCTAACGCAACGTCAGTCGCTAAAAAAATTGTTAAACTTATAGACTACTCATCATGCCCATTGCCTTCTTCCCACCCAAGAAGCACCTGGGCACGTGAATGAGATTCTGACAATGAACATGGAAGGGGTTAAACCTGAAAATCCTATGCTAAAAATATGATTAGCTTATCTTTATATTTTGTATCTAACGGGCTACTATTCTTTGATTTTGCAATCCAATTTCATTTCAAATTTTAATAATTTTATACTTTATTTTACTTTATTATTTTAATGAACAATTAAACTATGGAACTGTAATAAAGGAAATTAATGAAGAATATACATATTTATTAAACGTAAAATAAGATTCAATGTAAGTAATATTTATATCAATGAATAACAATGGAGTCTAAATGAACTCTATTACTCGAAATATCCTCAGGCGATATCTTTATCAAAACATATCTTTGAAAACACAAAGGAACGTTCAAAATTTGTTTTGATTCTGAAATCTGCCTGTCGCGAAGTGTTTTCTTGCACGTGAAATTTGATAACATCCATCATAACGGACAGACAAAGTTAGATTTTAACTTATAATTTCATATTCCATATTCCAAATTTTATTGAAATTATACTGTGTATACTCAAATAATAAAACTGCTCTATACCATCGTGAAGTAAAAATTAAAATAAATATCATTTATAATCTTTATCAGCATTATAATAACTTTAATCATAACTGAATTTCGATATTAACGAAGTCTGAGGGTATCAGACTTCTTCACTACAAAATACTTAAACAAAGTCATTTCTGATCATTCATTTTTGGTCTTTATAAATACATAGTAATATTGAATATAATTTGATTTTATAAATAATTATAATGAATATATTGTGTAATTTTCAAACATATGCATATATATACTAATTATTTCTAATAATATAATATATTATTATATTATAATCAACATTATATTATTTATACAAAATACTTTATATTGTAATATGTAAATATCATATTTATATATATATTATATATATTATCATCAATATTTAAAAACGCGGTGTGCAAGAAAACCTATCCTGAACTAATAAATAAAATATAGACAAAAAAATGTTACTACTCACGGGTATAATACATACCCGGGGTCACTATGCTCGTCAAAAATTCTACGTATACAACCAATCACCCGTGTCGATTCGGATCTTTCATCCTACGACATGATTGAGTGACAGGAGGAACAAAAATGCATGCGACTCACGATTAGATGTGAAGAATGTCGTTGTCAATATTGTTCTAACCCAAGCTAGTTCATCGTCAAACCATCATCAAAGTGGGATCGTCGAATTCGATGGAAAAAAAACTGTAACAAAGCATAGTATATTTTAATTTATTCGTAATGATGGTGTTAACTACTTTCAAAATGTTTCAAATGATAAAATGATAAAAGACTAATTTAATAATAATATTCAATTTAAGAATAAAAAATTTACAAATTGTGAAATTTTCAATCAAATTTTATTTTTTAATTAATAATAATTATCGTGAAATATAAGGAATAGATTTAAATGAAGTACAAAATAAATAGTTACTTACATTTTTGGCTTTTGAAACACCATTAGGTCTTTTCCAGGAAACGGGAAGAAGGGGAAGAAGTGGCATACCTTTAACAAAATATGAATTATTATAATTTGTTTTGAGAAACACAGTGATAGTTGAAAAATTTAACACAGTAAAATATGAAGCTCTATTAAGACTTAGAATTTTAATAACAAAAGGAAATAAAATTCTAATAAACTCTAATTAGAATAAAAATAAGAATTCTAATATAAAAATTTAAAACTAGACTTTAGTTTTTAATTAATGATAATTACAGCAAAATGCAAAGAATAACATTAATAAAATACAATGTGCAAAGATACTTACATGCTCAAATTTGAAGCATCGCTACATCCTTCCCAAAGAAGAGGAAAAATGGAAATTATGAAAAACCTGTAATAAAACATATGAAATATTATAATTTGATCTTGAAAACGTACTCTTGATTGTTGGAAAATTTAAAATAATGAAAAATAAATCTCTATTCAATCTTGGAATTTTAATAATAAAAAGAATTGAAATTCTAAAAAAATTTTATTATTATAAAAAATGATAACCTAACATTAAAATTTAAAATCTAGAAATTAAGACTCTAGTGATTTCTGAACCACGTTAAAGATTTTTATTGCATATTTCAACATTAAAATTTGAAAGTGTTTTTCAATAGAAATTAATAATAATTCAAGATAAATGCAAATAATAAAATACTTACATTCTTGAGCTCCAGGAGAGGCTTTATCCTCTTGCGACACCTGCGGCTCTACTACCGAAAGCGAATGTTAAGAGAAAAAAAGGAAAAATAATAGACTATTAACGCGTCCGTTTAAGTAACAATCGACGAACACACTGATTCAAATTTCGCGTGCGATTATAATTAAATTTAATGAGAGCTATGATGCTCTAAAGAATATTAAAAATGGTATAACGAACAAACACTGACTCTACCGACCGCATTGCGCGCGGTCACAAAATTCTCTGAAAGAAAACTTTATTAGGGGGCAGGGAAAAGAAACAAAGTAATATTTTTCTTCTTCTTCCTATCGAGTGTTTATTTATGAAAATACTGCCTTTTCAAAACTATGAAATAATTATTGTTCGTACAGTTAAAATATTATTATTATAAAATATTTCATAAGACACATCAAGTATCTATGAATATTCCACAATGCACCCAATTTGAACAAATTATATCTTTGAATGTCTGTTATTAGAGTTTCAAATGTACATTTTACTAATCAAATATGGCGTGTTTATTTTTGTCAGTTAAACATATCTGCGCAATAGGCAAATGACGCGATGCGCAAAACATGTTCAAACCTGTCTGCGATAGCATCCTTTCTCGAAAATAATAGGAATTATTGGGAAAAACGTGAAATGTCAATGTCATTATAGAAAATTCGCGAAAATGTCGATATTAAGATAAAAAAAGCAAATAAAGTCGAACGATTACCGAAATATGTTTTGTTAAAGATCATAATTTGATGTATGAAATAAAAGTAAAAAAAGTAAAAAAGAAAATATTATACTATAAAAAATATTATAACATTATATAATATTATAATATATTATAATTATAACATTATATAATATTATAATGTAGAAAAATATTATCAAAAGAAATAAAGGGAAGTGAAAAGAAATAGAATTTCATTTCAATAATACATGATATGCCTTGATTGAAAATTAATGACCGTCTATTCCCATGGAAAAACAACAAATCGCTATAAATTGTATTGGATTATGAATATAAAACAAAATGAAGATTCTTACCTTTTTTCCAATTACCATTGAAGCAATATTCTGATATTGTATATTAAATTTTTCGTATTTACGACGAGTTGCCGGCAGTTGCTTCCTCTTCCCAATATGACGTCGCGCGAAATGATGTAATTTCAAATCTTAGTTTTAAAATTCACCATCAGAGTGCGATTGTTTCAGGAACGTATCACGTTCTATCAGCACCCAGATGCTATTTGAATTCTCCTGAAAATTTCCATGCCTCTCTGTTTACATGGAAATATGATAAATCACTGTAAATTAATATACTGCGAACCATTTCAGTTATTCTATTACTAGCTGTACCCAGAGTATAATTAGATAGTTTCTTTTTAAACGACAACAATGAAAACACGAGAATTTTTGTGATCAGCCTCAAACATTAGAACAAACATAAAAATTCTCATGATCTGTCCGCAATATGTTAATAACTGTTATTATATTAATATATATGTTAAATGTTGATAACAATTGATACAAATCGAGATTCTCACCATTTTGAAGCAATAACACGTCGTTGTATATTAAATTTTTGACGAGCTCTGCAGTTGCTTCCACCTTCCAATACGACACCGCGCGAAATGATGTAATTTCAAATTTTAGTTCACATAGCTACCACGGGACGCAGATAACTCAGCTACGTATTATGTTTTATTAGTACCCCGATACTGTCTTTTCTTCAAATTTATTTTTGTACAAAATTTTATAATTCATTAAAAAATTGTTTGAAATATATATACCATTAACAGGACAATTACTTGTGACGATAATATTAATTGACTTGTTGACAAACAGCATATGACGCCTATTCAATCCTTGCTGCCGTAACCTTAACAAAAATATTAAATGTCATTCACCTGATGTAATATTTTATTCAAACTTTTATAAAACTGTTTCAATTACGAGAAACTGAATAAAGACTTCGGAAAACTCAAATATAATCTACTTGAAGAAATTTATTGCTGAAAATAATGAAAAGTATACCAAAAACGAACTCGAGAAGCTACTTATTGGTAGTCGCCAAAAACCATCGAAAGAAGTAAAATTTATTTAATAAAATGATAAAAGTTTTTGTATGACTTAGCAGATAACGGAAATATAACAAATATTAAATGACAGGAATGATTAAAAAATCTCGCAAAGTATCAAACGAGAGTGTCTTCTTTTTTATTGAATTATATATAATTCGTTTTTGGAAAATATGATATATATATGTATATAATATAACAAGAAATATAATTAGACTGACATGAGTTCTATCAAATTGTCCGGCTCTCTATGATGTTGTGCATCTTTGGGTTGGTAGTATAGCTCTTTTGTTTCCACCATACGATTCCTAATTTCATTCACCTTCTCGGTCACCTTCGTGATGCATATGCATACGAATTCTTCGATTCGTCGTAGGTTTTCTTTTGTTATTCCTCTTTTCTTCCCACACACACTCACACACGCTTTCCCTCAATCATCTTTTCCTTGTGTAACTCTTTGAGGATCAACCTATACATATGTATGTATGTATATATATATATATATATATATATATATATATATATATATATATATATATATATATATATATATATATATATATACACATATGTAGGATATCCTACCATAAAATTAATGCAAATCAGAATTTTCCATACAGAAAAGGACCAAACATTTCAATGAAAGTTTACTCTTTCTGAGACTCAAAGAGTTAACATCATCTTGACACAGCGTTTAGCCCAATGTTATCAGTGAATACATTTGAATCATCTTCTTATTTCTTAATACATAAATATTAACATTCAACCTTTTCACAGGACAAGAAACGATTTGAAGATATCCTGCACAGAAATCTCAGTCCAAATGAAAACTCTAAATTATAATATTAAGCATAAAGGCACAGCCATCGTTTGCTCCTGTTCCACGTGATATGTCGAACGTAAAAGAAACAATCAAGTGTGATCTGGAAAGAATGCAAATACGCAAGTATAGCTCGTCCGAACCTTATCCTCTTTGTATTTATATTCGCAGTCAAGATCAATCGACATTTCAGATGTATTCACCATGGGACATCGTATTCCAGACTCACTAATCGTGAAAAACGATCTTGCAAGATAACGGTTTTTTTCTTTTTTTTTTTTTTCTTTTTTAAGTGAGACGTCGAGTTCACGTCAACTAACATCTAAAAAGATCGGCAACGAACGAATCGTCGTCTATTCTTTATTCTGCGTCCCGCACAGTGTTCGATGAAAGAAACGATAAAGGACGATAAGAGAAAATCAAGTTAAAAATTTGCCGATCTCCAATTTAACGCGTTATTTGCGGATGCGACGCACAAGAAGCGGTAGGATGAAGTTGCCAGAACTTCTTTGCGAGATTACAAACTGAAAAGCTAACTTGTGTGGCGTTTTAGCCATGAAATTAATCAACTAATTTACTCTTCTCTTCTCAAAAATAGAAAGTTCGTATCGCTTCTCGTGGAGCACGGATAACAATTGAAAGAGTTCGATTACACTCCTCATATGGCGGAAATGCTTCAGCCGCGTGCCGGTATTTTATTGGGATCAGCTAATCGTGGCGCAGAAATTAATCAATTTTCAGGCACCCGGTTACACTTAAAGGCTAATGAGTCTTCGACGTGGCGACGCAATCAACGGAAGGTGATCAGGAAGATGCTAGGATCTTCAAACGAAAAAGCTTCGAAAAACTTTCATATGCTCATTCTTTCGTACTCATTCTCATTTTCAATTTGTTTGTTTTTTGTTTCATATTCTCTTCACCCTTCACCGTTCATCCTCTCCCACTCTCTCACACACGAATTCTTCATTTTATTCTTTTTCTTAAATCTCTCGCTATCGTCAATCTCCTTTTTTTATGTTGCATACAAAAATAGTAGGAAACGAACGTGAGGTTACAATGACTTTATCACCCGTTCTCTTCGTCGATCGTACATAGTTTTTAATATCCCTTGAGCCCATCATCCGATAAACGAATGATTTCGTCGATTCTCTCGTTCCTTCTTCGTCCCTCTGTTTTTTTCCTTTTGCATTTCTACAATAGCCCAGGCGAACTTACGAAATCATTTGTGAACAGTGCTCGATACACCTGCTGGCCACATCTCTAGACTCTCAACTCTTTCTTCCACAACGTATAACACATATGTATATTAAATAAAGCAATTTATTATAAAACAAGAACGTTCCTGCAGAACGTGTTAAGCGGAACGAATCACGAGCGTGGTGCAACAGCAGATGCATCGAGTATTCTGATAAAAGCGCATGCGAGCGAAATGAAAAATAAATAAATGTGACTATGCAATTACAATCATGACTTTGGTTCAGCTGCTCCGGTTAAACGACGTAAGCGCGACTGCCTGCAAATAACGCTCGACCATAAATTATATTATTATACACATTATGCACTTCTTTTCCTTTAAACGTATTCTCGCATCTTGTTCTCGTAATTGATTATAAAAATATCATAAAATTACGTAGACTGAATAACATTTAAAAATAAAGAATTTCAATGTGGCGAATAAAATGGTGAACGTCACTTGCTAGCGGTTTCTCTCGATAATCGATATTATAATCCTGTTTCACATTTTTCCTTTCCTTCTTTTGTTAATTATGTTTTAGAGAGATTCGTGAACTGTTTTTCTTTTTTTTGTTGTTTTTTGTTATAGGTACAATTATCTTCATTAATCACTACGACGACTTTAGGTACGGTTAAACACTACTTTGTTGTGCGCCCATCTCTTTATAATTGAAACATTTGAATAGTTTTAATCCGTCTAATATTTATTCTGCTCAGGTCTCTCTCGTTTCCACTCTCACTTTCTCCCTCCTTTTTACCTTCTTTTTCTTTCGGTTCTTTTTAAATCTAGAAATCTTTAGATAAATTTATCACGCTTTCTTATGAAGAAAGTAGTGCCTCTCTTTCGCGTCGCTTGGCATAGGGTAGATAAAAGGTCGCGGTGCGCGCATTTTTTTTCAATTAAATCTCATAAAAAGATAGGCACACCCTTCACCTACGTCCTGAAGTACAATCACCGTAAGCGAAGCTTCTGGATGGATTCCACTTGGTATTTCTCGTGCGGAGCAACGTACACGCCTTACTAAAAACTTAATAGAAATGATATTTGAAATATTAAACTTAGATTTAGCATTGTTATTGATAGTAGATCGATTAACTAAAAATGAATGTTAATTGCGATATGAAGATCGTCTACGTTGATCCGCAGATGAATTTTTTTTC
Source organism: Bombus campestris (assembly GCA_905333015.3). Lineage (NCBI taxonomy): Eukaryota > Metazoa > Arthropoda > Insecta > Hymenoptera > Apidae > Bombus > Bombus campestris. Next base: position 7,346,188 of record HG995145.1, read on the forward strand.
ACAGACGGAGACATTATTAATTACGACAATCACGCGTCACCATCACCGCTGCCAAACTAATTACATATTACTTCTTCGTAGAATCGGGCGTGAAAAGTATATCTAATTACGTAGTTCGGATATCTATAGGATTCAGAAGCGTGCTGTGAAGCTTGGAAGACGAATCATAGTTACTGTGTGGAGCGTCTGTCGCGTTTTCATGTTCATTCCCCTCGTGAGGAAATCTTACAAAATAATACAGAATTGTCGTAAAACGTGCGCGTCTCGTATCGGCTAAAACTTTACATCAATTCCCTATTTACGGACGATCAACGGAAAAAGAGAATGAATGGTTTTCTTTTAAAGACGTATGTGAGACAGGTTCTCTTTCGTGATACTAAGCTGTGATGGTTTCGCGCTACTTAACTACTTGTGTCGAACTAGGTATATAGATCCATGTACTGAATACGTTTACATTTTCTCCTCGAGCGATACATTAACTTGTAGTAAAGTAATTGTCAGAGATCAGAAGCGTTAGCGAATCTTAGAATGCAAGATATCAGGGAGATGATGCCAGAGGGAACCTTTCGAATATAAATCGCGTTTATCTCCCTGATGAAATATTTCGTTTATGCAATACTTATGTACAATAAATCACGTTGCAAGTATCATTAAATATTCGATGAAATTATGGTTACTCTCGTCTTCGAATGAAAAGAATTGAAAGCTTTCTTGGAAGAATTCACAACTCCATAAAAGGCCGATAACGTGAAAAATCTTTTCGATATAAAATTGAGGTAGCAAATAATTTCATTCCTATCCGCGAGTTACAACTGGCAGCAATATTTTTGTTCTGTCCTTCCTATTTCTTTCCCCTTCTTTTTTTTTTTTTTTTTTTTTTACTTTTTCCTTTTTTGTCTTTTTTTAGGATTAACGCAACTCTTTGGTGGCAGTACACAGAAGAATCAATGAGCAATGATCCTGAAAGAACGTAGAGTCGATCCAGAGATTCTGGCTGGACAGCGTTTGCGGTTGCTACTGTAAACGTACTCAGTAACGTGTATTACATAATACTCGTACATTAGTTTTATCGTTATTTATAATGAGGATTTCCTAGCCGGTCGAGACTGATCCGTAGACCGGGCTAGGCAATCCATGCGTATATATCTGTGTTCATTTTAAAAGTACCTTCTCTTAAAAGTAAATCTCACATTCATATAGTATCTGTAAAACCGCGATTAAAATATCTCCAGATATAATATAATATACTGTATATATAATATATAATAATTGTAATAGTTAAAATTCTGTTCAGTAACTCTGTTCGGTGTGTACCACTGGGTCTATCGTGCCCTACGCCAAAGAACAACGCACAGATTATCCTTCCTTTATGCACTCAATACATTTTCCTCTACTTCATTTCTCTCCTTTGAATATTCTGATAATTCAGATTTTTATTATATAATCGGTATGAACGAATTTCAATGTGTCTTCCTTTTCCTTCTTCTTTATTTTATGTTAGTTTCATCGGTCACCGCATTTTATCAAAAGAGATGTATAACATTTTCATTTTTATCTTAGGGGTGATTTTCAATCTTGTTTGTTCCTTTTTCGATTTTTGTAATACGTGAATTTTTATATTCTAGTAGTGTGTGCTTTTTATATTTCTTTTCTCTTAGATATTTAATTAAAAGTATTATTAATGTTAATAATAAGAATCATGTATGCATAGCGGTAAACCACGAGCTGCTTATTCGGTTCTTCTCAATTAGCCTGTAACGATATAATTGTCTTTTTCTTTACGTTCAGCGCTGATCCTCTTCCAAAATTGGCCCGGGTACTTAATATTGTACCAGTTGGTTTCGGCGGGTGATTGTCACCTTCACGGTCCCTGAAATTAAAAGATTATTTCTGAGAGCAGCGCAGGCTTCCATTATCGATTCTCGTGATACAATGCCAGTGAATTGTTGTTGTGCAAATCAGGATTGCGTTAAACGAGTGTCGTTAATATATCATATACATATACATATATCAGCTGATCTAAAGCATACTTCCATATATAGAGAAAATAGAGATCGCACGACGAATTGCAAATGTATCGTATAACTGTAGCTAATATAAAACAAATATAAAAAGAAATTTTAAAAACATGTCGTTTCTGAATCAAAAATTTACCACGATATGTTTGTTTAAATCTATGTATATAGTCCGAGAGTGATTTAAGACAAAAGAAGTGAAACAAAACTTAGAAACTCGTTGTGCAACAAATGCAATATGTTTGCGTAAATAGATGAGCGAAAAGTAAATATTCCTACAGAAACCTGTGTGCGTGAGTGTGTAAGCGTACAGTGCTACAGTCATATATGCTCTGAAAATTGATGCTTCCTATTTTTTTTCAACCTTGAAAAAGGTTCATATATAATGCATTAATCTTCAGTGATTTGCGCGTCAATAGAATACACGAAAATAGGAAGTATTTTCCAGGCACACTTTTCACACGAACAACAAATATCGACAAAGCGAAATCAACGCATGTGAAAAAGCACCTACGTTACAATGTAGATACCGTGTGTTCTTTTTGTAGTATTTTATACTGAAGTTCTGTACCTTATATCATATTGTCTTCCACAGGTTTCGCTTTTAAGGAGATACAAGAACGTGTCAAAAATTGTGTCACATTTCATTCTTCATAAGCGAAACAAAAGTAGAAAGTAACAGAACTTTCAAGCAACGTACCGAGCGAACATCTAACTAATTAATGGATAATATCGGTTCTTACCTTCTCTGATATCTTTCGGAACGTTAGACGAGAGCGACGGCATGGAAGGAGTCTGATAAAGATTGGGCCGCGCGCCTGTTGGTGGCAACGATGCTACTTTGGACCTAACGAGCAATTTACGTTACCGCTTCCTTTTTCATTTTAACACACTTTCGATACTTTGATAATATTAGAGTAATACAATAATAAAATTAGTATACTACTTCTTCCTACATTTACAGAACACCAGTACAGCGACATTCTCTATGAATCATTGATTAACTCGATATAAAAAAGTAAAGATTGATAAATTACCTCTGTTTACGAATTTTCTGATTTCTCCCATCAAACGAGGTTGGCGTACCAGCGCCTGAGGTGTTCGACGAATAAGAAGGCGGTCGGTACGGTCGTGGACAACCTTGAACAACAGGTGGTGATGGTACTGGTGCATACTGCAACCGTGGATTGGCTGGTACTGCGGGATGCATCAATCTCATATCTCCTATAATAATAAATAATCAATAAAGTAATGAAGAATACTCGATTACGATGTAACAGAAATGCATAAAATGAATGCATTATACCTTGTACAATATGGACACCCTGATACATTGGCAGTGGGTAGCGTGGTTGGGGTTGTGCGCTTCTGTCCCCGCTCCCACTTCCGAACAGTTCATGTGCTGGAGTCGGCGACCTGCTAGTTCTCTGAGAGTTACCTGGCGTTGAAGCTCGTACACCAGCAACAACCTAAGGTGTCAATTGAACAATCTTCATCATTAAATTTTTCTGATTTCGTTCGATGTAACTATCTTAAAAAACCTACAGGAACATTTTGCCTAAAAACGAGATTGGGAACCAGCGCGGGAGTCATATAAGTTCCAGGAGGTGCAGGTGATGTGCCATTGTGTCCGACTTGATGGCCAAATGTTCCGTTGGATACCATCGTTGGTGGCGGATAGCTACCAGAGTTGACGTACATCAGTGGCATTCCAGGCATCTGTAAATTAATCGATTATAGGACTTATAGATTGATCTTAAGCTAACTGATAATATTTTAAAATTACATGTAATAATGGCTACCTGATTAGAAGTCGGAGTATTTGGTGGTGTTGGCACTCTGTACATGACAGGTGGTGGTTGAATCGTGGTTTGACCTGGCGGATAATACGTAGGTACCATATGAACTGATGGTTGATACGTGTAATCCCCTGGTGCTGGTGTTACAGCGGGCATTGAATTGTAAGGGACTGGATAACTACCCACGTAATTAGCTAAGATAGAAATAACATATTAAATAATTATCATATCGTAATTAAGAAGAATCTTGAAGAAGTTCACCTACAATTTGATTGGCTCGGAGGAGTCATAGTTTGTGCATTGAAAGAATAATTTGTCGTAAATCTCTGTTGTTGATGCAATGGCTGTCTATCACCTGGACCCTGACTGACTGAAAGTGCTGCACCAGGCGGAGGTACGAAGTACATCGTCTGTTGTGCCTACAGAAAAAGAAAACAAAAACAAGGAATTAATATAAAGCTATATTAGAAAATATAATAAAGCCATAAAATTAAATACCGGTACAGAATTAGGTGGTGGTTGCCAATAATTCTGCGGCATCGTCTGCACATTTTGAACTGCTTGATTTGTAGATGGTTGCGGTTGTGGGTAAGAGTGCGGCGGCGTAGAATGGTTATCACCAGTCACGCGTTGATCGTAGATACTCATACCCATAAAATATCCGGACAATTCAGTTATCTCCGTTGTCTGCGACACTGGTCCTTGTTGCACAGGTACTGCATAATTCGCGTAAACTGAATTCTGATTAAATACATCACCCTGACCACTGTTTTGAACGTTCGCCTGATTTTGACTCGGATGAGGAGCCATCATCACAGTCTGTTGCCCCACAGAGGGTGGATAGACACCCTGATTATACGGTTCTGAGGTAGGTGCGTAGGTCGTGTATGGTTGAGCTGCTTGGTTGTGGTTGCAAGTTTGCACTATCGACGATGATTTGACTAGAGTTTGTTGCTGCTGCGGCTGTTGTTGTTGTTGTTGTTGTTGTTGTTGTTGTTGTTGTTGTTGTTGTTGTTGTTGCGGTTGCGGTTGTTGCAATGATCCTGGATTCTGTTGAGGTGGCGGCGTGAACGGCAAACTCGGTGATGTCGCCGAGTTCGTCACATGAGTCACTGCTGTTGTGTTACCACCGTTGTGTTGCTTGTTAGTCTGCGATCTCTTTTTATTTTCGTTCTTTGTGTTATTTTGTGTTATTTTGGGTGGCTCGGATACTTCTATAGTCTTGCTGGGCGACATGTTATTCCTTTCGTTTTCGTGCGGCAATGCAGTAGTATAAAATTTTGGTGGGTTCTCTGGATCGAAACGGTAAATCGAACCATCTGGATTGGTATACGGCTGATTCGTTTGCGGATTTATGATTATGCTACCTGGCGGTACACTGGATATACTGGTAACTGCCCACATCACCGTTTGATTATTCGATTCTGGAGAAGCGAGATCCTGACTAGATACTTGGGTATGACTGCAGGTCATGGTTGCCACAGGGGATGGCGAAGGAGACGGCGATATCGTGGCATCGCTGCGTTGGCTTTGCGATTTATAGCCGCTACTCGAAGGACTTAGTCGTGAACACATACTAGCACCTGAGTCTGCAACAGATTTAATCTCTAATTTATAGACATATTTCACGCCATAATACTTATGCGTGTAGGGAAGGATTTACAAAAGGGTATATTCGTAAAGAACTGAGCGCGAACCTTGCTTCATAAGGCGAGCTCCAGCACTATGAGTGGATGTAACACTGTCCCCTCTAGAAAGCATTCCCCTGGTGTAACCACCGAAACTAAAGGACTTGGAAACAGATGGCCTCAATACGGAACCTCGACAGGATTCTCTCCCATCGAAAGATTCCCCTTTCAAGAGCTTCGTTTGCCTATTACATACGCAACATAGCCTTCTTGTTACATTAGATAAGTACAAAACACAATAAAAACTATTATTACAGTATTCACCTCATCGTATGATCCGAAGGATGTAACAAACGATATCTCGCAGAAGCGTCAGAACTTTCTGAAGAAGACCAGTAAGGCCAGGAAGTAACTTCGCTACTTTCTCCACTGCTATCTTTAAATATTCTTCGTCTGGCACGTTCATACTCCTCCTCCCTTTCCTCGAAACTCTTACTCTGCCGGCAATAATCGCCAGACAATCTGTCAGGTGACTTAAAATTGAAATTGTCTTCGAACGAGCTAGAATCTCTCTTCAGAATACTTCTTCGCGGTTCTTCAGACAGAATCAGGTCGTCTCTGATGTGTTCCTTAAAGCGAGTATTTGGAATTCGCATGTTTTTCGTTCTGGTAACTATCACGCTGGAACCAGACTGATCTACGTTATGTTCCATGCCAAAGTAGGCTGCCACGCGATGCACTAGCATTCTGTTGTAAGAGGACATGTTTGGAAACTTGTGACAGACTTTCTGCTTGTCCTTTGCAAATTCTATCAGATCTTTCTCGATTTTTAATAGCACCGTGCGATCCTTCTGGTTACGATTTATAGTTTCCGCGATGAAATGCTCCAGATCTATTCCAGTACTGTCCGTATACAATTCCGTACTACTATCTATGAAGAAAAGAAAGATTGTTTCGTCTCAAGATCAAATAAATACTTGAAATAATAATAGCAGGACAGATGCAATAAGGGATTAATTTTGCTTTCGTAATTTAAGTTTCTATATGGCGATTAGACTGCGGATTTTTGAAGATGCAAATATACAGAGTGCACCCAGTATACAAGAAATTATAATATTTAGTACGTGTAACAAATCTTTTCTACATAGGCCCCATTTCTCTAGTTGTGTTCATATAAATATCAATTTGCATAAACATCCGTACTCTAATAGTTACATTATATTAAAAATTGGAACATACGTACCTCGTGAGAGGCAAGGAGACGCGCTGTCAAAGCTACCCTGAGAGGAATTCTGATGCCTCAGCTTGTGCCGCGAGCTAGGTCTGCTCACGGACAAGGTATTGCCGCACTGCGTCGAACACTGGTTGTTGCAAATATTCAACGTGTTTGGTCTACGTTGTTCCATCTTCTGCTGATTGTTTTGCGCGTTTTGAGCCAGGTTGGTACTCTTTGGCGAGTGTTGCAACGCCTGCCCAGCCTTCGACGGAGACACAGGCGTCTGAAGCAAGCCAGGTCGGTCATTTTGATTGTTCTTTACGCAATTATTGCATTTTTGAATCACGTGCGAGCCTGTCATCTTGGAACGTTGGTTCTCCGACTTATTGCCGTTCGTTGGAGAGGTATTATTCTTTGGTGAATGAATTTGAGAGGGACTAGATTGACCTGCGATCAAGATAAACTCTGTCTGTCTTCGCTGTAGTAACGATAAAGTCCTGTTAGAAGCTTATTCGTAAATTAACGAATATTACCATTTCGTGACGGAGCTCGACAGGTAGGTGAAGTGGCTGTATTACGCATTTGCTTGGGGGATTGATTCGGGCAAAGATTACTGTTGAACATTGACTCGTTGTTATTAAGCTTCACGTTAGTGGAATTTGGAGACAGGTTGCCCACGAACTTCTTTTCACCGTCCACCGACTGAGGGCTATGTGGAGACGACGAACCGTTGTGTGGCTCCCTTGGGGGAGACGTCGACTCTCTCATAGCATGGCTCCTGACCAGCAACTTAACTTTCGTATTCGTCTAAAAAGGATTTTACGCTCGTTTTAACATGTATGCTTCAGGAAATAAAAACTATAAACAGGGATCTTTTCATAGTGGGGTCTTCAAACATATCAGACACGTACCCTGGTACGAAAGTTCTTGTTCTCTGTGTCTGATTTGTCAGGAGGACAGGAGGGCGAGCTGCGGTGGAGAGAATTCTGTGTAGGAGAAGAGCCGACATTCGGATTGGCATTCCCGTCTATCATATCCGACTCCGAGCTGTTCTGATATGATGTATTGGAGCCACTTATGACGAAGCTTTGCCTAGAGGATGGCAGTGAGGGCATTCCTCCTCGCACCACCACCGTGGGACTCTCAGGTCGGCTATGCGACCTGCTGCCTTTATGCACCACTATACTTGGTACTGAAACAACCAAAACGCAGTTCTGGCTACGTTCCTTCGACCTTGTTTATCAAAAAGACATCTAATCCCTGTAGGTAGATTAAACGTTTCATTTAACATCGGCTAAATCGTGTATCATATCCAAAGTTGCTTCGTCCAGCGCCGTTTCGTAGACCTCTATGTATTATATTAAAGTAGACTCGTTCACCGAGAGAAAACGGCAAGCAGACAAATTTCTTGGAAAGATTTGTCAGCCACGCGCGCGTGCTCTGTTGTCGAGTAAATCAGGATTTAGGAGGAAAAGCAATGAGGAGCAGAAAAATCGTGAGCCTGAATAACACTTACTCTCCAGGCGGGCCATGTGTTAAATGCGTCATGGGGTTACGGTGCAGGACTCTGCAACTGGTGGGTTCAAACAGGTGCAACTGGGTTAGTACGTGAATCTTTCGGGTGACGTGCAGCTCGTAGGGCTGATACAAGGAGCCAAGTCACTGCACGTCCACCTTCCAACATCGTACACTCTGTAAGCAGATACAACACAAAGGTAATGGCTTATTGAAAAAAAATTGGGATCCCCAATTAATAATCGAGGACAAAATGAGAGGAAATAATTAATAAGTATTTTTATGGATTTACGAGTGATTTTCAGTTTAGTATGTTAATTAAATCTTGCTCACAAATTATCTATCACACTTTTGTGCATATAAGCGGTGTTACACGTGACAAAACTCAATAATTTTGAATTAAAGAAGATTTTTATTAGAACAATGCCTCCCAAAGATTAACGAACTAACTTTCGTAGATACACGAACTATCTCTTGTCTGGGAAACAGTGTGAAACAAAATTAGCATGCGCAAGTACGGACTAACAATTAGTTAGAAACATCGTATTCTGGAGGTACTATGTGCTAAAAGCGTATGTTCGCTGGAGTACATACGATTACTATTAAACGCGCGTACGTTCACAAATATCGTTGCTCACTGACAACAACTATTTTCTTTGATTTCGTTCAACCTGCACTTCGATTTATAAATCATCTATCTCTGGATGGTAAAAGAAAAAAAAAAAACTATGTCAGTAAAGGGATGAATCAGCGATCTTTCTTTTTTGGTAGTAAAACCATAACCAACCTCCAGAGGCCAATCTCCATGACGATTAATTGACAAAGAGTAGGAATCATCGCGACAAAGTGACTCGAAAACACGGCTACGTCTTCGTTCGAGACATCCTCTCTTTTTCTCTTCTCTCTTGACAAAATTCAACATTATTCACAGTCTTGAATCCAAGATAAACCCCGCACGATTCACTATCAGCTTATCGATCATCGTCGTCGAAATCTATTCTTCGCCTTGTACACCGAAACCCTTTCACCTTTCACGATTCTTAATTTCTCTGTTTCAAAGCTTCGTGGTTACACTCGTAAAGCTCTAAAAAAATTAATAGGAAAGATAAGGATTAAACTTTAGATCCATCGAAGAACGGTGGAATTATTCGAATAAACTTGTGTTTCTTAAGGTGGCCGACGGTCGACGTGATAAGAATTCAGATAGGTCAGTTCCCGAGATTCTCGATAAGAGCAACGAAACAGCACGTAGAAACTTTTTCCAAAAATACCCAGACACGTAAAATCGACCCGATATCACTAGCTTTTTTCTCGATTGGGCGCAGTGATGGCTCACGGTGCCAAATGAATTTTTCCAAACCAAATTAAGTAGCAAGGGTTAATACGGGTTAATGATCGACTGGACGTCCAAGATTGATCAACTCGATCACTTGCGTAATCTGAATAGATCATCGAACGATTCTCTCGAGCGTTTAACTTTCATCGTGCTCTTCTCTCAACCTGTACCCTCGACACGTTGAAACTACCACTATGCGAACTAGGATTAAGAATATCCTACAGTTGTGGGATTAATTCTCGACGTAGAAATGCAAAACGATCAGGACACTCGTAAACAAATATCTCGAGATCGACCAACGAACAAGACCGCTCAATTTCCGTGCACAAGATCCATCGTAGATCGTGCCTCGCGACGACCTTCCACCCGCGATTCCCTCTCGTTTTTTTCGTACCGTAAACCGGACGCACACGTTGGCCGGGCTCCACGGCGTCTCGAAAATAGCAATACACTCTTTCTCTGTCGGCCTGTGATCCCTTCTTCGCCGCTATCTCGAGCACCAGTCGCGACAGACAACCACCGCGTCTCTTTCTTACGGTGATCCATGGTCCCCCGCGAACTGAGCCACCAGCGCGGTCATCTTCCAGCAGGAAGAGGGTACAAACGTGGAAAGAAAAGCAAAGGGTGTCGTGATGGAAGGGCCTGAGAAACTGTCGCTATCCAGTTGAGCCGAAAGAATGAAAAGAGGGTTGACAAAAGGGAAAAGAAAGATAGACTACACACGGGAACACACGTAGAGGAGACCCGGACCAGCCACAATCTATCGTGAGCAACGGTACGTCGCCACGAAACCGCTTTGCGCGAGAGACTGAGAGAGAAACGCGACGCGGTCCCTCGAATCGCGGACTCGACGAGGAGAGCGATATCGAGAGCGCGCGAGACGGACTCTGCCAGGGGGAGGGACAGAGTAAGAGAGGTAGAGAGAACGATTCAGCCATCCAGAGAACGCTAGAGCTCGAAAGGGGATGGAAAGGGCAGAAAAAAAAACGAATACAAGGGGAGAATTGAAAAATTCCCGACGAAGATGGGAAGGAAGGGGACATGAGAATAAAGAGCGAGGAGGAATGGTCTTGGGCAGAGCAGAGGAAGAGAGAACGAAGAGAGTCCGTGCGCCGGGCAAGTGCACGCGTGCGCGTATTTCGAGTGTACCGGGTGTCGAGTGAATCACTGTTTTACGGTGATTTTAATTATCCTACGCTGTACATTTTACGATGATATTCTAATTTCTCAACCATTTCGCACAATAATTTGCCAACTAATAACGTTATCAAACTGACCAGTCATAGTTTATAAGTTATACAGACTTGTATTTTATAATTTTAAAATCTGTCGTTGAATAAAAATCAGTTCTTAAAATACTAGAAATCGAAATTCGTAAAATTCACTTGTAGAGTTTCATTCGTCTCGCTACCAAATTTGGTGCAGATACCCAAGCAAATTTATTAGCGTTAATGATTCGTAACTTTTAACTTGTAAAATTCTATTAAGGGCACTATTCCAATTGCGCAAGAGAATCCTGCTCCTCCAGCCTATACTTTGGAAGTATTTCGTGTTAGATCGAAGCTTTAAAATAGTACAGGAACATGATCTTGGCAGTGAGAGAGTAACACGTACAGAGACAACAGCTTCGTGAGAGAATCTGGGAAATTAAATTTGGAAAATTAATTTCTATACTACTTCTATTTGATTTATAGATTTCTAAAATAGCAGGATCAGAGATACGAAAACTTGCTATGAAAGTTGGACATTTCCTTGTTTTCCTCAACCATTCACAGAAGGTTTTCACAAACCGTTTCCGGATGCATTTTATGCAACTTGCAAACATTTACCTTTTAAACTATAGAACGTTGATTTCGATAGAAATGATCGATGCGGTTACTGTTAATCGTTCCTGGATATGCACCGATCACACGATGGTAGAAAGTACTAGAAAGTTACAAATTGCCTTTGCAATACACACGCGAGCTTACTGATAGAGCCCAGATAGCCAATTTCATTGCAAACCTCAACTGCTTCCCTCTTCCTGTATTTTTCCGTTCGTGCCTTTTAACTCTGATCCGCTGAAAAGCTCCTCGTTGAAAAAGGACACTTTAAAGAGCTATCTGTACACGTGGAATTTTCTTTTCTAAAATGATCTCGAGGATGCTTCTTCGATGCTGCCTATATATACTACTGGATAATTAAAATGGCAATTAAAAATAGAGCAAAATCGGAGAAACAATTTATAAAGAAACATCGATCGACTTTGGTTGTTCATCTAAAAGCCGTATTTCCATTTCCAGAAGTAAATTCATGCCTGATAATTGCAAGATATAGTAGGTGAGCTATAAAACTTTTACTACCCCATATTCGCAGGATCACGTTTCCGTGGAAACTATCATAATTTTCTAGACTATAATACGTGTCCCTGTGTGGGTACGTGTGCACGTATGACTTGCTGCGAATGGTGTCTATGACCCATATAACACGCCCAAGCGTAACTAGGTCATGCACCTCTGTATCCCCTGGAATAATACAGGGTGTCCTCCTTTGAAGAAAGAACTGGGTCTCCGGTATCGGTTAAACGAAAGTAAAGAAACAAAAAGGGAAAAGAAGGTACAATACCGTCCATAAGTATTTCAGTACTCCTTGGTACACTCTCAATGTATTGCAAATATGTAAAGCGTACTTCGAATGAAATTCTCTGATTAATTAATTTTGGCCTCGTACGTTATCTCAGGCAACCTACAAGTATACCTGCAGTTAGCAGACATTGATAAAAACGGTATTTATTAATAGCAATAATGAAGCAATAATTGAAGATGAATGAAGACTGATCCTGCAGAGTCACCTGAGTTAAGTGATTTTAAATTGGAATCTTGGGCCAACTGAGATCAACTATCCACTAGTTTCTAAAAGTTTATATAAATTTCATGAAACGTTTGTTATTCGTCGCAAATAGACATAGAACTTGAGTGATGCGGATACGTTTATTTTTCTTCTCAATTCCAATTTAGCAGATCATTTGGGCTCGATGTAAGAAGCAAAGAATCAAACGCTAGAAAAACATTGTTCTATTAAAAAACTTGAAAATATGACAAGGATATGAACGTTTTAATCGAATTGTACCAGCTGTTCAAATACTTATGGACGCTAATGTACGTTCCTTAGTTTCACAGGGTTACGTTGGAGCGAAGGTTAAAACATATTCTCGAGCTACTTTCAGGCTATTTGATGGCTTCCGGCACGCGACAGCCTAGGCTATTCCTCCCGATGACGCATCCTGAATCAGACCAAAGGACGTCGATGCCAGTTTATTCCGTGAGATGACGACAGAGGAGGGCTAAAAAGGCCAGAAGGTGCGTTTGGTTTACCGATCTCTTTCCCGTTGCATCCTCAAAAATGTATGCTTTGATCGATCTGAAAACGATACTTGGAAACGCCACAAAAGAGGAAGAGGATCAGTTTGCACAAATTAACCCTACCACTATCGGAGGAACAAGCAGGGCTCGTTCGTTGAATATTTAACGGGGGTAAAAAATACAAAACGAAAGTAGGTCGACTATTATCAGTGGAACAGAATTAATCGCGCCTCTATGCGCAAATTATTGGACCAGCACGAATGCTAATTAATCGATCATTCGAATTTCGGCTGTAATACAGTCGTTGGTTCCAATATGAACGAAACTCTAAAGCCAAACTAATCATCTCCATCTTTTATTAATTCCGTAATTTTATTACATAAGTACATGGTTGATCCTCTAAGAGAAATGATTTAATAATAATAATCATTAACTTTGCATAACGGTATGTCGGTACATAATTCCGAGATACGTTTCAAAAATAGTATCATCACTTTCTTGTATTTTTCAACTTATGGAAACTGTTCAATGTGGTTTCCGGATAATTCGTACAAGACTTATGGTTAATACGGTTACATGGGATGCGTCGCCTGACCGACTATCTCCCTAACCACCGAAGCATCTGAAAATCAAAATGTACATACACATGTAGTCATGATTTATGATACTCACGAGTGCTAGCAAGAACTTGAACGAAACGCGTGAAATGTATTTATAAAAAATTTCTACAAACGTTCGAATATTTTCGTGAGCTACTGTATATACGCGCACGTGTGATCGTTCTTGCGCAATCGTTAGAACGTTAATCAGAAAAAGCGATTTCCATTCCAGAATGCAAAGTACCAGAAAACTTAAAGCGTCCGAAATATGGCCTTGGATAAGAGAGAGTGTACGATCATTGTTAAAGGAAGAAAAATTTTCGCGCGCACGAGGAACCGCTCGTAAAACCCAATTCCAGGAAGTAACCTAATTCCTGCGGGAGGGATGACCCAGCCACGAGGAGGCAGCCAGAGTACGGTAGGATATTCTGCAGGAGGACGGGATATATGGGGGAGGTTAGAGGCCGCCAGGGGGGTACGTTCAGTTTAGCAATACGTGCCAGTCCGATGCACCCCTTGTTGCCATGGAAACGACCTACTCTCCCTGGACAGACGCATCGGCCACCCTCCGCGTGTTAAACATTCGAATAAGGATATCTCGCTGCTCTTTGAACCTCCCCTTTCCTGCTTCTGTCCTTTTTCGGCACAAAACTGCTCCTTCGTCTATAATCCATATCATTGCCCGTTTGGGATACCGGAACTTTGGTTAAATAGTTTGGCGATTCGGCAGTTTTACTTTGCAATATCAATGATCGTAATTACCTCGCAATCAGTTATGGCTACCGTTCTCCCAAAAAGATTATATTTTGCAAATTTTGCGCAACTGTTCATATTATTGGTTTACGCAGCGATATTCTTTCAGATGGGTAGCCATTCTTCGGAGACTAATAGCGACACAGGAATTGAATTAACGCGTTCTATTTGTACCGCGGGTAAGGAGAAATCCATCGCACCGTTTTACAAAACGTCAAGCAGTATTTTGGAAGTTTTGAAAGAACCAAACAGCAATATGTAAGAGTTGCGTAGAGGCAACGTTATTAGAAAACATGTACAAAGTAAGTTAGTGTTTTGTCAAGGCACAAAACACGTGTTAGAATAATGTATGGAGTCCACTATACGAATCAGAGGAACGAAAAGAATTTCTACGATTTGAGAAGAAAAACAAATTGTCATAGCGCTGTTAATGCGAAAATTTATACAATATACAATCTACATAGAAGAAGCAACGAAAGGGATATTCTTGAAATGTGCCGAAGATATTCATTGGGACAATTTCTTGCAACTCTCTTCGCAATCACAATGCGAATTCAATAGAATTCAATAGCGCAATTTCTTTAAAAAGATATTACGAATGAAGCGTTGGTAAATCTTTAGCGAGAAATATTATCAGACATTTTCCCAATATCGTCTCGCTCTTCTTAAGTTTTTCTTCGCACAGTTTTTACAACAGCTTTTTATAGCGGCTTTTGAAACAAAAATATGTATAGGATTCTCGTGAACGATCTTCATCGTTCGAGAGAAAGGCACAAAACTTGGAAGAATCTTCGGTACTTCCGCATAAACAAGTTATTTTCTGGAAGTTTGAGAGAAGTTTTAGGGTTCGCGTAAATACACACGTGTCAGATTTTCCAGCATGCCGGAGATCGGCTATCCCACGCGTACACCGCTGCGACAGCCGATGATTCATATGGTGGAACTTCGTCAAAATTTGCCACCGTCGTTGGCAACAAGGATTTTTCATCGGATAGTAAATCACGAGTCAGCCCGGAACTTCGATTGAAGCGAGCGCTTCTTCTATAAATATCGGATCCCAGTCATCCCAGTGTCCACCGAGCTACGCTTCCGGTGTCATTTTGCATTTCTTGGAAGCTGTTAAAGTATCATCTAACTTGTTTCTGATAGAAAACCTTTTCAACCTTCAAGAGTAAAAATAAGGGATACAAATTTCCTCCGTCATACAATTCACCATTTTCTTCATCTAATGAATACTTTGTCCGTTGCTCTTTAATCATCGCAAGACTCTGACAAATTTCTTCGACACGAAATTTTAACCAATACAGAGGAAGGCCGTAATATGTTTCTTTTCATGATACAGAAAAGACATGAGAATTAATGGCAAAGAGACGAGAATCTTCAAAACTTTTGATTACACGGCATGCGCGTTTTACTCGTGAACCGTGACCGTTTTTGATCAATTCCTCATGAAGAAAATCCTTCGCTTGTTTTGACTAGTTTTGACTAGAATTAATTTCGTACACCATCTATGAAAATATTTCTAAAGGATTTATGAAGGATTATGAACCAAGGAAAATTATAAATAAAGAGAACACCTCTTAACATCATACGGAAATATTTCCACTTTAAAAATATAATTACTTGTCATTATGAAACCACTATAACAAATGATCTGAAATCTATACACGTCACTATATGTATCTTTCGTATCTCATACCAGAAGCGCAGAAAATCTTGAGGATAAAAAGCTAATTATTTTCTAAATCGTTCATTTCAAATCCTTTATCGTTTTCTTACACTGTAGAGGTATACTAAAGTGTATAAAGCGATTAAGACTAAACGAGTTAAGATTGATCGAATGTGATACTGGGAACGATCAGAATAAAACTAATCTCCAATTCGAGTTCCGGCCACGATGCCTCGAAACCAGATGCAAAATTATCGATCGTTGCTCTTCCGGAATAGAGAGAAGTCCACGGCTGTTTCTCACGTGATTTGTATCGAGGAAAAGCGAAAGCAGCTGGTGCTTGCGGACGCGGAATAAATTTGTATCGCTGATTTCCTGCCACTGAATACACTAACGACCAGCGTACTTACAATACTGAATCACTGTTTGCCAACTAAAAAGACAATGAAGAGTCACAGTTGGCGACGCTCGAACTTGTATTATTATTATTAGTTGTATATCCTACGACATAAACCAACGCGTCCGATCATCTATTACGACATTAAAACAATCATTGACGTAAGTGATATGTAATTTTGGCAATCTTACATATGCATAAGTCTTAGGTCACGTATCAAAGGAAAATGTTTTGTTTTATGAATTAATACAAAAATACTTGATGTTACCTTAAATCTGTTCTTACTTTTCAGAACGTGCTTGGTTCAATTCGAGATTAATTAATTAATCGATTAATATTCCATGCGATTGAATAAAAATACATTCCACTATTTATTTCAGTGAAATCGTTTGCCTTTTCACAAAGTAACGGGAAATCGAACAGTAAAACCCAGAAATCAAGAAACACGATGTAGACTTCCGGTACATCGCGAATTCCTAGAATCGTTGGAAGTTCTACGAAGATTCTCAGCGTTAAAGTCTATGATATAAGAGTTTTCTATATCTAATTCGAGTCTCTATTGCAGGATATAAATGAAAGACTGCTAAATATCAGACTTAGTTTCGAAAATAAACTGTTTAAATAAAACACTGTTAGTGTTTCATTTTTGACGAAATAACTTCTTGTTAATACTGGAACTACCACATTCTGTTTCACTCTTTTTTTTTTTACATTTACTAAAACCACGTAGCTTTTAATAATGGACTTTTTTATGTAATCGCTTACACTTATTTTCCCATCATATTACTCCAAGTATAATTGTGCATATATTGTATTAGCAATTGAATATTCCGAAGTTAATATAGCTGAAATGCTCGTCGGTTTTCGATTGAATGCCGACAATTACCCTTAATTTTCCATAAATTAAAACACATTACGGATATTCTTAAATATACCTTCGCTTCTTTCGATAAAGAAATATTGGTACGCGTAAAGAACATGCCAAAAAAAAAGTGGATAAAGTGGAGCACGGAGCGAGAGGAAATTATGGGGAATCGGTTCACCGGATAAATTTTATTTAGGTCAACCCGTACAGTGGTCGACCCGGGTGCGGAGGGTTGTTGAACTCCGTGACCTATATTCTAGCAAATAGGGCAGAGAATAAACGACGAAGATAGATCGAGCTCATCTGCCCCGTAAAAGTGTTTTCACACTTTTGCCTCGTCGAAGGAAAGCAAGACAGCTACGATTTTCTTCTAACTATCTCCCTCTCGCTTTTTCAACAATCGAGTCAGAGCGTGTTCTCTTGAAAGCTCGGCCGCTTGAACGCGGCATACTGAATTATTGATGCTGTTTGGAGCAACCTTGGGTAAAGATGTTGACGTCGGTAAATAGAAGTAGAAAATCTTGCGAATTGTGGAGAATATTGTTTACTCATCGTAAAAATCAATGTCCTTTGGATTTCTCGAATATTATCGAGATACTCCAGGAAAGCGATAAAGTACGCGGGAGATACGCAAATTATACATAAAATTATATATAAAATAATATATTTAAGCAAATTATATATAAAATTGTATATTTGCCGAGTTTTACTGTGAAAAATAAATTCTTCATTCGAAGAAAAATTTATTCGATGCTCGAAAGAGGAACATTCGACATATTTTTATTGTACTATATCTATAGATTGGTTCTTAGAACCTGCTGCCCGATATATCGAACAATAAGAAAAATATTAATCCTCTCTACAAATATATCTATTAACCATTCGAAAGAAAGCAAAACTAGGAGCGGTTGAAATCTCGTTCCATTTAGCGTTACAATTGAAAGATTCCAGAGAATCGCGGAGAAAAAATCCAAACCAAAGATTGATCTCTCTAATAAAGATACAACGCAATCCAGTCTTTCTCCATAACGACGTTATAATGACTGAAACGAGCAGGATTAAGTATATTTTCGGCATCAATGAAAAAAGGGGGAGAAGCAAGTGTTCTCAAGTTAATGGAGCAAAATACCGAAGACTAATCACATCGGGGGTCGGTCACTGAAAAGATAGACCCTCCTTGAGAAGAACACGGTAGACGAGCGGGAGCTCATCGTCTCGAGGAAGAGACGATAGAGGATCCAGGCACTCGTGAAAGACTCGTGAAAGCACGAGTGGCTTCCGTGTCGGTCGACCGCTATTTATAATGAAAATATTTTCACAACGACGATCATGCCCAAGCACTGGCCACGTATGTATCGACAGATATATATCTCGGCGCGCATTTAGCACCTACGTCCATCGATCTCTTCGCGTCTTTTTTCCCCTCTTCTCGAAGCTGACCAATGTCCACCGGATAAGCAATTACCATACGTCGTTCGATTTTATTGCAAGCCATTTTCTACGCTAATACAAGTAATACGAATTTCGAGGAATTACAATTCGGCGTATCCATCTCTAAGAGGAGATCAACTGGTGATGTTGATCGAAATTTAATCTATCCTCCGAATTTAGATTTTATCGGGTTTAGCTTGGTATCTATGATACAATTACGGAAAGAAGAGAGGAACGAGGAGAGTAAACGAGATTGTGCGTTTAAGGCCTTTTTTACTCCGCTAGCGTGATCTAAAAGAGAAGGACATAGGAAATTTGAGTCTATAAAATTCTACTAGACGCTGTTTCGAAAGGTTTAACTGAATCAAAGCTTGGAAATACCATACATGAACGTGGTCTCTTTCTCCATACTCAATGATGAAGAATAGCGAAGAATAGTAGACAGGACAAGTTAGGAAAGCAACACGTGCCTCTAGTTGTCATAGGACATAAATTTACGGATGGACGACTGGGAAGAATGCACTGAAATTGAAAGCAGCTATAGGGAAGCGGTTTCGACTCATGCCGGATCAATACTGTTCGTATCCAGATCCTCCTCTGTCGACGGTTGCATTTCACGTTCTTTCAACGTTTACCTTTGACTGGCTTGTATCAAAATACTCGCAGAACTTTTAGCAAAGGAGTTACGATAAAAATTTGAGCTCTCCTTTGACGAAGAAAACAATTTACGAAAGTAAATTTTCATGAAAATTTGTATTTAGACGATGAGACCTTAAATTTAAATTCATAATTTGTAGTTGAAAAAAGTATCCACTATATAGTCTATAAATCAAAAAGATTCACTGCAAGATTTCTTCTGTCAACACACAGACTAATTCGACGAAGGAGAATGTAAAAAACAAGGAAACGGAAGAGGTGCACGAAGCACCCTGTTGATTCCGTTCAGCGGAGCTTCACAACAGTGTGGCAAACGTGAACTGTGTTTAACGAAGAGCCGCCAGCAAGTCGTATGTTCCCAACGAGAACTAGTCAATTTTGGCCGTGGTCCAGACCTACGTCAGGACAGTCTCTGACGCCAGCATCAATGAAAGAACGTGAAAGAGGAAGCGAGAGGGAGAGAAACTCGAGCGGTTGACAGGTTATATCTCTCTGTAGGCCTCTGGACCAAAAATAACGCGGGTGTTTTAACGCCGGAGCGATTTTCATCGAGAGAGACTCCTTGGCCATACGAACGAGATAGTCCTCAATGCTATACGATCTAAGTACATCGTTCTTTTAGGATTGGATACACTTGTTCCACCACTCCAGGTTCACGCCTTATGTCGACAAATTTTCACACTTTCTTCGGCTTTCAAGTTTATGTCAATCTGTATATTATACCATCATCCTACGGTGACACACTATTTGTTTCTTTCCCGTTTTTTAGTGATACGGTTTCTAGCTGATAAAAGATAACGTAGAACGTACGTGTATCCGTAAGAATAAATCGTTGAAAAAATGGTTGTTCCAATACAAAAACGAGTTTCATCAACCAGTTACTCGAACAACTACTAAGGAAGAATAATATTCTTACGGTACGTTTATATAGGAGATCGCGAAGGTTGTGCGTTCCGATGCTGCATTATTCAGGCGTTATAGAGCACTTAGATGGACTGAAAGTTCGCAGGTTCACGTGGAAGAAAGCAGATGTATCACGAGTGCACTCGACTCTGAGATAAAGCTGGCTTCACATCTGAAATTCTAAGATACCAAGGAAATAATTTAATTAGCAGAACTAATAATATAATCGAAATAAATTGCATGTAAAATTAATTAGCAACTGAACAATACTAAGAAATAATTTTATTAATTCAAATTGACTCGAGGAAGTTTCGAGTTTCAATTGTGAAAGAAGCTTCAGCTATAGTACCTAATCACTTGAGAAACTGACCGGTTGAAACGTTATGGACAAGAATCGGTCAAGTTTCATTTATTCCTACGATATGCACAAAGACAACACCAATTGTCCTATGAAAAATTCAACGGGCACGTGCGGCACACAGTCGTTGTATCTCGCGATCTAAAGGCTGCATACCATATTCACGGGTGAGTAAGAGGCTTCTACAAACTCCCGGTCGTTGCCCACGTATTTTCCAACGTTTATGGAATTTCCTTTCGCCATCATATATTTCTCATTAGAGAAACAGACAGATTTTTTAAAACTGATATATCCGGATCATTGGAATCAACGATTCAACGATTTTATATTGATTTTAATGATTTTCCCATTTGCAAATTTTCCAGGAATTTCCTTCGATTTTACACGGAGTACAACTCCATCAACTAATACTCGATCGAAAGTTTAATCTTCCAACAAGTCATGCACGCAACCATAGAACATAAAACATGACGAATCCAGTGAACTGTAATTTATTATGCTATCATGACGTAAAAACATTCGAAACATACAATGCCATTCGCCTTCTGTTCATTTTCCAAAACTTTTTACTGCGTCCTCACCCTCTTTCTCTTTTTCATCGACCCTGACATAGCAGAGCACTGGCATTTTACGACAAAAATCTTATAAAATGTCAACCAATGCTCTTAGCCGATGTAATATCCATTTTAGGTACTGGTAGCATCAACTAAAAGAATAGACTATTGAAATTATGTATTCAAGAATTCTAAATCTGTCAAACGAAGAATAATTTTTCTACGATGATTAAGAAATTAATTCAATTCCCATGCAATCCATATTGGATATCTTTTAGGATATACAAGCGAATAATGGACATTCAAACGATTGCAGAAAGTCGGATGAAAAATTAGCACAATAGACCATCCAGAATAAAGATTAAAATTGGAAATCACAGCTGTCTTTCTTAATTGAAAAATCAATTTAGCGTTTGTGTCCTCGTTAAAACGGTCATGCCACGGCGAGCAATCCCAGCCAGTGAAAATGACTGCTTTTACCGAGGGAGAGATTAATGATGTAACGTGACCCTGTTCGCTTGTAGGATGACTCAGAATTCATACCCGGGGAACGATGTTCTTCGAAACAACGGCATAGTTCCGAGCTTCGTCCGGTTGCGGATACACGTGCGCACCTCACGTGATTTCATAAACTTACATAAAACTTGCTTATTAACGACTTTGCACGACTTTCTTTCTAAAGTTGCATCTTTGTTGCGTCATTTCCAAAAAAGGAATAACAACTGTTATGACTTTTGTAAAATTGCTCCTCTTTGTATTGACGAGAGTTGTGAATGGATATTACATAAGACAAAAGTTCGTCGTGTGGATACGTCATACAGTTCTTGGACATCGTGGGTGTAGAAGGATACCAAACTAACAGCTCATTAAGGGAATGGCTGTTAGATCTTTAGAGGAGCAATCTCGTTTCTTATAGAACTTTGACACGCTACCTTGCTCGAAGGCTACTGCAACCACTTTTTATCTACTCGACGAGTCTCTTATGTGTCCTGTCAGCTACTATCGAGCCATTATCAGCGAGCACTGACTATTTCTATTTATGGTTCCCGTGGCAGAGCTATTTATAATCCTAAAAATAAATTTATCATTATATGTTGTTTGAAAAAATTTCTCCTACTCTTGATTTACATAAAATGCTTTTCAATATCATATAATAAATAGAAAATGATAGATAAATAGAATAAAAAGAAAATAATATTAATCCAATTTTTAGACATTTTTTTCTATGAAGCTCATTTCGATTTTGTCTCAACAAACCAGTCTAATACTCGTTTAATAGACTTTCCTTTTTAAAAGTTATTCGCATATAATAATCCAATGGGGTGAAATTGGAGGCAACATCGGAGGCCAAAGTATTCTTCTTTTTCCATTTCGTATGTTTTTACTACAACATTTTAACTTCAATCAAAAAACAGATACGATTCATTCCAGCTGCGTGTGAATCACTTTGTATATTGATAAAGGTTGGCTGTTAAACTCTGGGATATATAAAAGAAACCAATCGAGACAAAAGAGACGCATTGATGGAGAAGACGGAGAGAGATCATCGATAATTTGACAAGATTCTAAGAGCTTGCGTCGATATTACGAATCATCGAGATAGGCCGAGTCCGACTGGTGAACTTGACCTTCACCTCGAGCGCGGCTACCTTCGATCGAACTTCCATGCTTGGTAGGCCGGGAATTCCCCGAAAGAAGGTTAACAGAACCTTCTTCAGTGGCACGTGTGTGATGCCACAATAAGATGGAGTGCGAGACCGAGGTTGCCGTGAGTGGCGTGACTGTGGTCGTCCGGTGGATTCGTTGAGGAGGAGCGATTCGCGTGCAGCCCGCCCGAAAATCGGCCCTCCTCTCCATCGATCCTCCCTTCGTCCCTGTTCGTAATTCGTCTTAACTCCAGGCACCGATCGATCCTGCTACAATTCGGCCCAATGGTGAAAGCATTCGACGAATCCCGCGTGAGTCATCTCGTTTGTTCGTTTTCGCGATGACCTTGCTGGATAAACACCCATGCAATGCAACGCGGGTACTACTTATTGTTAGCCAGCTGGCAATAAGTGATTTTCATCGAAGTTTAATCCTCCATACCGATTATAACACGCGAACGTAAACTACTAGGTGACCAATGAAATAGGACGACTCATGCTCGTTTGCGGTATACGGGTATACGATACTATTACATTATCGTGTATAATTCTTGTATATCGTGTAACAAACAACAACTTTGTAATTCGACAGTTCCCTACCTGAGATTGCTGTTATTAGATTTCTGATATACACCTCTTAGTGTTCTAGGATTTTCATAGTCGTTTCTGTTTGTAAATATCCTAAACTTTATGTATTACGATACAAGGTTCCTTTTGTTTCTGTCCTATTGCTATTTGTCTTTTCTCTTTAATCGTCTTGTTCCTATTGCCAGTGTGTTTCTTTTTCTTGAAGTGTTCTTTTATTATTGGAATTTTTTCCATCTAATGTTCTCTTGTGGACATCCTTTTTATTATTGAAATTTCTTTTCTTTGTATTCTTAAGCCGCTTCTTGTTGTTGGAATTTCTCAAACTTTTTAAACGATCGTTGTGTTGTTTCTACCATAGAAATTTCTTTCAATGCATTTGCGACTTTTATTACGAGAATTTCTTTTCTTTGCACTATTGTATATTTTTTTATACCCCTACTATATCTTTTGTGGCTTGCACATACAGTTTTTCTTTTTTGCTGGAATCTTTTTGCTTTCAAAGTTCAAATCCTCTCTGATAAGATCGTGTAGAAAATTTCCTAAAGCTCAATCTCACAATGGAAAGCTATACTCTAGCAATATATCGGCTAAGAGAAATCCAGAGGCATAACAGAATGGTGATAGTCCATGAAGCGACTGAAACCGAAACGTTCGCAATAGTATCAATAATTGCTAGGAATGATTTAGAAGAAAGTAACCACCAGATGAAAGTTATTCACAGAAATTAATCGTCCAAGAGGTAATTTATACCACGTTTTAATAATATTAAAGAAATCAAAGAAAGTTTAAACAGATTCACAGAATGCTGTAAACGTAATATTAATTAAAACATTTAACAAAATAAATTTCAAGCGCGAAAAGTCTATGGGATTTAGAGTAGTATCAACGTACACTTTACTGTCTGACCAGTTTTGGACGTCACTACTTGAACGAGATCAATGCATGACTAAGTGTCACGCTGCGTCAGGTTGACCTATGTCATTACAAAATTTTTATTGCCCAGGATGACAAGAAAGGTCGCTATTTTAGATTTAACAAAAACGAAAGCAGAGATCTGACTCATTCGCAATATATATTACGTAGGTATCCAATACCAGAAAGAACATTTAACGAATTGAAACTATCAGCTGGTCGATAAGTTACAAGAAAAGAAAAAGAATTATTCTCGTCGAGGTGCTACTCAACGATAATTACTTGTCGCATCGCCCCATCGATTTCGAATCCAATAAAGAGAACTCTACAAGGAGATATCGCTTTTTCTCCGTGTTGAGTGGCCGCCTATAGACAAATAAATCGACTAATTAGTAGTCACTCGACCTAAAACAATGCTGTATCTGTGGTTGTTTAACGCATTATCATGAGACGTTACACAGTTTGGCATGATGGAAAACGGAAAACCGTATAAATATCCCGAGGCTGCACGCAAGACGACGGAAAAAAGCCTTGTTTCTCTGGACGTGCTATGTGTTACAGGCTTTTCAAAAATAAACCTGCACCACGTGCAGCCTTGATCCTGTGCACGCAACAGTGCATACACATGTGACACGTAAGCGCAACATCGCCATACGCACATGCACTACTATCTACAGGATCGCGTAGCATCGATGCATAATATTATCGGTCGATTTATGGGCAACCTTAATTAATTTATCATCCGATTTCTGATTTTCCAATTTACGGTCTTATATCGTGCAATTCGTCTATCATAATCCATCTTCGGCTCTGTAAGTGTATGTATACTATTATATGTGCATTGCAATGTTACTCATAGTGATATTATTTTGACATATATTAAAAACCTTTCTCTTTTCAGAATTGCTATAACGAGTATAATCTTAACATCAAAAATTTTAACCGAGTTAACAATGAATTAAAACTATAATATATATAATAGTAATAGTACTATCAATCAACGGTAACGAACTTTGAAGAAGAAAGCTAAATGAGGGGTTTTTCTGCATACTGATAACAAACAGCACAGAATCCATAATTCCCGTGTGTCTATGACTCTACGATAGGCAACCAGGGAACATGATACTAAAGAGAAAGAGAGTAGCAGGGGGAAAGATAGAGAGGGAGAGGGAGAGAGCGAGAGAGAGTGAGAGAGGAGGCGGGGGTGAAGTGAAGTCATAAAAGTAGGGCAGTAGTGCGGTAGAGCAATCAATAGAGGCCGGATCATGGTGGGGGATAGGGGGCATTAAGCCACCGTGAAATTTTGGCATTCCAGAAGAGGGAATATTTTGACTTTTAAACAAAAAAAAAATTTTTTGGTCAAATTTAGATTCCCTTGACATTTACTATCTTCCAGTTATCAGAAAACATCTATATACCTTCAGTATAAGAAAAAATCTCATAGATGTTATTTTAAATGTCTGCATCTTTTTTTAAAAAGAAGCGTAGTGATAAGAAATATTATTTAAGAAAACGAACAAAATGCTTGACATCTAAGAGAAGTACGGAATACCAAACCACGTGTTATCTTCCCGCGAAAATGATCGAGTAACACGAATACATGATTAGGCGTATGTTTTAATATAGCGGCGCCTCATTTATCGGTCTTAAATTGAAATATTCGTAAAATTGTATTAAATATCATAGTTAACAGCAATAGTTTGAATAGAAGTGTTAATAAATCTTTATAATATATATTGCTTTGTTGAATTTATTTTTATATCGAGTCTCATCTCTTTTCTATGATTAGAAGATCGATGAGAAAATATCAAAGAACTTAATATCTGTCACTAAGTTAACAAACAAATGACTGACGATACATTGCATTCTCAATTTTCGATTGTTCTTTTTTTTCTATTGTTTGCAAAAGATACATTATAAGTTAATATTATAAATACTATACGTGTGATAATGCGTTAAATACCTGTCGATGATACGTGCCATTCGTAAAGACGATTCATAATATTATGTGTGATATGTAAAGAGGTTATGATGCGCGAAAGAACATCAAAATGAGAGATACATACGAGGTACTTCGATAACGAAGCACGACATAAAATTGTCAAACAATTTAATACATAACCGCAATATTTTTATTCTGAAATGTATACAAATTGATGGCATAATTCAGCGGAGACACCTAGTGGATTTTATAAAATGTTTTTCACCGATTAAGGTGTACGAAAATGATCGTGAAAAAAAATTCTCTACCTAGGACGCGTCATATATTATCAATTGGCATACGATGTATGATGCGGAGCATTGATTAACGAATAAAGTGCTTACCTGGTTCTAAATATACGCACGACACAACTCCACCATTTCACCGATTTTTCACCGCACTCGATCGCGTATTGTTGTCCTTTGTTTTTTTTTAAACGTGCACAGTTAGTTGGTAATGTAACGCTATCTATTCTTGCTTGTTTGTATTAAACAAAACATTATTGAAATGGCAGCACCCTCGTCGTAGATGTCACTACAATGCATGGAAATATTTGAAATTTCTTGATGCAAATTAGCGCCATTCTGTAAGAATTTTGAAAATGAACTTTTACCCTTATGTACTTGATTCTGCCACAGCAATTATTGGATGATATTGAAAGTGGAAGAAAGGCAGGATATCATATGTCTTTATATCTCCTTTTCTCAACATCTGCGATTTCTCCTTCACCTAACACAAAAAAAAAAAAAACTGAAATGATAATTTGTAAAGAACATAAGATTGTTTATTGGATATCAAGTTTTACAAATATTATCACACACTTGTTATGAATGTTTCATTAGAGATGGCTGCCTTATATGTATTGTACAAATATAATAATTATATTTTATAATGGCTATATGTATATGTATATAAATACTTAATTATTTTATAAAGTAGCGGTGTTCTATCTATATACACACATCAGTGGCCTGTAGCTTTTTTTTTTAGTCTCCGATTACCTCCAAACTTTCATACTAATCCTAACAAATTCATAAGACACTGATCAAAGAGAAGAATAATGAACGACAATGAATAGAATGACATGTAATGATAATGACAATGATAGCAATGATCACAACGATATATCAATGGAAATGATTAAAACCAACCAGCCTCTAGCATCTTGCAATATTCATTTATCCTCAATATCTTCAGTATACATAAAAATCAATAAATAATAATTTTACATAGATAAATATATATTTTATATATATCTACTATACTTTTGTGGTAAAATATTTCTGCAGGCCTTTTTATAGGCCCGTTCCTTTCCTTTTAATTACAAAGAGCTAAATCGCCCTTTGAATCACGCAATAGTTACAAATTTTATATATATATTTAATATACAAGCGGTTCTTTTCTTATCGGTATAGCTCACATGTACTCACACAGTTCCATTGTGCCAATCTTAAAACATTTGTAAAATATCTACAATTTTGACATAAACGAAAAAGATTCGAAAATTACTTAGAATTATTTTTGCTCTATTAAGCGTACAGCCACTTTGTTCGTAATATTTTCTCTATCCAAGAAATCTGTAATATTCGAGACAGGAGATGAGAATGAATCGAAATCGTGCATTGTAGCGAATACATATATCTTAATACTAGTTTGAATAACTCTCTAATCAGAGCTAAGCCGACGATAAAAGAAGTTCGCTTCGCGTTGCTCAAAATGAATGGTATACTTCCCGTCTAGCAGCAAATATTCGAGTAATATGTAATACTCTGGACGAGCCGATGATCTCTTTCGTATAATTCACGACTGGCATTGCATCACAAACAATAGAGTATCACATATTGCTTTGTACTATTTTCCATATTAGGCTTTGCCGCAACGGGAGTCTTGGTGCATTGTCCTTTACGCGTTGGACTTTTGTAAAATTATATTCAACGTTAAGAAAATACAAAAGTGCTTAAAAAGGTGGTATAGTACGGAATACTACATGAGAAATTACCTGATCGCATTTCTTCTTATATGTCTCAAGTTAGAATCATTACTTTTATCCTGCATCTCCCAAGGTCTCTCTTTTATTAATACTAAAGAGACCTGCGTATATATCGCAATAAAACATTGTAAAAAATTTATTACGTAGCAGATTCCTAGCATTGGAAGGAAATATGTATTAACTATGTGTCTCGACGGATATGGTTAAAGAACTGCAGCTTTAATATTCTATGTGACAATCTGTCCGTCGTCATCGTTTCGAATATGACAGAGAAATTCGATTGTTTTCATTTCTTGCAAAGTACCTGCACTATTGCAAGTCATCAATAGCTGTGCTGTTGAAATCTATTCAAACGAAATAATATATAGTACTTACAAATAACAATTTCTAAATATCGGGTAAAAAATAGTTTGCAAAAAGACTCTAAAATTTAATTTAATTCTATTAATTAGACCGACTTACGTACCTTAACTGGACGTTAGAAACATAATGCTTATTTAAAAGTTAAACGAACTATCGAAATTTTAAATATATAAACACTATCGATACTATCGATATCTCGCTGAAAACGTATCGTGTAATCGATACATGAGATTCTTACAACAAGACGCGCGATATTCAAATTCTTAATTCTCGTATGCTATACAGCTTATTATAATACCCATACTCGATGTTCACTTGTAATCCTAAAATAATTTCTCAATGAGATCGTAATACTACATTGTTGCTTTAAAAGTATACGCGTACGTTCTTCCGTAAATAGGAACGGAGTTCCTTATTAAGCTGCCAAAGCCACTGAGTATAGGTCAACTTAATACAAAAATGTTTTAAGGCCATTACACAGTGTTCAAAAACGTTGAGATTTTGTATAAATGAGAAATATTTCAGCCTGTTAAATATAATTCGTCAAATTACAGGCAACGTTTAATACATTTTATAAATAATATAAAATTGGTGAAACTTCTTGATGACTTATTGTGTTTTACTCGATTAATACTAAAATAACTAACTTGAAAGTACCATACCGTATAAAACCTATTATCGAACATTGATAAAATGTTATGAAAAACATTCTGACGGATAAAAAAATAGAAAATATATTCCTACTATCCGCCTTATGTGTAATGAACCATTAATTGTTCGATTAAGAGACTCACGTGATCTAGCCATCCTAAGCGTAAGTATGGCAGTCGATATTACTGATATATAAAATGTACTCTCTCTTATGGGTATAAGTTACAAAATCATGGCAAAGAGCGCGTGAGTTTTTGGATGCAATACGAATTCTTTTGTTTTTCGCTTTTTTAGGCAAGATCGTTACTTTTTTTATGGTGCATATAAAAGATAATCGCGAAATTACCCATCACTTTCTCACGTATAAAAATTGAAAAAACATTCAAACCGTTTCTCTTCGCTGTGAATTCATTGAATTATTAATTTAACATAATCTATTCGCGTTGAAAGATCATTGATAAGAATCGAACTTATCATTTCCTTCCATTTAGATTGACTTGTACACACCATATGCACAAAAATACACCGTTAAAAGTCCGTAATAAAATGTTCAATTCTTTCATCAACACTTTCAAACCATACTACTCAACGTTCTTGCAAAATACAAATTCGCTACAAGAATGTGGCAGTGTCAGAATACATTGGCAAGTATACTTTGCATTTTATCGCAAAAAGCAACGTTAGTACCAGAGGAAAAAGCAAATTGACTAGGAAAGAACTCGTTCTAGTCCAATATCACTGGGATTATATGTTTCAAATGAATTGTTCGAAAAGTTCGATATCGAGGCCGTTCATCGGTCATCGATTATTCACTGCCAATTATTTTTTTTTTTTTTTTTTTTTTTTTTTTGCGTATAGACTTCGTCAAGAGTTTCGACGTGTAACATAATTGTTACATCTATTTCTCAGGTACTAACATTGAGAATGTATCATTGCAGTCTATTGAATTGAGATGGCACAAGGTTTAGGAACCTCTTCTAGCACTCAAATTCAGATGCTGTTATGGCATTTAGGTCTTTCATAAGGCCTTCTAAATTAGCCATCTCTTGATTTAATTCTTCTGTACTGTAAGAAGGCTGCAAAAAATAAAAACAAATAGTTCAGCATCTTATCTCATGATCGAATGTAATAAAAGTAGTTAAAATTCCTTTATCTTTTCTTTATAACACTATGATATAAAATTAAAAAATTACCTTCAACCGTTCAACTTCTTCCGAAGTGTGCACCGGATTTGAAACTGAGGCTAATCGATTCTTTGCTAACTGTGTAGAACTTTGTGGTTTCTTGTATGGACTTCCAGACATTGTAGGTCTTACTGTTACTTGAGAAACTAAAGAACACAACAAAAAATATCATAATACACATGCAAGATGAGATAGGCTATAAAAACAATAAACAATGGGGCTCACCGCCGTGTTTTTGTTGGGCTGGTGTTGAAGGTGCAGACTGAGGTGGAGGTGCTGGCACGCTAAAACTTTTCAAAGGATGTCCCTGCATCCTTTTACTACCGCTACCACCATCAACTCCACCACCTACACTTGATGGTTGATTATTATTGCTATAGTGTCCTGAAGCGTATTGAGTATTTCCACTATAGGACTGACCACTTGTACCATATGATAATTGCTTTAAATACAAATAATTTATATGAAACAGGATTCTTTATGTAAATGTTTATTACTAACTATATAAGAATCTTACTTGACTTTGCATTGGTTCATACGAAGTTGAAATATTACAAGAGTCTGGACTCGATTCCGGTGTTGGTTCTAAAGTAATGTGTGCTCGACTTAAACTATATTGTGCTACAGTTCGAGGATAATTCTGTCTCACGGATGGCGTATCACTACATGACGTATGAATTGTTGGCTGTGACATGCTTGTATTTACGATCGGTGTGGCCGTCGCTATAGCTGTAACCAATTCAGTACTTTGTCATACAGCTTAAGAGATTATGTTTCATTAATATTATTGTATACAAATTAATATTATATACTATAGTCACAAGACATTACATCTCCTCGCTTAATTTTACTATTACTTACGTTGATGTAAAGATGCACTGTCAACGGGAAGTGTAATGAGTTTAGGTTTATGGCTTCCTCGACTATGTTGTCTACTCAGGGTTGAGCACTTCTCATCAGTGTTACCTAATGTTGAGTGAGTAAACATAAACCGAACACAAAAATCAGGAAAATGATAAACAAAATAGAATTTTCTTTCTAAAAAATCTTAACTGAGGTTCTAATGACGTATAAAAAATCATTAAAACTACCTAATTATGTTAGAAATAGTATTAAATTTATTTGTATAACCATAATAAAATATATGGAGAGCTAAAAATTTAATGAAATGAATAAAATCTTGTAAGTATTGTGTTTGATGTGATGAAGTGTTTTGTTGAAAAATATTATTTTCAAAAACTTACCCATGTAACTTGGTACGTAAGTACGTTTATCCAATGAACTAGAATTTCCATGCACATTCTCTTGATTATAATCCTGGTTATTTGACCTAGGTAAGGTATTACTAGCTACACCACTAGTAGATGCCTCTCCATTTATTGAAGATTTCTCAAGAGCTTTCAATTCCATTTGATCATGATGAATCCACAAATCGGGCGGTTTAATGTTTGTTTTTTGATTTGTGTCTTTCATGTATCTACACATTACAGTAGTAATTTTTGTAAAAATAATGTTATACAAAACATATTGTAAATATATATATATATATAATACATACCCTTTCTTCCTATCAGGCGAATCTGGATTGCGCTTGCAACATACAACTACAATCACCACTGCTATACCAGTGATAAGAACAATAGAACAACCCACAATAATGTAGATTAATATATTTGAAAGTCCACGTCCATCTGTAAATTAATTCCAATGTTTAGTAGTTGTAACAGTAACGGCGGCAATATTGATGATAGTGCAATCACAATGCAATATTTACATTACCTCTCATCACTCAATTTACACTTTAAAGTACGTGCTACGCTAAAAACAAAAAACTAAAGAAGAAGAATGTCTTACCTCGATCATGCAATTCATCATAGACATCCATACCACTGCCTAGCATAGAAATAAAAAAATATAGTAATAAGACACCGACATGACACATACGATATGAAGAGATAAAAAGATATAGTAGTCACTATAAATAGCACTATATACGGAACACCGAACAAACTTTCGAAACTAAAAAAATCGTGTAGTACGTGCATATACACTTATAAGAATTAAATGCTTACTTTGAGGTGTCTTGAATGGAACAGTTGTAGAAAAAGGACCATATCCTTTTGAATTCCGTGCTTGGATCTTGAAGTAGTAGGTTGTACTTGGTTGGAGTCCCTTCACGATGCACTCAGTTTTATCTCCAACTACGGCTTCCAATAACCAATCACGATCCCATTTCGTATTATCAATCGAATAAAAAGTAATATATCCTGAAACAAATGCATGCATCATTATTATTATACACTTTACACTACTATTAAAAGTATTAATGAGTACCTGTAATTGGTCCATTTGGTTGTTTAGGAGGTTGCCAACGCACTAAAACTGAAGTTGGACGGTCTCCGATACTCTGAATCATCAAATCCCTGGGCGCGGAACTAGGTGCAGCTTCTTGAGTTTGATTCGTAACAACCATACTCCATAGCGATTCTCGTTTTCCCTAAATAATTACTAAGTTATTTAAATACCCTTATGTATAATTAGATATTCTTCGAAATAATAAATTATAAATACCTTAACAAGCTTGACTGCAAATTCATATATTGTATTGGGTTTTAAATCATTTATCATACAATTAAGATCAGTTGCATTATGATATTTATAACGAGGGTTGCTGCTATGATGATGTGACGTATAACGTGCTACGTAATATCGATTATCCGTTACGAACTGTAATGTTATTATTTCTTTTTAATAAGGTTTCCTAATTTAGTATAGTATATTAATATAAATATTTACATACTTGAGTTTTTGGCAAGGTTGTATCAGTCCAGTATAGTACGACCGTAGTGTCAGACAGAACAGCGGCTTTAAGACCAACAGGCGGTAGTAAAGGCACAGAAAATTCAGATACAGAACGTTCCGTAGTTCTCACGTTTGCATATGCTGGTTGACCATCGCCAGCATCATTCGTTGCTCTTAGTGATATAACATACTCAGTGATTGGTTCTAAATAAAAAAGAAAGATAATATAACATATCTAACACGTTTATGACTTCATGAAACTACAAATTTGACTATTCACCTAATTGATCTATAGTAAAAGATCGTTCTTTTCCATCAAGAAGTCGAACTTCAACATCAGGGACTCCTTTTCCCCATCCAAGTTTATATCCCTTTACTTTAATACTTTGATCTTTCGGTGGATTCCAAAAAACTTGTATATAATCAGACATTACTTTTGCTGTAAATGTATAAACAAAAAATATGTTTAACATATATGAATTAAAGCTCACAGTAACATAAAAAGTTTTAAGAGCTTACTAACTTCTTAAGTTGCTGGGTGTATTTGGCACTCGGTTTTCATCAGATTCGGTTTCGTATGTTTCTATCTGTATCCATTCTGTCCAAGGTCCAGTTCCATTAACGTTTAAGGCACATATACGAACTTGATAAACAACATGTTTTTCAAGTCCAGTGAGTACTCGTGAACGTTGATTTCCTTCAGTTGTTATAGTTACCGGCTGTGAACCGCGATCGTAACGACGATAACGAATTTTATAACCAGTGACAATCCCATTTTGTCCTTCGAGTGGCGGTTCCCATCTTATTATAATGCTCTAAAAACAAAAATACCAAAAAGCTATACAGTAATATTCGAAATTTGTTCAATGTTTTTATCTATGGAACTCTAAATGTAATACGCACTGTAGGACTAACAGGTTCTACTGTAACATTGTGTGGTGGTTGAGTAGGTTGTGCACTATAAGTCCGGATTACGATATCTCTACTAAACACGCCAGGACCGTTCTCGTTTACAGCCTGAACTTTAATACTATATTCCGTATAAGGCACGAGATCTACTAATTCGTGCATCGTACTAGTAGTTTCACGCGTTATGTCCTCATTGTCACCCTTTAAGTAAAATATTCAAAATTTAATATTTAATACATTATATTACGTAATTATTAACATCTTTTATTAAAAACGATATACCTCTACAAATGTAATTATGTATTTAGAAATTCTTCCATTGACTACTTGTGGCTTTTCCCAAGATAACGCAATGCTCACACTGCTTGTAGCATGTCCCTCTAAATTCAGTGGAGGTCCAGGGACATTGGCCTATTGCAATAGTAAGTTTGTAATACTTCGGTCATGGAATAATACGTTTAATTTACTAGATATGTTTGAAATTATAGACAGACCTCAGTAAGTGTGGTAACTTGTAATATTTCACTGGACATTCCGGACATCCCTCTTTCATTCACGGCAACCACTCGAAATTGATACGTCATACTTGGTTGTAAACCCTGTATTACTGCCTCTAATTTTTGTTGCCTATGAGTAACTCGTTCTCTGTAAGATTTTACTATTGTATAGGAGATGCAACTAAACACGAACCACAAGTGCATTTATCGAGGAACTAATCGTCACCTTTGAACACCTTCTTGTTTGTAATAAATATAGTAATTTAGAATCTCTCCATTTCTATTCTCAGGTTCTTGCCACCGTAAAGTTACGAATCTAGCAGTGACAATGACGTGACTTAAATTCCTTGGTGCTGAGGGGACACTTCCTTCTATCGACTCCAAGCTGTCTGTGTCATCTACAAAATGGGATTTTGGGTCGTAAAGGGAATTAGGAAATTTAACAGATCCAGGCAGATCTGCAGGGTCATCAGAGGGACCAATGGAAAGCGGTGGATTGGGGGTAAACGCAGACATTGTGTGACCTAAAAGGGTACTTGGGTGCTGCCATGTTTTATTATACAATTGCCGATGCAATAGTAACTTCTTTTTAGGAACTGTCTTTGGGGTAGTTGATTTATGGGGATTTGCCTTTTCTGAATACATATGTTAGCATGCAACACAGTTAAAAAAGGAGGAAACACAAATGGAAAATAATTAAATTAAAATTTGTATAAAAAAATAGAAATTAAATATAATATACGTTATGCTCTCAAATAAATAAATAAAAAATGTATAAACTAATAAATATATTAAGTAAACGCAAAAATAAATTTTACTAGAAAAAATTATTTAGATTGTACATATAGGAAATTGAATATAGATAATTTCAATTGCAGAACTCACTAGGCTGATTAATTGTTAAACGTGCTGCAGCTTGTACACTTCCAGCAGAATTTGTTCCTATGCATTGGAAGATTCCAGCATCTATCGGTAGTAGGCCGTTAATTCTAAGATTGTAACTAAGAAAGAAACATTTATTTCAATTTCTTATACTCTATGAATTATTTTGATCCATTTTCAGTGATAGTTAGTAAACATACCCATTCACGATTTGCCAGTATGCGCTTAAGGTAATACGTTCCCCATTTTTGAGCCATGTAATTTTCGGTTCTGGCTTCCCATAAATTTCACATTCAAATTCTAAATCTTGATTTTCACTAGCTACCTTATCTTCTGGCTTTCTAATAAATCTTGGTGGAACTATATAGGTAATAAAACAATGATATAGCATTAAATAGTGTAAAATAAAATGAATATGTGGAAATACTGATAGTGAAACTAGAATACCTTGTACAATTAAATCAGCAGCTGCATCTAATGTTTCAACTTCATTTTCTGCACGACATTGATAAGAACCATCATCTATTTCTTGAACATTACTGATCACAAGACTGGAAGCAGCAACTCTACTGTACCTAAACAATTAAAAAAGAAGCTTAAACATTCAACTTCTCCATCTTATGTACATCTTGACTGCATACCTAGATTGAAAAGATGCTAAATCAATGGCAACACCATCTTTCAACCAAAGTATACTTGGTTTTGGGTAGCCATTGGCAGCACACTCAAGTGTGACTGTTGATTCTTCAATAGTCATTTGTTGTAATGGCTTAGCAATAAAGACTGGTGGAGTACTTTCTTGATCTATAGCAGCAGGTAACAAATTAATATCTGCTAGTTTATAGAGATCATGTTTAAAGATTTACACTAACCAATATCACTTGTTAACAATCCTAATTGTGCTTTGTTACTGAGTCTACATTGTCCATAACTACTAGCATTACACCTGTATGATCCAATATCTTGTATATTAACATCATCAATTTCTAATGCACCTGATGGCAAAATTGTCATTCTATCATCAAGCAGCAATGGACGTTCATCTTTTAACCATTGTATAGTCAATGAACTGGAGGATGTGAGAAGTGTACAACTTAAATATGCAATTTGTCCTGGATAAACCATAGTATCTTGAGGTTCTCTTTCAAATCCTGGCAAACCTTTAAAACAACATTTTTTACATGATCTTGATTCACAATAACTTGAAAACCTTATGTTGGTCCTAAATACTAACTTGCAATTTTAATTGTGGCAGTTCTAGAAACAATAGCCCCAACATCATCTACAGAAGCTAAACATTGATAGCTTCCAGTCAATTCCAGACTACTGCCATAAACACTATTTATATACAAAGATCCATTAGCTAATTGAGATCTGTAAAAAGAAAAAGGCATGATAAAAGAAAACCTTCATCTAAGAACAAAGTAATATCATTTTAGACCTTAATACCCTTACCGGTAACTATCTCCAATAAAATTAATCGGTTGTCCATCATCAGTTCTCCACTGTATACTGGGTTTTCCAAAATCACTTTTTGCTTCACAATCTAATCTAGCAGGACTTCCCTGTTCAACCACTACATCTTGTGGCTCGATAGTAAAATACAATCCACCTGCATTAGCTGTTACGAGGAAATACTATTTTTAATTATAATTCTTAACAAATAAAATTAAGGATATAAATTTATTCTATCCCTTTCCTAAACTTTATCTAAATGCACTACAAAAAATTTCTACAAAAATTGCTACAAAAATTTTGTAAAGCAAAGTTTTAATGAGCATCTATCTTACCAACTAACAGAGGGATAAAGGATAACATTACAGGCATAACATCATCAAGTCTCAATTGTGTTTGGTAAGTTATCTCATACGTACGTAGGTGGATAAGTATCATAATGGTACATGTTGAAAAAATTATTAGAGGTTTAGGTATAAGAGGAAAGATACGAGTGTGTTGTAAAGTAACTGAAGAGAAGAGTGGGGATGAAGGGTCGGCAACCCTACGTAAGCACCCTTTAGCCCTTTAACGAGACACCCGAGCCGAGTGCCTAAATTCTTCTTTTTTTCCTTTCTTTTCTTTCTTTTGTGGGGCTTTGCGATCGCCCGATACCACGTATAGAACGACGACGCAGGACGATTCAACATCTTTTCTGAATAATTCTTTGTCAGAACAAAGAAATAAGAAAAATCTGAAGGAGCCATTTTATGGGACGCGATACGAATGATTTCCAGTGAATGCCTAGACTCTATTGTTTAATTCCAAGCAATCGATATGCTTACGGATTATTCCTTTTTACAGAACAAATAACAACGAACAAAAAGAATTTCTGAATATCTCTTTATGAAGTTAAGAACGTGTAAATTCATTGGCAGTTTATCGCGGCGTTTCAATTATTTGAAATATTGTTTAACAATTAGATATTTCATATTAAATGGTTTTGTTTCTTTATCTACATTCACGCAGCAGACCTTAAAGATCGACACGGCCGAAGAATTCTAGCCAGCTCGTTAGAGTTCTCTCAAGAAATTCTTAAGGATCTTCTCTTTAAAAGAGTCGCATTATACGCAGATAATTGCGAAAATTTTCTCCGACCAATGATCTTTCGGTACAGGTAACTCATCTCTGAACTTTTTTATCAAGGAAAAGCCGTTGAAAAAATATTAAGAAGCTCTATGAATGAAAATGTTACAAAACCCTTGTAGGCATATTGAAATAATTTTACTTAATACGCCGTTAATGTAATATTACTTCTTTTTCATAATTCCAAGTATGGTCAGGTATCAATAACCCCAAGGAAAGGAGAATTCCTTATATTTATTCAAA
This sequence comes from Bombus campestris, assembly GCA_905333015.3. NCBI lineage: Eukaryota > Metazoa > Arthropoda > Insecta > Hymenoptera > Apidae > Bombus > Bombus campestris. The sequence goes on from HG995145.1 coordinate 7,384,452, forward strand.
TTAATAATAGTTAGTGGTACTAAGCTAGATATTTGAAAGTAATCTTTCAATTCTTTTGGTTGTCCTAATAGTAGGAAGTAGCGATTTTTTATGTCAGAATTTCTGTAAATTATCAACAACGAATCTGATAATAATAGAGACTAAAAATAACAGTTATTCTCAAAATTTCATGAAAAATATCGGAAAGGTTTTTAACTATCTATAATGGTTATTCATAATCAAAATCATTTAAACTAAGATATGAATTCTTATACCATAACTTTTTTAATTTAACTTATAATGGTTACGATCCCTAGTTAATTGTACACAAAATTGTTAAATATTTCTAATAGTGATCAATTCTGTATTTAGTAACATAACAAACATCAACATTATACAATTACTTAAAAAATACTTTAAAAATAATGAGTAATCGTATCAATTTTAATAATAACTAGTTCAATCGATACTTCCATAAAATTGAGAAGCACTGTCGGTTATTGGGTTACAGTTTCACGCTCACGGTGGTCTGTCACCTTCCTGTGCAACCTTCACGGAGGAACACGTCTTCAGCGATCGACAGAAGTAATTTATATCTCTTTCATATTAAACTTTTTTCTTCGTTCAAATTCTATTCACCGTTTTTTCAATATCATGTGTCTAATAATAATTTCAATTTTTACCACCACGCTAATGCAGCAAAGTTCGTGTAGTCAAAAAAACCTATGAAATAGTATGAATTATTTAGTTGAATTGATCGGATCAGTGCTTACGGTTTTCGAACATAGTTCTTGAACTTTTGATATTTTTACGTTTCAAGATTAATCCCATTAATTCATAAGTGGTATCATTAGATTATTGGGGACCGTAACAATTATAGGTTAGATTACTTACTTTTGGAATTTTTAATTTAATTTGATTATATTATTCTAATCATGAAAAATGTCAAATACAAAGTAAAACGAAATACTATGAATTTTAATGATTTACCATAAATTATGGTTATCTATAACTCAACGATACTACTTGAACATTAATCATTGCGAAAGTGTAAAGGTGGATGCTGCAAAGAGAAGTTTCATAAGATATAACATATTATATATCAATTCATTTAAAATCATAGGTTACAAAAATACTAAAATTATTTTGCACAAAGTAATTATTATTCAAATATTTCGATTTTCGAACTTTTAATATTTTTGTATCTCTAGATTAATCCCATTAATCCCTATTGCGAAATTGTAAAAATGGATGCTTTGAAGGGAATAAGAAAAACGGAAGAAGAAAAAGGAAGGAACGTGCGAAATTTGGCGCCCGATAGCGCCACGACGGTGCATTCTCAAGGAAAATAAACCGTTCGCCGTCTGACTATTTGATTTATGAGCGCGGGCGACAACCTACCGCACGGCATACCGAAATAGATCAAGAGGAAAACCATTGCAATGCATACGCGAGGTAAATCTGTCGCGGGAACAACCACTGCACCTTATTTTCTATCAGACATCAATTTATACATCTTGTTTAGTAGCATAACAGGAGCGAAAGAAATACTAAGAATCACACAGAAGAAGAGAGAGAAAGAAGGGAAACGAGAGTATCACGTACAATCTTACAAGTCTTGATGTTATCTCGAACAAGTTAGATGTATCGGATAATTTCCTGAAAATAAGGTTCGCGTCATCGACGTAAGGATCATTTCGCATCGCCAACCATTTTATTGAGTTTCATAGAACAATTATGACTGCGGTAGAATAACTTGAGAATGGTACTTTCCCCCTATATCCATAACCATACTGTATCTTTTAATTTGATTACCTGGTAAGAAATAATTTAACCTCGTTCTTTTTCTTGTCTTTTTTTCAATTCACGAATGCTTGAACGCATTCGTCACCTCTCATGAATTTCCGCGCGTCAATAAATCTCCTAAATTTTTTCACAGCGCGGATTAATTTGCGGAGCGAGTTCGTACGTCTGTAGAAGTTGGCAAGGGAAGGAGGGAGAATGTTGAAAAACGCGGTAAAAGTACTCGACATGTGACGAACAGACCGTGAAGGAAGGCAAGGTACATATACATCGCGTTACGACAAATCTACACAGTGACTCATAAATACTGATGAATCGGAAACGATGGGGAGAAAGATGTTGCGACCCTCCTACAGGGAAATCAATTAATCGTTTACAAAGTCGGGGTTGTCGGGTGACGTTAAGACGTATGGATAAGCCACGAGAATCTAAGATTGATTTTTGCGATTGATACATTTATTCCTCGAACCGGATTCTTCCATCTTTCTCTCTCTTATCTTCTTTGTACCGTGACTGTTACTTCCGTTCAAGGTGCTGTTCCACGAAACGTCAAAGAAGAATGAGAATCAAGGAAGCAACGTACTGCCTTGAAAGGATAACACACTCACATACATACCTATACACCTTAGTATAGCGGTAATAGAATTGCTACCGTATTACACGTTTAAACGAGTGTAATTTCTTTTCAAATCAAATAATCGAAACGAAATAAGTGATTAAAATTAATTAAGAATTCTTTATCAAGATGAAAGAAAATATCTTAGGTAAATCACCCCATATATCAATATGCACGCACATACATCGCGTGGGCGCTGACCATTAAGGTGTCGTTACGACATCAGTCGCAGAATACACACGTTTGTAAATACCACTTTACATGGATTACATTTGAACGCCTGTATGTTGTACGATCCGTTCCATATTTGGGCTACCAGCGTTAGAGTGGATCTTCGTACACTGGACATACATCACGAACAAGTCCTTATATGCGCACATTGTATAAGAGAAAATGGAAAAACACAAGGAAAGATTTCCAATCCTTTTTTCACATTGGATCAATTAATATAGAGTTTCAGTTCATCGAACCGAAACTTGAGGGTTCACGATGCTAGTAAACTTCTGTTTGCATTGATCCATAATTGTTCTGCAGTTTACTGCACATCAGTATAATCGTATCTCGGGCAAAGTTAACTGGTTTATTTGAGGAACGCACCCTTTTAAGACCCCTTTCAGTGTTTGTATACTTCTCCACCATGACGAGCCGGAAATGGATCTTTATATCTAACTAGACGAACGTATGTAATGATCAAAGCAAACAAAAAGAATAATAAGGGAGATAATTCTGGCCATATTTTTATCATACGGTGCGATGGTAAAAAGAATAGGACGTTTAATTTTTTGCGTGGGTAGGTCTGCTGAGCTAGATTAACATAGCGACGCTGAATGTTTAGCACATGCATTTCCTATCACGATAAAATCGTAAGGAGAGGCCTGCCGCATTGTTGGAATACTCCGCTGAAGTGTTTAAACACAAATACTTCCAGCGGTGTAACCTCTTTAATGAATCTGTAATATAGAACTCCGAAACTTTTATTTTCGCTTGTAGCGTACTATGCGTACTAACAATGATCTCTAGCTCTGGCTTAAATTTCTTCCAATTCATTGTTACTTTTATCAAGGGACCTATACAGTTCTCGTCATTACGACAAGGGATGTGTCTCCATCCAGATCGTTGCAATCGGAAATACACCCCGAATCACCCCCTTATACTACCATCCTTCTCTACATCAATAATAGCCACCCAAAATGCAGTGCTTCTCAACTTTATCTTTTAAAACACTTACAAAATAAGCATTAATCGTTAGAAATACTTGCTCACATACACACGATGATATCGTTCATACATGCGTTCGTCTTGATCGACATATAAAGTCTCGACTCTTAAACGGCTCGTTATTTAATTCGAACTTGTGCAGTGATAAATGATTTAATTAAACAACTACTTACATAATAATTCTACTTGATGAAAGTATGTTACGCATAACAAAAACATAAACGATCTTGTTTTGTAATTTGTAACGTTCTCTATATGCACGTCTATGTGTGTATACGTAGGTAGATTTATAAGATTTAACAATCGGATTCTAAATGTATATTAATATCTAGAATTCGTAATTTTGTTACTCGTTTGACTAAAAAATTATATCAGTACCTTGCAGCTTGAAGTCTAGGCTATAAGTTTCAAGCATTTTCAAAGACGTAATCTCCAATATTAAAAGATTAGCAAACAGAAAATCGCAGAATGGTTTCGTAAATATTTGCTTACTACTAGATTAGACGGGATACAAACAGTGGTAACTGTAAAACGATACGCAATGATGTTTCCCCGTTTCCATGCTCATCGATAAAACATCAGATAAGATATAATAAAATCACTTTGCACTTTTAGCTATAGAAGTAAATGAAAAAGTGTTTTCATAATATATCTACTAGTGACAACCTTATCCTCCACGGACAACTACATTTTCCCTTTCATACGTGTGAGTGTGCCAGTGATTTAAATCAATTTCTAATAATAAGATATCTTAATGAAATTCACGATAAATACATTATTCCAGGTAAAAATAATATAAATTAACATATCTTCATACCAAGAACAAGTTAGACTTACCCAATACGATGAATGTCAACAAAGCCAACGGGATAGGAAGAATACGCGGCTCCATTGGGCCAGCGGGTGTCACAGACTCCGACGCGTACAAAAACCCAGTGTAGTTTCTTCACACGATTGCTGCACGAGCATACAATGTCCTGTCGAGCGAATACATGCCAATTTTTTTGACTCACCGTCGCACATCAAACGACAGATTGAGTCTTGCATCCATAAACCTCATTTTTCCACGACACTATCGCGAATCCAACGGCAGAACATAGCTAAAAGATAACTACACACCTCCTCATTGTCTCGAGTCTACCGACGTTCTGATTAGCGCCGCCATTTCGTGGGCATCTCGCGATTATAGCGACATCATTGAGACTTTACTGAATTAACAGGTGGTTTAAACAATCCTCAAAACCAGCTACGTTTTTTTATTATTTCAAAGGATGGAAAATCTATACGTCTGTCTCTCTGTGGATATGATTTTTAAATGTAATTTTAGTTCTTTCAAAACATTCATCGTTATTATATATTATACATCTCATTTATAATTTCTTATTTGTCAAGTAAATGAAATATTAAGTAATACGAAAAATATTGTATACACCTATTTTGTATTGTAATTGTGTTACAAAAATGATATTGCTGCGTGATTTTACAATTGTTTACAATAAACTATTAATATACCTCCATTTTAATTCTTATGCCAAATACACATGTGAGGAGATCTAAGGATTATAAAATTCGATTGTGTGTATCTAGAGATGACCATGTTTATGGTGGCGGTACCAAGCGTCTTTCTGATTTGAGGTTATGTTTCTGTTGTATTTAAAAGAAATACGTAAATAAACGTTCATGTAGTCGTCAAATACATGTATTTTTGCAATTTCATTGAGTTATTTTTGTAAGAAAGTTACGGTGAGTTATAAGGTTAAGAGAGAAATGGAAATTTATTTGTAATTCACGAATCTGTTAGTATTATATTTGTTACCACTCCAATTTGTCTATAGTAAACTTATTATTTATATTATTTTTATAAAAAACTACATTTAAGGCTAGTTTTTCTAACAATATAAACTTAAATGTTATTAAGGGAGGATTTTTTAATTGAAACAATCTAATTCTTATCATAGATATTTTAAAATCAACAAAATGTCAGGTGGCATGCTTTATGGAGGAGATGAAATTGGAGCCTTAGTATTTGACTTGGGTCATCATTCTTTAAGAGTTGGTTATGCTCAAGAAGATACCCCTAAAGCTGAAATTCCAGCAGTTATAGGTGTAGGAGAAGATGGCAATTGTACAGCAACAAAAACAGAACCAATGGACATTGATGATAAAAAGCCAGACAACAATATTACACAATCTGGGACCAAGTATTATATTGATACTACTATACTTCATGTTCCAAGAAAGAATATGGAAGTCGTAAGTTATATGAAGGATGGGATGATTGAGGATTGGGATCATTTTGAGAAGGTAATATAGAAATATAATATTTTGCAGTAAATTTTATTTTCATGTGTATAGAATATAGATATATCTGAGTGTGTGTTTTAATAGGTTTTAGATTATACTTATTCCAAAGTAATTCAGTCAGATGCAGAATATCATCCAGTACTGTTTTCTGAATCTCCATGGAATGTACGCAGTAAAAGAGAAAAACTAACTGAACTAATGTTTGAGAAGTATAATGTACCAGCCTATTTCCTTGTCAAAAATGCAGTTCTTGCTGCTTTTGCGAATGGTAGAGCAACTGGCATTGTAGTTGACAGTGGTGCAACACACACTTCTGCTGTACCAGTTCAAGACGGTTTTGTATTAACACAGGCAATAGTTAAATCTCCACTTGGAGGAGATTATATAAGTATGCAATGCAGACAATTTCTTCAGGTATAAATATGATTGTAAATATTCTTTTATTATAGTGTAGAAGATGGATAACTGTATTTTCAAAATAATAACAGGATAATGACATTGACTTGTCCCCTTCTTACATGGTGGGTAGCAAAGAAGTTGTTAAAGATCATGAAAAACCAAGATGGGTAAAAAAGAAGGGATTACCTGAAGTTACTAAATCTTGGCATAATTATATGGTGAAGAAACTTATACAGGACTTCCAAGCTACAGTGTTGCAAGTATCAGAAACTCCATATGATGAAAAAATTGTTTCCACAATTCCTGCAGTTCAATATGAATTTCCTGCTGGATATCATCAGGTAAAAATTAAGTAATATATAATTATCAAAAAAATTGAATAGTTAGATATTTAATAAAACAATAAAATAAAATTTCAAGGATTTTGGAAGCGAAAGATTTCGTATACCAGAAGCACTTTTTGATCCCAGTATGGTACAAATGCGTGGTGGTATGGTTGGTAATACTATGTTAGGAGTAGGTCATATTGTTACAACTAGTGTAGGCATGTGTGATGTTGATGTAAGACCAGCACTTTATGGTAGTGTTGTTGTGACTGGTGGCAATTCATTCATTCAGGTATATATTAATAAAAAATGTTAATTTCATATCAACAATTTTTCATAATTTTTAACATCATATAATATCATACAGGGCTTTCCGGAACGTTTAAATCGAGATCTTTCCATGAGAATTCCATCTAGTATGAGGTTGAAACTAATTAGTGTAAATGGATGTGCTGAACGACGATTCGGAGCTTGGATCGGTGGATCAATTTTGGCTTCAATTGGAACTTTCCAACAAATGTGGATATCGAGCCAAGAATATGAAGAAAGCGGCAAAAGCCAAGTAGAACGAAAATGTCCTTAAATAGAAATATAAATTATTTCCATATTTCCTTTCCTAATAATGTTATCAGTACTTGTACAAATATGTTTCTGATAAATGTGTTAAGTAAATAACTATAAATTGATACATCTGATACAATTAAGTCTGATATGCAATCATGAAAGATTTTAATTTTTTTATAATATTCATTTAAATGTGTTCTAAATATTGTCCTAAGATATGAATAAGTATATTTTACTTACATGTATTACTGAAATCTGTAAAATATGCAGTCAAACGTGAAAATTTTATTTATTATTAATGCACCACATAGACGCAATAAAATATTACAAAAAATGGTGTATAAAGAATTGTACTAAGATTTTTATAAAAACTTGAAGTAAAAGGCTGTGTCTTTGAAATCTTCATGATTACTGTTGTCCCTTCACATATGTTTCCTCTTGAAATTAACTTTAATTCTAGGGACAATTCTCCCTCATAGAATACTACAGTAAAATATAGCTTTCTTTTTAAAGTTCCTCCTTCTTGTCATTATACTTAATATTTTATGGTAAAGATGTACAAATAATGTATGATCCAAGTATATAACTTCAAAGGAGACTAGACATACTCATTAAATGACCGTTCCCGTATGGCTATATATTTCCTTTTATACGTTTTAGGAAAAAGTACTCCACAAAGCAAATATGTCATTATGCTCTTAATAATTTAGGGGAACAATTAAACGTGTTAAACTTACAATGTTTCGCTGTTTAAAAGTAGTTGTCCAGTAATGACGGAATGAGTCCTAAACATGGATAAGATCTAAATTGTGTGGAAACATAGTTTTTAAATGTGCAAATAATGTTATTTATTTAAAATGTGTTTATTATTATAAATCAAATGTCTGAATAGATAGCCAAATACAATGAATATTAGAAATTATGTTTTCATAAATCAACTAGTTCTTAAATTTGTTGGACTTTATCCAATAAGTATTGTGAGATATGTTATATGTATTAGTTGTATTATGCTTATTATTATACCACAAATAACGATGATTTATACAAATTGGAATGATTTAAACACTGTTATGGAAATAGGGTTTGCATATTTCTAAAAATGAAGTAATCAACATTTCTTGTAAATAAAATATTTATTAGGTCCTTCTTTTTATTGTTCGTAGCTCAACTTTACTAACAATTTCACTTGCTATGTTAAAATCAGCAATTTGGATGTTCAATAGAAAGAATTTAGAGCTTTTTATTGAATTCATGTTAACAGATTACTGGAAAATGATTGAAGTTAATGTTTTTAAATACTTACAAAAATATGCATTGTATATAGTGATTAATATTTAAAACTAAATTACTTGTTTTATAAATGTATTTTCCATATAAATAATATATATCCTTTCAGATATGCTAAAACCATTACCAAAGGATATCTCATTTCTATGTGTAATGCCTTATTATTTTTCTTTAGTTTACCTATTATCGAAATATTAATTATAAAGCATGAAGATTCAGATAATTTTACTGTGAACTTTCCATTTGCTGCATCATATCCTGTGGCTTTTTATAAATTTCCTTTGTATGAGGTACCATTACATTTTACTTGCATTACAGACATGATTTAATTGTAGTTACTAGTTTATAAATATAATTTCATATATAGATTGCATATGCGTCTCAAATATTGGCAACAAGTATTTGTTGTTTAGTCATGCTCGCAACTGATGGTCTAATTGCAACTGCTCTACTTCATACATGCGGACATTTTGCGGTACTTAGAAAAAATATAAAACAACTCGATTCATACATCTATCGTGTATGTATTGTATTCTACTATATATATGTATATAATTGTAATGTTATTTATTTTAAAGTAATCCAATTATTGCAGATAAATAGTTTAAAAACTAATTCAGAACACATAAATACAAATTTATATGAAATCAAAATTCAAATAATACATGTAATCAAACATCATCAAATAGTGCTTTGGTAAATAGATTTCATGTGCTTCCAAAAATTTTATTATTTCTTATTCACTTTAATATAATTCAGGTTTTGCGACAATATGGAAAAAAATTTCCATCTAATACTCTTTTTACAAGCAATGATCAGTAGTCTCCTAATTTGTTTCGTCGGATTTCAGGTTTCTGCAGTACGCATATTTATAGATTTAAAAATTGTAATAAATCATAAGCAACTTATTATATGTTATTTAATACATATTTTTGCATTGCAGACGTTAATGGAACAGTCTAAAATGATTAAGTTTACTTCTCATTTAATCGTGGCATTTTTTCAATTATTACTTTTCTGTTTTCCTGGAGACATGTTAATACGAGAGGTGGATGATATTATATAATTACATGTGTATAAGAATAGATGTACTTAATTTTAAATGTAAAAGAGTTTCAGTATAAGCACAGCTGTATATTCCATACAATGGTCTCAATTAGCAACTTTTGTTAAAGATGAACTGTGTATGATCATTATGCGTTCTCAAAGACCTAGTTATATTACAGCAGGAAAATTATACATAATGCATTTGGAAAATTTTACAGCGGTATCTAATATTTATCACATATTTATCTAAAAAAAATATATAAAATTTTCGTTAGCATAATATTACCGAGTTAATAACAATTATTTGACAGTTTACATATATTTACAGATACTCAGTACTGCATTTTCATATTTTATGATGCTTCAGAGCTTCAATTCAGAATCTTAGTCTAGGAACTGGTTTGTATAGTTTCAATTTACTAATAATCAGTTGATGTATAAAAATTAAATTGTTAAATACTTAATAAATCATAATATTCTTTACATGTATGCGCCCCATCCAAAGTACATTTGACAAAGATTATCTACATTAGTTGCTTCTAAAATCAACTGATTAGTTTGTCCCTCAACACTAAGATTTAAAGCAATGTTCTCTAATTTTTTTCCATGGTATCGAATTAAACCTTTGAGTCGTTGTTCTATATTTTTTATATGTTCCACAGCCTAAAATTTTAATTTTGTATTTTATGTTCCATTTATATTAACAATTTATTGCATTATTAATATATTATATTATGGCTTACTTTTTCATTTGTTTTCTCACCACCTTCACTAATATGATTCTTATTCCAGCTTACAAGTGGATCATATACAAATGGTGTTAATACACTTAATAATGTGCTACTTTGTTGTCGGAGAACCCTCATAGTTATTTCACAAGCGCGCCTAAACGGTCCCTCAATTTTTAATGGTCCCATAGCATCTACCATATTGTGCGTTAAACGAAATGGTACACGTTCTGGCCACTCAAACAATTCTCCCTGATAATTGAAATATTTTTGAATTATTACAATACTTATTGTATATAAACTACTTAGTAATGTTTTGTCTTACTAGATATTAAAACAAAGAATAAATGTGAAGCATTTAAATTGTATTGTGGTTTTAATTTATGAATAAATCTTTTACATACCCTATTAAACAAACAATTAAAATCTACGTGTACACAATCTCCACATTTAGAATCAAATAATATATTTTCTCCATGACGATCTCCAAGGCCAAGAATATATCCCACCATAGACATTACTGCTGTAGTTCTAATATAGGCAGTACGTGCTTCATACCTATTATACATATATATTTATTATTTTTTTACGTTTAAATAATATATGTTTACTTTATCTACAGAAATAATTGTAAAACGCACCACCCATATGGATCAGGGAATGTAAGACGAAACCAATCTCCGAGTACTGATGGATGACGCGGAAGAAGTTGTTGTAGAAATACCTTCTTTTTCTTCTCCAGTGGATCTTTTAACGCTACAATGCAATGTTCAAGTAAGAATTTTTGTACTTATCAACAATTTTTTTTTTTACAAATTTCTACTTACAGCATAATATGCTTCTAAGTTCTCTATTCGAAATTGCAATACCTCTTTCTTTATACAAACTTATAATAATGGGTCTAAACCCAACTAAATTCGGTACCCATTCTACTAAACCGCATTCTTCATTCAGAGGTACAACGCTCTGTAATTTAAACTTACAATTAATTTAAACTTTGTAATTAAAATTTAAGTTTATAACAGTACATTTGAAGTTATTATGTATTTACATATGTCCGTATATACAATCTTCTTTGTCGAGATTCTGGATCATTTTGAAGATATTTATTTACAATATCGTTGAATTCCATTAATCTAAAGTCTCTTCGTAAATCATCTTTTGGCTTACACATAAATAGATAATCTTTACCATCCGACCCTATTAATGTAATACGCCGCGGTCTTTGAAGAGATGGCATAACAGCTACACTATCTTCTATTCCGGATATATGAATCCAATTTCTACAATATACAAAAGATTATAAACTTTATGATATACAGTGGTATAAAAAGAATGTCATACATACGAAGAAAATGCATTATAATTTTCTAACGACATGCCCTTAGACGGCAAATGCAGTTGCCTAAATTTGGTAGTTGGTATCATTATTGGACTAAATTCCTTGCTTGAAAGTAAACGGGGAAGATTCCGTGACAAAAGATTTACCGTAGTATTCATAACACCCTGTTAAAGAATCATAAATGTATAAAAGTTTATATAAATTAGTATTTTAACTTACTTCTGGTATTGCTTTATTTGATAATTCAATTAATCGCTCCCATAATTTATGAAAATCTGTAATAAGTTTGGTCATTTCTGGCGTTTTAAGTTTAGGATGACTAAGAATTTCTTGGCAACGTCTTTGCCGTGCAGAATATGAAGACTGTAAAGAATATTCTATTAAAACTTTCTTTAATTATTAATAGATAAAAAACTTACATTAATAACTGATGCCATCATCCATAAACTATGTTGGGGATAAGCATGAATTAGTTTTACTAATATGGCACAGATAGTCTTTTGCACCTCAAGGGAAGGATGACATATTCGTGATACAAGTTGGCTAAATGCAGTTAGCCACATGAATATTGGTAGTCTTTCATGATACACTTCTATACCACAGAGAAGAAATCATCATTTAGTTTTATTTTAATTCAATAGTTGGAATTCTTATACCCACCCATAATTTTTGACATTTTTAATAATGCGTCACGTCGAAATTTGTCTTGTTCCCCATCATTAAGACTGTCAGATCGTGATGTTGCACGCGAAGCGAAGTCCAACCATATAGTCAACATTCTTGGCATAGATTGATGAATGTACTTGCAACCATATTGAAGTGACTTCCCATAGTAATTCATGGTATGCACTTGTAAATCTCTAAACATATTGTTAATTATCTTACCTATTAGAAATAGTGTATTGTTTTGTACTTACCGTCCCCTTGAATCTTTCTCTTCATCAGACATTCTATCTATAACAGACTCATAGTACTGTGCACAAGACAGTAAACTTTTTTCCCATTCTCTCCAAACTTCAATAGCTTCTTTATAATTTATAATATTAGCATCGGTATCTACATTAACTGTTTCATCATTATATTTCGCATATAAAAGTTTTGCCTATACAATAGATGAATATTGGTATTATTGGCTAAAGGTGGAATTTCCTATGTGCGTACAACGCGCGCGGTTGCATCGGACATAGTCCTAAACGCGAATCACACGATATCGCTACTAACACAAAAGCACGCTTCTTTATTAAGAGTTTAAGATTATGTCCTAAAATACAGATGCATGCGTTGATTGGACGCACATAGGAAATCCCACCTTAATATTGCACTATATTTCTTTTGTATAAACAAACCTTTGCACATTGTTTCCTTTCTTCTAAAGATTCTCCTGTTGGCAAATTTTTGTAGTGCATAGCTGGATGAAAACAACTGGAGAAACAACGCTTTAGGGTTATAAAAGCGTCTTCTTGACAGCCCTTTTGCCAATATAATTGTGCTTGTTCTATGTAAAGTTGTTGTGGAGGACAAGAATCACTAGCAGACAAAATATACATATATGCTTGTTGATGTAGTCCACTCCTGAAAGAAATGAGTAACAAAGCAAGATGATAAATATTATATATGTAGTTATAAATAATAGCACTTACTTTCTCGCAATCTTTGCACTCTTAAGCCAAATCTTGCCAATTTCTTGTTTTAATACAGAATTTTCTTTGTTTTCAACTTCTCTCTGTAATTGAAGAGCCAAATCTAGTGTAGCTCTACGCATACTCAACACAAATTCTACTCCTCGTGAAGCGCGGACAAGTTGACCACGTTTTTCCCATTCTTCGAATATCATTGGTAATTTTCCCATATCAGTCAGCATAGTAGCAACTGCTTTATCAAATTCATTTAATATATGTAACCTATCCATCATAATAAGTACAATAAAAAATAATTAGTTCAGTAAGACAATAAGTAAGATACAATAAACCATTTTTTGGCATGAGATATAGTTTTAAATATTAATCTTACTTCATAATGTAAGAATAGCTTTGTTGATAAGCCCCTGGCCGTGACGCATCTTCTAATAATGATACCAGATTTTTTTTTAAGGATGATAAATCTGGTTTAATACCTTTCTTAAGATCTTCAAGAAGTACATGTTTTATATTTTTTTGGGAAGTATCATCAAATCTTATGAAATGAGCTAATCTCCAAAACGGCTCGTGTTCGATCATTAATGGCTCTAACTCTGATCTGTTACTTAAAACTCCTTCAGTGATATGTTTTGCTGTAAAAGGTTGATCGAGACCAAGATAACACTGGATCATTCCTTGTAAATATGTATGCTTCAAAGTTTTTTTCTGTGCCAATCTCTCATAACAGGTAGCAGCATCCTATATATTTTATGAACATTTTAAATATATGAATATATATTGATATTTAAATAAATAAATTTTATTATACCTGAAGTTGCCCATTGACTTCATGAGCTAAAACTAGTTGTTGAACTGTAGGAGTATGGTCCTGTGTAGCTAATATGCCAGATATACCATCTGGTTCATCCAGTTGTGCATATATTTTCTACATATACACAAAAAAGAAGATATAGTTAATAAACGGACTATTTTTAACCCTATATTGATACTTACAGCAAGTAATCCACCCTCCAATGCTTCTGATAATCCTTTATTAGAAGAAGCCATGTGTTGTTCTAAATACATTAGTGCTCTATGATATTCTTGAAATTGATAACATCCTTCCGCCACTACTAATGCATTTAATGTTTCACAAAAGTCTAGATTCAACAATAAAATACATATTCATTAATAATTATTATATTTTATTGTTAACAATTTAAATAGAAAGAACTCACTCTTTAAAGCTTCATACTTGTGATTTCGAACCAATCGTTGTTCCCAAAGCCATCTTTGCAAATGATCTAATACTGAAAATATGATCTATTCGAAAATTATAAAAAAAGATTATTAATTGAGCAGTAAAAATATCATGTTTTATATACATACCTGTGCACAACGTGTACGCCTAGTTTCTTCGGAAATTCTGGCATCATCTGCTTTTATTCTATGTCCATGTCTAAGAGGTCTATGACGTGATAGTTCAGGATCAAGTGTAGGTTTTTTTCTAACATCGATAATTGTTAATATTTCTTCTCGTATTTTTGCGTGCTCTTGTGTAGTACTATTTGTTATTATATACGCTGATGAATAAAATATAATATATGTTTAGATTATAGTTAATGACTCATACTGCGAAAATAATATTAACAAAAATGCTTACCAACAACATGGGGTAAACAAAATGTTAATATTTTTATATCACGCTTGAGCGCTAATTTACATGCACGTAATACATTATTAAGAGATTCATCATGGATATTACTAAACATATTACAAAACCAATTATATGCCCAGTTTTCTACAGAGGAACCGGCTTCAGAACTGTTTGAAAAATAAATTAATTGAATATAATGAATAATAATTCAATATTATAGCCCTTTTTTATTAAATATTTACCCATAAATAGGATGAGGAAACGTTTTGTCATCACTGATAGTTGCAATCTTGTAATGTGAAGTTAAAAATGGGGTAATAATCTGTTTCATAGTCACTGGTAAACTATTCCATAGTTCGCTGTTTTTCCCTTGGGGCGAGATATCATATGTTCTTAAAATTTCCTAAAATTATTTACATTTGTAAAATACAAATGTATCTGTCATAGAGAAGGTCATAAGATAATGTATTACTTACTTGAATAGCAAGTGAGAAACAATCCATACTCTGACTACTTTTCTGCATTTGAAACGCCCGAACATGCTCAAAAAGTATAGCACAAGCAAATTCTTCATTCATATCAGAAATAAATTTACTGTCAACTAAAATGTAAAAGAAATTAATATAAAAACTAAATAAATAACAAATTAATGCACAGTATACCTCTCGAAATAATTTTACGAGGGAGAAGACTTGGTTCAATAGCTCCTAATTCTCCTAAACATTCGCCATATAATAGACGGATAGATTCATCTTTATGTTGACATCCGATTAATAATGTGTATAATAACTAAAAAGTTATTTATATCATAATAGTTACTATATATCATTAACATATTTTTTATTTTAAGTAACAAACCCACATCAACAATCAATGGATGGATATTTGTTTCACTCAAAATCATTTCATTCAGTTGACTACGATTTTCAGCTAAAAATTTTTGTAAATACATCAAAGCTCTGATTATTACTTCGTCCGTTTCATGCGTAATTCGTTTAAGCCATAATTTTAAATTCTCTTCAAATCCTTTAGGCCTAAAATTTATACAAACGTTAATATAGTAAACTATTTAAGTATTTAATATTTGGAAAAAAATATATTTTATATACCTAGTTTGTAAAATTCGTGCTTTAATTATGCTTGAAATTTCAACAGGTACTTCAATATCATCTATAAAAAACAATTCTGCAATATGTTCTGGGCATTGTTCATTACATTTAATAAGCAGGAACATTAGCATTGTAATTATTTTTTCTCGATACGTATTTAATAACGATATTAATGAAACATATATCGTCGGTAACAATGGACCAAGTTCTTTAATAGCTATACTGAAAAATTAATACACAATTCATTATTCGTTATTTGCAAACAAAATGATTTTTATTACATACTTATGAATAAATGCATTCCATGCATCACAAACAAGAGGTCTAAATCCTGGTCTTTTAAATCCTAGCGAAGTTCGTAGTGTCGCCAAAATCTTATACCTCAGCGGTGTCAAATATTGTGCACCCATATACTCCATTAGTGTAGCTAATGAAGCAAGTGCTGACTGCTGTGTATGTTCGTCCGATTTTAATCCAAGCTTTATATCAAAATTAACTAATATACCATGTAAACGTAAATTCAAATAAGATTCCTGTAAATATTACACATGTATATTTCTCTTTCTTGTAAAAAAAAAAAAAAAAGAACAATTAAAGATATGAACTTACAATTCCTTTATGTGTAACGTAATTTTTATCTGCATTACTATCATAATCAGATATAACTTTTAATAATCCAACTATTTTCTTAGGAGACTCATGAAAGTTTAATATTAGTTCTTCAAATATGCCCTATTAATCAAATTTATTGAAGTTATTAAAATTGAGTATTAATAATCTAGTCCAATTTATGTATTATTTACATTACCATAAATGATTGTCTTGTTAAAAGTGATAAATTCGTCTGCGTAATTTTCGAAATTAATCTTAAACATTCCGTAGCAGTAGCAAGAGGCATATTCAGAAATGCATAACTGCAAATGTACTAAACAAATATTTAAATTAAAGTAATAACTAACAACAGGAAAATAAATACATTCCCTTATTAATATACATACAGGAAAATATTCTTTTAACATTTGTTTCTCATCCATACTGGTTAATTCAGCTATGTCATGCAAAAGAGTTCTTGCATTCGGCACATCAATAATAAAAGGAAGTAAAAAGCAAACTGCATAATGTCCATCTTTACATAGTAACTGACGTGATCCTTCGTATCCAATACATTTTGCAACACGGTGTATAGATGTAGCCATATTGTAAGAATAATGTATAAAGTTATGAACTGCACATTGTATTATGAGCTAAAATGGAAAAATATACTATTGCCTGATAAAATATAATTTTATACCTCTAATTTTAGTAAAACTTATATACCTTGAGAAAATCTTTTTTATATCTAATGTATAAAACTTTTGGAGAAACGTTTAAGAATTTAGCAATATCATGATATGCAGTAATTGCAAAAGCTACTGCTGCTGAAGATGATGTTGAGTGCAATATAGTAATTAAAAATATATTCAAAATTTGCCTTTCAATTATAAACAATGGAACACTAGAATTGAAAATGGTTAGGAAATTATATATATTAAAAAAAATAGATATTTTTAAATATTTACTATACCATCCACAATTTCTTGCAGTAATAAGTAAAGTATCATGCAACGAATGATTTGCATCTGTTAAAGCTTTCATAAGCGCTCGTACTATGGTGTTTATAAGTGATCCAACAAATTCGTCTAAACAAACAGGTACATCATCTTCAATAGTCATGGTAAATTTTGACACGATGCCTATTTTATTCAGTAATAGTCTTTTTATTGCTGTAGTAATATTGAAACGGATTGCAGGATTTTCATCCTCTATATATAAAAACCACATTTTTGCTACTTTGTTATTGTTAAAGGACATAATGTGATTTGAAAAAGAAAGAATATTTTCAGAGATTTTCAAACGTACTGAAACAAAATTTGAAGATAATAAACTAAAATATGGACGAAGAAGATGATCATATTCTTCCAAGATATAAGCATTAGAATTTATATTGTTTTCAGATATATCATTACAATATTTGCACTTTAATGTCCATGTTGTATTATCAGATTCTCTGTGAACAAAAATATTTTATCAAACATTTCATTGATTAACGAATAAATTATATAATAACAAATTACCTTTTGAAACTTCCACATTTTGACAAATAACAACATATTTTACTCAATGCAATTACAAGCATTTCATGAACTTTCTGTTCTTTTGAATGTAATGCAGGTTGAAGAACATATCTTGAAATACTTCCCAATTGTACTCCTTCACTCTTTAAAAGTAGTACACTATTCCTATCAATATTTACATGGTTCAACATATCTATTTCATTACTTTTATAATTTCAGACATAAATTACTTACAATACTGCTCCTGCTGCTATCTCAGTTTGGTGACCTACTATACATGTATTTAATAGCTTTAATCGTTCCATTCCAGTTCCATGTTCACATAAAGCTTCGAGACATTTTAACATTGTATCAGTATCAAGAGATTTAGCAATTTCTTTTGCATGATTATTGAGTATATCCACAGGAATTTCAATATTTTGTATAAATGGTAATGTTAATATTTTCTGAATTAAATCTTTATCTGATTCATTATGTGCTATCATATATATAAGACATTCGAAAATGATATCCTTTTGCTGATATAGCCCAGAATTTAGATTTTTTAATAATACCTTCAAAACATAATCTAATTCATGTGTATATAAATTTGTTGTTAACTGTAGTTCTTTCAACCATGATTGTAAAATATGTGAGGCTCTTAAGATATACATAGATGTTTTAAACCTTTCCTTTTGTGTTGCAGTTATTAACTCTTTTTTTAATAAATTCCATGATTTACATATATTATTCACTGAAGCATTTGCAGTAACTGTGTGTTTGATATCAATAAGTACACAGTGAATAAAAATTATAATAAAATCCTGAAATGATTTTTTTGCATTAAAATACTATAATAGTTTATGCATTGAATATACCATCACATAATTTTAATTGTTACAAACCGGACAATATTCAAAATATGAAATAAATTTTTCTATTTCAGAAAGACTACAAATCCTTGGTCTCATGATAAAATATTGTTGAATCTTGCTACACACTACTTTTTGTATTTCTTCTACAGCATTAAGATTAGTATCTTGACCTAAACATGAATCTCTAATTTATAACATATTACAAAGAGAGAGCCAAAAATATTTATACATAATTAACTCACATTTTATTTCATTAACTGTAAAATCAATGATTTGAAAGCACAGTTCAATGCTGTTTGAAGATACTGATAAAGACCGAATAAGTTCAATAGATGCCCATAAAAATTTATTCAGTTGATCCTCTGATACTTCATATAAGTTTAACCACGTAGGAAGTAACTTAATAATCTCAATAACATAGAGTATCAAATTTTCATGTTCCTTAAAATGTTTAATTCCAAATTATTGATATGTGTGTGTGTATATATATATCTTAACTTATTATACAATATACTTGCCTGTTTACTAAGTAATGAAAATTTCATTAATTTTATACAAAGATTTAATGCTATAAATTTCACATTTGGAACAGATATCATCATTATATTTAATACTTTTTTAGAGAGTATTTTATGATTCCAAACAGAAACCCCTGTCCTTTCTATAATCTGAAAAAATATAACAATCTTTATAACAATATAAAATACATTAATGAAAATTAAATATAAATGTGTTACTTTAATTATAGATGTTTGCACTTGTGGTATATCACAGTATTTTATTGTAACAGGAAATGCTTGCAAATTCAAATTTTTTATAATATCTTTTTCTGTATGAAATTTGTTCAATACAATTTTATTTTCTTCTCCACTGACTTTGTAAAATTCTGATATTTCTGAAATTAATGATATTATTAGGTGTTGCATATATACCATTTTTAATATATACCTTGAAGAATGTTTATATATTCATTACTAATCGTTTCAAACATTGTAATATGATGTCTAGATAATATTCTAAGCATACAAGCTTGTATTTCTATGCTGTTGCTAAGAACTTCATTACTTAAAGGATTTCCAACTAGGTGAAACATAACACCAAATAACCAGGTGGTAAATGCTATAATTAAAGGTATGTTATTTCACTGAGTTTTATCAATGTATCCTCATTATTATTTATTAATCATAATTGTTATACCAGTATATTGACATTTTAGCGTTTCATTTTGCATTCCATTGCTGAAAGGTGGAATTAAAACTGTTGTCAGAGTAGCTGAACTTTTAATTATTGACTCCAATAAAGAACAAAGCATTTGTTTGGCAGTTGCATTTTTTAAATCAGAAAATATTGCAATTATAGGACTATTAATGAATTTCCATACCGAATCTGCCACTGTCACATTACTAGAAAAATCATTTTCCCATTATTATCTAAAATAAAAAAATTTTATATATTTTAAAAATGTTAACACTATACTTTACCTGGTACCAGTTTGAAGAATAATTGAGTTATCATGTACTTCCATATTATTAATCCACGTTATTAATTTTCTTAGATCGTATGCAATGTATAAAAGTAAGTATTACATTATAACAAAATCAAATAATTATCAAACATTGCACTAACTGGTAGACTTTGCTTAAAAACAGTAAATGTGTTCGCTCATTAAAGGCACGTTTTCAAACAAAAATTTGGTGTTTTGATTCAGCGGTAAAATTAGACTTTTGAATTAGTATCGTTCGAATCGTTTTCATGAAAATTAGGCTTTAGTGTTTATGCCAACCAAGTTTTAGGATTATGTGTTTTCATCAATATTCTGTTTTTGTCATAAAATATTAATTCCTTCTTAAAAAATGTATACAACAGAGTAATACCGATCCGAATATATTATAGTGCTTTCTTCATGCTTCATTGTTATAAACATACTAATATTTACATCGTTTAACCTAATAAACTGTTATTGCACACATTCCTTAGTTACGTCCTTTAAAAATATATTAATTATAGTAAGTGTAATATCTCATAATCATTAAATTTATGTCTTCTATAAAATAATAGTATATTTCATGTAACTTGACAGGTGTTAATGAAATTATAACTTTAAGTTTAATAAAATCAGTCATGTATTTTGTTTAAAATAAGTAACGTACTAAAACGAAGTGAAAACATTTATTATCAAAAAATGAGTGAAAGTGCACTAATTAATGATGTGCCTGAAAGTAATGGTGGATCAGAACAACCTGTTTACAATGGAGAAACTGAGGAACATACAAGTATATCTAGACTGATAAGCTATTCATTTAAAATAAAAGAATATTTCTTTATATTATTATTTAATTATAACAATTTATTTGTTAGACAAATCACCTGGAAGTGGAGAAGATAAAACACCTGATTCAATATGTGATAATGGAGTTAAAAAAAATAACACAGCCTCTGCTGTTGCAAGTAATACTACCAATACAACTAATAGAGCTAAAAAGAGGAAGAAAATTCCAAGAGATGCCACTGCCCCTAAGCAACCTTTAACTGGTTATTTCAGGTATAGTTCTTTTGAGTATTCTTTCAATGTTCTTTTAGTGTTCTTTCAGTATTCAAAAATGTTTAATAAAAATGAAAAATATATTTAATTATAACAGATTTTTAAATGATCGACGAGAGAAAGTAAGGACTGAAAACCCTAGTCTATCATTTGCTGAAATCACAAAACTTCTTGCTTCAGAGTGGAGTACTCTACCTGCTGATCAAAAACAGCAATATTTAGATGCAGCAGAGCAGGATAAAGAACGATATAATCGTGAGTTTAGTGATTATAAACAGACAGAAGCATACCGATTATTCAGTGAAAAACAATCTTCAGAAAAACAAGAAAATAAAAAGGAGAGAAATGGAACTGATATAAATTCAGAGCAAAATGTATGATATTGTTGTCTCAATTATCAACTATATCTCAATTTACCATATCAATGTTAACATTTAATCTTTTATTAGGATATTCAACAAGATAAAGATAATGACTTCACAGGTTTTGATATACCTATTTTTACAGAGGAATTTTTGGATCATAATAAAGGTACATGATAAATATTTTGATATTTACTCTTCATATACAAAATAATTAACTTAAAATCGTCATAGATGTTTTAGAAGTATTATAAGTACATAGAAATTTTATTTACACAACTTTTCTATATGTAGCATGTGAAGCTGAGTTAAGACAATTAAGGAAAGCTACATCAGACTATGAAGCTCAGAATGCAGTGCTGCAACGACACGTAGACAGTTTGTATGCAGCTGTAAATCGTTTAGAATCTGAAACAAACCAACAACACACAACTAATCAAACTTTGCAGCGTCATTTGGATTCTCTTCGTTCACAATTAGCAAGTTGTTTTGCTTCAGTACCTCTACCAGGTTGAATTTGTATAATAATCTTCTCTACAGAGTTCATTTTCCTATACATCTATTACTGTGTATTTTTTACTATTAGGTACGAACGAAGGCGCAACATTACAAAATATTGATAATTACGTTGAAAGACTTGAATCGTTACTGACTGGCAATGTCGAACAATCTTTGCGAAATGCTGTACGTAACGCTGTATCTCGCCTTGAATTAATTGGATGACGATCGCCTCCCGGTAGTACAACTACTACATCGATAAAACACCATCGTTCAAGGCACTCACATCGAAAATAAAAAAAGTGATTGTGTTCTTTTCTACATACTTCGTAAAATATAATTTCCTTTTTTAATTGCGTATACTCTATATTATTCATCTATATTATATATTTTGCGTATAGCTTAATAATAACGGTATATCTTTATATAACAATAATTTTCTTTCCAATATATGATTTTAAAATTATGCCTTATTTTTTAAATAAATATAATTTATAAGGTATAATTGCATAGAGTTATGTATACAGATGCAATTATTCGTTTGTGTAATTTACATGTACCTAATCAATTCGTAGCATAATAAGAAAGTATCATTATGATACTCGGACATTTATTAATAAATTTTTCAAACTTATTAGTGATTTGTCATATTGCTTTTCATAAGATCTCGAAGCTGATTCCAGCAGTATCTGAAAGTGAATCAAAATTTGTGTATAGTTTGCATAATCAGTTATTTTTCATGGTTTTCTTACCTAAAAGATGCCGCATTTGGGCGTCGATGGATTTCCAAATCATTTAAAGTATATTCAAATTCTGGTGATAAAAATTGTACCATTTCAGTCGATATTGGTATAATCGAACGTAAAAGTTCGAAAGTATTATGCTGATTTATTATTAGTGACTTTTTAACAGAACTAGATATTGTATTATAGAACTTATCCCTGGAATTTTTATTTCTATAAATTATTGTTTATAAGCAAATATTAAATTAGTGGAAACCAATACTTACTGTAAAGAACTATTCTCTTTGTAATATCTATTTCTAATAATATTATTTATAAAGTCAATAGTCTGTTGTTTATGTGGATGATGGTCATGAACTTTTACATAGCATCCAATAATATATGATGTACAAATTACAATAATGGATTCTACTATATGACATGCATAATTTATTTCATCTTTAAGCAGATTTTGTAAAAGTATCATTACCTGTATTAAAGACATAATAAATGATAATGGATCTATAATTATATAAAAAATAAAATAATACATATAAATAATAATACATACTAAATAAAAATGTTTATGCATCATATTGTCATTCGAAACATTAAAAAAATTCGTCATCAAAATCTCAAATATCAATCGTATATAATCTGCCTTTGCATCTTTAAAGCATTTTAGTAATGAGTCAGATACTTTAAAAGTATTTGTATTATTAGTTGATATTATTAAAAGTGGCATGTACTGATCAAAAAGATCTCGTATTAATACTTGAAGTGATATATCACTTTTAACATTAAGGGTTTCTATACCCAAAAGTATCATAGAAAACGTCTTCTTTCCCAAATTTTTTAAAAAATTATGCTCCACTGACAATATAGTTTTATTTAGTAATGTTTTGAATATGTTATTTGGTTGATTCTAAAAAGCAATTTAAGTTACTATAATGCACACATTCATTAATTACATAGAATAACTGCATATAGTTACTTTAGAATATAACATAATAGAAGTACAGAGAATTAGTGTTCCAATGCATCTATATATCCACAAAGCCAATTCTGAATCTTTAGTTTCCTCCATAATAGGTAAAAGAATCCATTTTTCTAAATGATTGAAATACAATCTCCATCTTATATCGTACTGAATTCGTTCCTGTTCAGTCTAAAAAACATTAGTAATGAGCATCTCGAATTGCATTCTAATATATATATGAATAATTGTATAAACATATTACTTTCAAAGTGCTTCTTTTCTTCATTGAATGCATTATAAACATTAAAATAGACTCATCGTTATTTTGAAACTCTTGAATATCATTAGATGTTTCAAAAATCTTTTGTATGTCTTCCAATTGTAATATATAATTTTGTAAAACTTTTATTTCATTCCTGTTTGTATCATGACCAATGATGGAACATTTTATCCATGCCTAAAATTCGAATATAATGCAAAAATTGTATTACTCAAAAAATTTATTATTTAATAATTTTATTCACTAACTTGTATAATTATTGTATCAAAATTTTTTATTTCTTTTTTCAGATCTTGAATTGCTTGGTCTCGTTTAAGTATTAATGTCAAATAATGTCTTGTAATTCTGAAATGAGATTTTTATATAATATATTTTGATTATAGTATAAATGTTCAATTCTATTACCTTATGTCTTTAACAATTACTGATGATGCAAAGTGCTGAAATAAAGTCATAGCTGAATGCTTATACTTTTTTGCTGTTGTTGGATTTTTCAATGCTTCTAAAGTAAATAAAACAGCAAGTTTTGAAATATCTTCAAAGTGTACATTAGTAAGAGCAGGATCAAATACAAGTTGTCTAACTCTACTTGCAACATAACACCATAAAGCGTCCAGCATCTGTTCTACACCATCTACATATAAATGAATTAAAAAACACATAACAAATTACAATTTTTATATGATGAAAAAATAACGAACCTGTATTAGAAGTTTTAGCGAGGTAAATGCAGCTTTCGAAAACGTTAATTAACACTTTCATTAACGTTCCTACCATTTTATTTGAACATTCTAATAGATATCGATCTATCCATCCACTAAATAATAGATATTTTCCTAATCCAATATTGGTGGATGACAAAATCGTACTAAATACATCAATGAAATTATTCATCATTATACGAGATGTATCATCTTTGCGACAGCATATAATATTCACCTAAAAATTCAATTAAAATAAACAACATAAAATACTAAGTCTACTGACAAGTTATTATACTATACCGTATTTATATATAAAGATGCTATATTTGCCAAGTTCAGTTTAAGATCATTATATAAAAGAAGAACAGCCAGTTTTCCTTTCCAAATTAAATTATGTTTTTTACCATTCTCATTATTATATTCTTTTGATAATGGTAAAAGATCTAACATTACTGAACACTGTAAAAAGTTAATTATAAATCTGTTGTCTATTTTCACGAACATAACTTTTGGAAGAGGATAATAATAATTGTATTCGAAACTTACAACATTTGTAGTATCAGCAGTAACAGCTAATGTTAAGAATAATGAAAGAAAATTATATAAGCCACTTATTGAAAATTCTTCAACTTTACCCTTAGAAAATTTAGAATAAATGCGACCTTTAATTTGATTCCAATGTTTTGTATCGTTGTTATTATAATTTATACGTAAAAAGGATCCTACAACACGTAATTACGATAAAATTAATATATTTATTAATTTAATTAACTCATATAGAAACAAGACTTACCAAGTAAACGTAAGAACATTCCATAACTTGATTCTTTAATACATTCTGTGTTACTAACTCTATCTTTTACTTGTTTAAGAAGATCCATAGTAGTTTTCCTAACAAAGAATTCTTTAAATTTGTGATAAAAAAAATTATAAATACATAAAGTATTTACATACTTTTCAACTGACAATGTCCAAGGGCCAGATACTTGTAACAAAAATGGTTCATCTAATCTTTTATGAAAGCAGTCCCAAAGAAGAGAAATAATTGAAACTTGAGGGTACCACCAATTTATAACAATAGTATTTAATAAAGGTATCATAATGCATAACTCTTCATCAATTTCATCTCGTTCACCATCTTTTCCACCTTTAGAAATATATGTTTTTAAAATTCTTTCTACTTGCTCGTAGTTAGGCCTAATCTTTAAAAAAATAAATAAATAGTTAACTTTGTTTAATACATGGAGATTTGAAAAATAAAAAAATTAAAATATAATTACCCTTGAGCATTTAGATCCTAAGTATATTCCATCACTATTGTATCCATATAAAAGTGAAAGATGATGAACAATCCATAAGCTGAATAACTCAGAATTTTTACAAAGTGTTAGAAAGTCTTTATTGTTACTAAATACATTTCTGTTCAATAATCTATTGATGCATTCATTAATATATTCCCAAAAAGACTATAAATATAAAAACAAGCAATATAAAAACAAATAAATATAAAAACATCCATAAAAAGTTCTATATATAATACCTTTGATTTCATTCTATCAGATAAACTATCAATAAATATCTGAAGCATAAGCCATAATTCACGAATACAAGTACAATTATATGGAGTTTTCTGTTGTACTTGTGTCAAAGGCATCTAGAATGTATTGCAAAGAAATCACAGATCTAAAAGATATATTCAAATATTTAATCATAATATTTGATAAAAAACAGTATACTTTTACCGTCTCAAATATCTTTAATGAAATATAAATTAGATCATTAATAATCATTGCTTGAACATTTTCAAATTCATCCAAATGGTTTTCGATTGAATACTGGCTATATATATCTTTTGTATATATTAATGAGATAAAGAACCACCTTAATTCAATGTGCATATGATACATATGATATTCTGGTTGTGTACACTATAATATATGAAGCATAAAATTATGATATTAAATATCATTATATTTAAATACAATATTGTATATATTATTCTTATCTACAAACCTGATTGCCTAATTTAGAGGGTGCATAATGGAATGTTGTATCAGGAATGTTATGTATTCTTTCTAGGAAATGTTTTATTATAATGAATAATTCGTTAAATTCTTCTTCAATATTTTCATTTATAACTTGCAATAATTGATAATTCCCTTTAATACTATAGATTTATATTCTTAGTATATATAACAAACAAACAAAAATAACTTTAAAGAATAAATTATCTTACCTATTTAGATATATTCGAATATATAGAATAAATTCTGATATTATACATCTTACATAATAAAAATCTATATCATCTGTCTTCGAACTTAAAACTTGATTATGAGTCTCATGCCTACTGAGTATTTTTAATTGCATACTGTTGAAACATAAATGGGATATCAATAAGTATAATGAAATATTTTTATAGTAAAATAGAACAATTCGTGCAATCATAAAAAAATGCTTCTTACTTCATGCATTTGTTAAAATGTTTTAGATCTAACAATGCTGTTGTATAAGGCACAGTGTAGTTAAAAAGTTGTATATTCTTTTCTGATGAGAGACATTCATCTTGTGGATACAAAACTTTCTCCACTTCTCCTTGTGAGAATAAACCATTTTTATCTAATTCCCAGTCATTAAGATTCACTTTTCCATTACAGTTGAAAGTTAAACAAAAATCCATGTGTACAGTGTTATTGGAAAAAGTACAAATTACTCAATGCAAATGTGTGTACAAATTGAAACACATTTTTTTATATTTAAATCTGAGATCTAATACATAAAATACTAAGTTACATTAAGACTATTATGCACAACTTTTGCAAATTTTCTCTGTCAGATCTCAAACACGAGCAGACGCTTTTTCCTAAGTTTTGGCGGCATTTGTAACAGTGCCACCTAGATATAAATCATATGATATGCGCGTAACTTTGAAACAAATATTTGTAATGGTCATTTTATAGTAAATTACAAATTTAAAAAACAATGTTAAACTTTCCGTCAAGGCTCGCAATAAATCGTATAACGCTCTATTCCTCAAGCTTTCAAAGTGAATAATTTTTTACAAATGGTTCTTCAAATTTGCTAATTAATTCGGGTGTTACGTTTTGCAATTTTGAAAGTGCCTTTATTAATCGATTCCTTAACACAATTTTACGAGCCACTTGAAGAAAAGGGAGAATTTTGTAATAGTGAAAAAATGGCTCTTCTTTCCGAGACGATGTTGGGATTGAACTTGGGTACTGAGAAAAAAGATTTATTATAAAGAGTTCTTTTTTTAAGGTAAATAATTAGTAATTAAGATATGTGTGTACAGTTTGAGAAACCCATAAAATTCTTTGCCTTTTCTTTTTAGTCTTCTTTTGTTCGAAGATACATTTTTCTGAGATCATTATTAAATCTTTATAGTCATTCCAACCTTGTTCTTGCTGTGTTTTAATTTCAACAATTTGATTTTTACTAGCATTGGATGTTCCATAATTTACTTTCGGCTTATGATGATATTTTGCTTGTTCATTTTCTCGATAGCGATTTTCTACTTTTACCAAAAATTCTTTCAGTTTTTGCGCTTTCTGCTCCATAGTTTGAAATAAAAATACACCCAACGGTCCTGACAAATAAATAGTTTACTTCTTATATATATTTTACATGTAATATATATATATATATATATATATATATATATATATATATATATATATATATATATATATGTAAAATATATATATGTAATATATATATATATATAATCTAACCCTTTATTTCATATTCGTTAAATAATTTTCGAATTTTCAAATTTAAAATACAATTGACAGCGTGCAATGTGTAAAGGGGAAAATAACATTGTTTTAATAAAAGTTTTTCGGAACTTGTGAATTTCATAGTAGATTCTTTTAAATATTTCGGTTTATTTTTCTTTACGAAAATTGGTTTTGCTCCTTTGCAAAAAGTTGTGTTAATATTTTTCTGCTCTATTTTGCTTTTCATTTTTGCTTCAATGGTCTCCAATTTTTCTCTAATCATTCAGTGATGTTTTCAAATTATATTCATTTGTATTAGTTTTTCTTTTATAATAAGAAATTGTGTCTATAAGTATTCTCACCGTAAAAGACCTGGTCGAGTATAGGCATAGAAATTTATGATATGTGGACTTTTGCATAGATCAGATATGAATATTCGAATTTCAAAATTCATACTTATATATCTAAGAGGCCTATAAATAATCGCAATTATTGCAGGATTCTGCTTTGATTTTATGTGACCTAGAACATGAATAATACAATTTTATAATCTTAATTATTATTTTATGACATCCTATGTGTTATATAAGTAAATAGGTATACCCCACCCCAGCGAGGATAAACGTCGACACAAGATCCTCCGTTAAATGGTATAATAGTAAAAGAAAAATCTTTCTCTGCGTGGGAATGTATTGGTATTTTGTAGCAAACCCTTTAACAATGAATAATTAGATTCATGTAATATATTAAACAATGACGGAGGAAGTAACTTACGTTCGACCAAGTGGTACATGTCCAAAATTCACAATAGTGGGAAAGGAAAATTTAGTCGTCATTTTCGAGTAGATTTTTATTTGCGTTATTTGATCATTGTAGTAAAGTATTTTTAAAGTATCATTATAATCTCTATTTTCATCAGGTATAAATAAAATATTCATTTTGAAAACAGATCCAGGGTTGAGCCATATTCTCTATACAATATATAGAATTTAATTTTACATGAAACATAAAAAATTAAAGAAAGAATTTCAATCCTTTTTATTCACCTGATAGATATCTTTAAACCTGAAATAATGAGTTTCCAAAGGTAAAAATCGAATGGGACACGGTTTAACAAAAAAGTTCGTAATTTCTACTGTTTTCTCTTGAACTTTAAAATTTCCGAAATCAAAATTAAATTTCAATTTCGAGGGTACTACGCTTAATGTGCCATTATTTGATTCCTCTCCGAATTTATGTATATTTTTTTTTTTAGTTTTATCTATACAGTATTGCGTTTGGTCAAATATATCCATATTCATTTCAGCGTAGAGAACTGGTATTATAATAATATTATTTGACAAGAGAAATCTGTTATGTGCAGTGCAACAGGAAACAGCTGAAAGATAAGTATATATTATTTCGTGTAACGAGGTAAATAATTTAATTTTCGCGCGAGTGTGTCATTCACATTTCCATCTGTTTACAAAGCTTCTGATAATTTGACAGAATAAAGATAGAGTGCACTATGAGAAGATAGCTATAACTGTTTATATTTGAAGATAGAATTATTATGGATATTTTCGTAATTTTTTCATATACATGATACCGCTGTTTATTTGAAGAACAGTTGGTTCCACGATACGCTTATAATAAATTGTCGGTTGTAAAAAGGAAGTAACATCTCTAACGATACTTGTGAAGTATGACTCACACTACTATGTCAGTTTTTTACAGTTCTACAACTATGTTTTTATAAATACTTCCGTGTTTGTATAAACTGAAACAATTTACTATATATAATCATGAACGTACAGGAATTGCGTGATGGGGTATGTCTTTCTTTATTCCTTTAAATAAATGCATTTTGTTAAACAGTTCTCGAATAGATAAATTACAAAGTTGGAGGTTATACTCATGTGTCAAACACCCGATTTGTTTCTAAATCTTTGTAATATAATAATTTTGTTGGCATTTTATTCCTCCACATTATCACGTAACTCGAACTTTAGGAACTTTAAGTTAGTATAAATTTATCGCATCATTGCATATTATAAAATTTTTATATAGTAATTACTTTCGGTTATTTCTTATTAAGCTTTTTAGTTTCACCTATTTGTATTATTTTCTAGAATGTAAGGGTACTGATATTATATTCTACAAGTATGATTAAAGTTATAAAAAATGTATGATTTGAATATGTTTTGGAATAAAATATTGGTATCTTTGCAGTCTCCTTTGTTACAAGCTATATTTTTTGGAGATGTAGACGAAGTTCGAGCATTGTTATCAAGAAAGGAAGATCCAAATTGGCAGGATAGGGAACAAAGATCTCTTTTGCATGCAGCTGCATATAGGGGAGATCCAGCAATTGTAGAAGCACTTTTATTAAATGGAGCTGTAGTAAATGCTAAAGATAAGAAATGGTTAACTCCTTTGTATAGAGCTTGTTGCTCAGGGAATCCCAATGTAGTAGAAGTTTTGTTAAGCCACAAAGCAGATGTTAATATCAGGGATCGTAGTTGGCAAACTCCTTTACATGTAGCAGCAGCAAATAATGCAGTTCAATGTGTTGAGCTGATAGTGCCACATTTAATGAACATTAACGTAGCAGACAGGTTTGTATTTTCAATATTCCCTGATTAATTTATTTAAGTAGAAATTAATCATGTACACTATAAACATTTACAGAGGTGGTAGAACAAGTTTGCATCATGCAGCTTACAATGGACATTTGGAAATGACAGAATATTTGGCTCAAATTGGTTGTGTAATAAATGCTTCTGATAGGCAAGATCGCAGGGCCTTACATTTTGCAGCATACATGGGTCATGATGGAATAGTGAGGGCACTTATAGCAAAAGGAGCAGATGTAGATGTTAAAGTAATATAAATTTTTTAACATTTTTCATTCTTGTTATTTATATTACAAAATGTTATTTATATCTACTTGTATATTGTGAAGGATCGAGATTTGTATACTCCGTTACATGCAGCTGCAGCATCTGGCAATGTAGAATGCATGCACACATTAATTAAGTCTGGGGCAGATATTGAAGCAAAAAATGTGTATGGAAATACTCCTTTGCATATTGCATGTTTAAATGGTCATGCTGATGCAGTTACAGAATTAATTGCCAATGCAGCAAACGTTGGTGAGATGATCTTAAAATTTGTTGAAAAAATTTTTGTTTGCTATTTTTATAACAGATGAATCTTTTAATAGAAGCTGTAAATTATCGGGGACAAACGCCGTTACACGTTGCTGCTGCTAGCACTCATGGTGTTCACTGTTTAGAAGTACTTTTGAAAGCTGGTTTGAGAATAAATGTTCAGTCAGAAGATGGGCGTACACCTCTACATATGACTGCAATCCATGGTAGATTTACTCGATCAAAAAGCTTACTTGATGTTGGAGCATTGCCAGACACTAAAGATAAAAATGGAAATACCGCTTTACACGTCGCCGCTTGGTATATTACAATAACAATTTTATTTTATTCAATAATCTTTTTTCAATATTTATCTGAATCTCAACTCATGTAGGTTTGGCCATGAATGTTTAACAACAACTTTATTGGAGTATGGCGCATCCCCAGCAGCGCGCAATGCTGAGCAGCGTACTGCATTGCACCTTAGTTGCTTGGCAGGTCATATTGAGGTAACGTGTTTATATATATATATATTTACATATATATATATTTACATATATATGTTATATCGTTACCTCTGTTAAATTAATTTCTTACAGGTCTGTAGAAAATTATTACAAGTTGATAGCCGACGAATAGATTCAAGAGATATTCGTGGTAGAACACCATTACATTTAGCAGCATTCAAGGGATCTGTTGACTGTTTAGATTTATTGTTATCCAATGGAGCTAATTTTCGATTAACTGATAATTATAGCAGGTTAGCACTTCATCATGCTGCTAGTCAAGGTCATTATCTCTGTGTTTTTACTTTGGTTGGATTTGGAAGTGATTCTAATGCACAAGACGTAGACGGTGCAACTCCTTTGCATTTAGCTGCAGCATCAAATCCCAGAGATTCTGGTGCTCAGTAAGTATTAGATTATTTATATGTAGTTTACTCTGTGCAAGAATTTTTCTAAAAATTTAATTTATATTATCTTTACTTAGATGCGTACAGTATTTATTAAAACATAGAGCAGATCCGCGTTTATGCGATAAACGAGGCTTTACTGCTATTCATTATGCTGTGGCTGGGGGAAATCAGCCAGCTTTAGAAGCTTTATTAGAAGCTTGTCCACAAGGGAATCTAGCAGCATCATCTAATTCTACAGGAAAATCAGAACCTCCGTTACCTGCATTAACACCCTTACATCTTGCTGTAAGTCTAAAGAAATTAATAGTTCAGTAACTGAAGATATAATTATTTACATTTATAGGCATACCATGGACATATTGAAATTTTAAGCTTACTATTACCATTATTTCCCAATACTAACATTAAAGAAGATACTGGTAAAACGCCACTGGATCTAGCTGCCTATAAAGGACACCAAACATGCGTTCAACTTTTATGTGTATTTTATGGAGCTTGTGTATGGGTCCAAGATTCTATTACAAGGCGTACTCCAGTACATTGCGCAGCGGCAGCAGGTCATGTTAATTGTCTAGAACTTCTATTAGAGAATGCAGGAGATTCAAACGTAGTTAACTGTTACGATATTAAGCAGCGAACTCCTTTAACACTAGCAGTGGCAAATAGCAATCCGGAATGCGCTCAGTTACTTTTAAAATACAAAGCTGATTGTAATTTACTAGACATAAACAAGCATACACCATTATTTCGAGCGGTGGTTAAGGAACGTGATCATCAGTTAGTGGAGCTATTATTATCACATGGTGCACAAGTAGCGATACAAGATACAAATGGTAAAACACCATTACATTTAGCCGCCGCATGTGGAAGGTTGGTTCCTTTTATCTAATTAAAAGGTTTGCCAGTATTTTTATATACTCAAAATTTATTTTTTTCATAGAGTAAAAGCATTGGCTTCTCTTGTCAAAGCCAATCCTGCTGCTGCCACTTTAAAAGACGATCAAGGATGTACAGTCCTTCATTGGGCCTGTTACAATGGAAACTCGAATTGTGTGGAATATCTGTTAGAACAAAATGTAATTGACTCATTAGAGGGTAGGTATTTTCTCGATGTTAGGTAAACGAGTATTCTTAGTTTTGAATCTAAATTATTTCGTTTTATAAACAGGTAGTCCATTTTCGGCTGTTCATTGTGCAGTTTATCAGGGATCAGCACATTGTTTAGAATTATTAATAAATAAATTTGGGGGAAAGACTGTTGCTGCTCCGAGAGATGTTCCAGGTGGTCGGTTGCCTTTGCATATTGCAGCTAGTTCAGGATCTGTAGAATGTGCAAAATTGATTTTAAGTTCTGTTGGACCTGAATTAGCTGGGCTTGAAACTCCAGATTATTCAGGTCGAACGCCACTACTTTGTGCTGCTATTACGGGTCAATGTGCTGCTATTGGTATATTTTATTTAATTATGTAAATATTTGGTACTTATTTGGTATTTCTTCATGTTCATAATTTTTTTTACTGATAGAGTTATTGCTTGAATGGAAAGCTGATGTGCGTGCTGTTGATTGTAACAAAAACACAGCTCTTCACTTAGCTTGTCAAAGACGACATTCTGTTGCTGCTTCACTCTTACTAAATTTGATCAATTCACTTAATGCTAATGGTGAAAATACATCACAGCAACAACAAAGCATTATTAACATGGCCAATAAGCAGCGAAGAACACCATTACATCTAGCAGCAAGAAATGGCCTCGTAACGGTAAGGAAATGACTTATTGTATTTAAGTAATGTTTTAGAATTGTAAGAACACTCATAGGAATTTATTTTCCACAGGTAACACGACGTTTATTGCAATCGGGTGCAAGTGTCGTTGCTGTCGATGCAGAAGGACTCACACCTGCATTAGCCTGTGCTCCGAATCCGGCTGTAGCACGATGTTTAGCCACCATTCTTGCTGCACATGGTGCGTATATTAATCTTTCCAATTCTCAATTTTTAGTCCAAGATTTCTCATAAGTTATTAGTCAATCATTACTATAGGTCAAAATTGGGAAGCTACACAACATTCACCATCAATTCAACAAACATCAGAAGTATATTTAAATGGCAGAAGTGGCGATTCACAACACAGTTCAGATTCGGAGTTTTACTGACAGCAGGCATCACGCTTAGATCATCAAGCGTTTCAAAATTTAAACGTCGATTCAATGCACGGAAATATTGATGCAGCAAGATTAATTTGGACAAGCTGTTGGTTGTTTTCAATTTTGACATAATGCTTCTATATGTAAGAGAGCCAATTTATCAGGTATGGGAAATCAGTGCTTAACAATCGTTCATCTGTAATTGTCAGTCTCTTAACAAGTAATAATGACAATACCCCCATTTTTACTATTAACATTTCGATAGAATTGCAAACTGCCAAGAGGAGTATGATAATATGTATTTAAACAATGGGTAAGAGAGCAATAATATTAGGCTTAAAAGTTTATATTATTCAGTAAGTATAACTAGATATCTTACATTAATCCTAGGACGCCTAAAGTGTTAAAAGATGTAAAATCAGTCCAAAGGCAGGTCATTTTCTGTCCATATAAAAAAGGAGCGATAAATCCTGTTTTTCCTGTTTTATTCATTAAAAGACACACTTATTTACACTTTGAGCAAATGATCGAATTTACCTATTTTCAATAATACCTTTTGTTCTTTGTGACTATCTTGCTGTAACACATGACATTTTTATAATATTTTTTATAATATTTCGATTGTATGATCTTTACATAAACTATGACTAAACCAGTTCAGATAACATGACATAATAATAAACACATGAGCTGTCACTGACATCGAAACACATGTAACTACCTCTTAAAATTTATATGTAATTTATAATAGTGTTACATACAGCTTGAGAGTAAATTTTGTCACTGGTCAATTAGTTATATCACAAATACACTCAAGAGAAGTTAGATTACTGGCCTCTTAGAAAAAATTTGTTGTAGGAAAAGTTAAGGTTTAGAGTTTTGTGGACATTTTCTGACCCTCCCATAGGTGTCTTAGGGTTAAGGGAATATACATACCTTTATTTTTGCTTCAATGTCATAATTGCATGCACATATATGCTCCTGACGCTGTGGTCAACGCGTAAATGTGTCTGGTACAAAAAATGGTTTGTAGATGAAACATAGATATTCATATAGTGAATTGCTGACGTAATTGATACCTCATTAAAAAAAAAAAAAGACACGATAATGCTTACATTATCGATTTTATTGTAACGTAAGGATGCTCCATAGACTCGTAAATTTAATTCCTAAAATAAATTCCTAAGACCTGCCAGCTTACTGCTGTTACTTGCATATTTTTAATAATCAGCGATATTTATAATAGAATAAAGCTTTCTATATTTTGCAATCTAATCATTTTTCATCAATTAGTAAAAGTACAAATTGTATGAATAAAAAAAGTCGTAGTTTTTTAGATATAATCATGCTATCATGTTTGAAATTTAATCATCATAAAGGAAAAAGAAGTCTATATATTTTCGTTTACTCTACATTGAGTCAACACTGTACAATGATTTAATTAATGTTGTCCATTGGGATTATAATAGTCATTTTAATAGAGGATGTAGCAAGGCAGTTTTTATTATTTTACTTATTGAGACGAGTCTTAAGTGGACCATATAAAGGACATTAACCAATGAATGCATAGTCGATTAATTAACTGTATGAACATTTGCGGTTTATAAATTTATTATCTGTATAGAAGTAGATAAATTACTAGTGAAATGCTCTCTCTATCTTATGGAGGAAAGAATATTAGGTTATTGATATAAGATAAATATTGCACAGAATCTTTGCATTTATTATTTTTAATAAGTTTAACTAAGGTCTTCCATTTGTAGTACCTTTATTTAAACTGTGAAGCAATATATAAGTACATCGAGCCGATTCCGTCTCTCGAATTTTTCAGTTTGGAATTTTAAGATTAGGTACGTTATACAAGCGTTTGATGTTTTTTGTAGAAATATGTATGTGTTTATAAAGAGAAATCAGTTCAACTAATAATTTAATTGCGTTCAATTGCATTTTATCGTATAAAACGCGAGCATTTTTAATTAACAAAAAGAACTAGTACGAAAGTAATAAACAGTACCGTATTATAAATGTCCTGTTGTAAATACAAAAAAACGGACTTACATTGCCTGACAAAATTTTTAATATAATAGTACAGATTAACAAAAAGAGAAGAGAAGTTTAGATATTTTCTTAGATATTTGTAGTAAAAGCCTAAACTGCCTAAACACATTGACACACGGAAATATGAAAGTAGAGCTTGTAAAAGATGACATAAGTAGTTACGGTAAAGCATCATTAACGATCCAAATGATTGATCGAGACCATGATGGAACTATCAATTAATGAAAGTCGAATGATTTCTTTTATGCGTACATCGATATATAGGGTGTCTCACACTCATGTCATGACACTGGTAATGCATTAAAATTTATATTGTAAAATGTATATAATTTGAAGTTCATAATACTGAAACTTTATTAGAGATAAAAATGTAAAAATTTAATTAATTTAACTTAAAAAGACGTAACAATTTTATTCTATATTTTCAGTTAATTTTTTCATACATCAGTACCTTGCTGATTGTATCATGATTATTAAGACACCCTGTATGTATGCCCTGTTAATTTTGTACTTAAGAATTCCCGTAATATTTGCATTTATCACTATCAATATTGTAACAAAAAATAGAGACGTAAAAGATAATGCTGTGTCCATTTTGACCGATCAAAGAGTTTTCAAATCATATCGTGCACGGAATATGTATGTATTTTTATTGTATATATATATATCGATTGCGATGATTGTTTAAACAGGTGAATGTCCAGGTATGCGTGATACCACACACGAGTACTTGTACCAATACGGTGGTACGAAAATGTGGAAAACTTAGGGTGAAATAGTCAATCCAGTTTGTACGTCGTCTTTTGCGAGTCACGCAAGGATCAAATAATGCGTTATTTTTCTCTTGAAAAATGTGAAAAATCATATGCGTTGTACATATTGACAAATATTTTTTAATACATTAATCGGTATGTATATTATGAATTCTGGGAATTTCATACCGTAATATTATATTAAAATTGTGCTACAATTAAACGACTGTCTCTGATATCGTGCATTCTGTATTACGCGATCATTTGTAATCAATAAACGACATTATGTTTTATTTTTATACAATTTTCTTTTCATTTTGTAGATCCACGTCTTTTCTGTTCTCTCTGCAATATAAAAGTTCAATACTTTAAACATCTTCAGCTTTATCAAAATCCATCTTATATATTATTGTTCCTTTCTTTCAATGCTTATAACCGTTTATTCTGTCATGTTCACCTAATCCAAAAGATTACTTTTTGCCTCAATTCTTTGCAACAAACAACTAATCCATTAAACAGTAAATGAGAATTGCTTGAGAAATACATTTTTTATCATATGGACTTATTTCAGGAAGAGTAATTCAGTAATTAATGAATAATTTCATAGATTAAAGCACTGTTATCCTTATCTTAATAGTAATTTAATAGGATAAAACAAAAATTTCTATTTACATTTTTATTTTATTCTTATTTTTTATAAAGATATACATCTTTCTGGTATCAAAAAAATATATTAATATTAATATAGTAATTATCACAAGCGCTTAAAACTATCTTTTATTTACTTTTGTAATAGAAAACAAGTGCCTTTTTATCATCATTAAATATTACTAAATATTCTTAAAAAAATTATTTACATGGCCGTTTTATTAATGTCATACAATATACTATCACAAGGCACAATTCTGTGTATGTATAGAAACTATGATCTAATTGTATGTGTATTTAAGCAAATTAAAGGAATAAGAAGTCATAAGTCAATAGTTAGGTAAAATTCCATATTTTTCCATATATTTTGTAAAAGCAGGTAATAACTCTTTTATAATAACCACCATGTATTCAAACAAGGCTGCTATTATTTTATCCAATAGTTTTTGTATTTGTTCATCATTAATGAAAGATGTATCTAAATTCCTAAAACTTTCTTTTATATAATTCCATACAAAATGAACTGCTTTATGTAAATACTCTGAATCAAATGAAGATTTTGTTATCAGAGTATGAGATATTTTAAATATTATAAGAAGAAAACATGAGGCATTCTTCATGTATCTTATATCATTTAAAATTTCAATAAATTGATTAACATCATATTTTGTATTGTTCCCATTATTTAAAAATGCATCCTTTAATAAAGACAATAGCAATTCTTTTAACTGAGACAATTTATCTTGGGCATTGCTATTTTCTTTGTTAAATGAATATTTATTTTCGTTCCTGTCATGTGCAAATAATATGTCTACAAAATTCATTGGATCTAGTAAATGTATACCACAAATTATCAGTTCGTTATTTTTCAAAGATATGGTAGGCATATGAGTGGAAATAGCACCCAAATTATTTTCAAGTTGTAAATCTCGTTTGTTATTGATGTAACGTATAACTTCAGCATTTTCAAATATTTTATCTGTATTATTTGCAGCAGCAGTACGCTTCGCACGATTAAATTTTCTACGAAGATTTTTGGAACGTAAAGTGTTTTTATAGTCATTTAAAATGTTACCTTGTGTAGATTCAATTAAATCTGTTGCAAACTGCGTATTTAGAATTGCGTTACCCAAGAACAAAATATGAACTGTCAGAGATACTACATCTGAAAAATGAACTGTGCCATCTTTTTGATATCTCTCATATATACAGTATGCTTGATATCCTACGCCAAA
The DNA here is from genome assembly GCA_905333015.3 of Bombus campestris. Lineage (NCBI taxonomy): Eukaryota > Metazoa > Arthropoda > Insecta > Hymenoptera > Apidae > Bombus > Bombus campestris. Next base: position 7,424,125 of record HG995145.1, read on the forward strand.
ACTATTGATACCTAAATTACTTAATACTAATGTATTGTATGCAAATCTAGTTGCAGTGCCTATATTACTACCATTCTGAACAAGCTTAGTAATAGCAAAAGATCCACCTAAAGCTGCTATACCAATTGTACAGCCAGTTATACCTAACCATGAAGAAAATGCACTTCTATCCATTAGTGGATTTATAGTTTCTTCATGAGAGCTTCTGTCTACTAATTTTTGTACTGATCTACCAACTGTCCATGCACCAGTTACCCCAGAACATGCTGTTGCACCTGCAATTGTAACAACATTATTATAATTTTACTTATTTTGTTATTATGCAACAATTACTCCCAGAAGAATATATTGTATTGTTATATATATATAATTATAAATATATAAATTGAAAAACACTTATGCATATGAATATAAAATACAACTTTATGTAACCCACCTAGCACAACTGGGCCAAGAGGTGTAAACAAAGATGCAACTCCTAAACCAACTCCAACTATACTTATTACACTAGAAGCACTATCTGCTACATTAAGAAAAGTATTTGTAAAATTACATGCAGGTGAGTCTACAATTTCTAACCATACTGTTGAATATTTTTCAGTAATTTCATAAGTTGTATCTGGTTGATAAAAGCCATCCTTTGGAAGAACCATGGTACATGGTGATAAAGTATTGTTTTCCTTGTAATCTATCCAACTTTTATATACCCTACCGTTCATATCAATGTACCAAATTTGTTGCTCTTTACATTGTGAGTATTTTATCTTAAATATTGGTATTAAACGTATATTTACTTCATTTTCCTCTTTTGAAGTAGATTCTTCTTTTGAAGTAGATTCTCCTTTTGAAGTAGGTTCTCCTTCTGAAGTAGATTCTCTTTTTGAAGTAGATTCTCCTTTTGAATTGGATTCCTCTTTTAAAGTAGGTACATTAACTGAATTATTTTTAGGACGGAATACTACGTTGAAAATTACTCCACAGTAAACTCCCTTTGTGTTTGATTTTTCTCCTGTAGCTGTTTTTATGTTTTCCTCTCCAAATTGAAGTATTTTGTCATATATAATATCTATAGCTCCTTTGGCTTTCTTTGAGTAATAAAATGTTTCAATTAAATCATAGGTATTAATTATTTTATTCCTATCATATAATACAACATCAGACGTTTTATCTTCTGATGCAGGACCATAAATTGCAAACCCAATATTTTGTTTTAAGTACTTATATTTATCTTCTTCATACAGTGTCCAATCTGCCAAAAGTTCATAATATTCTTGTTGCTGTTCCTTAGCAATTTTTAACATTTCATCCTACAGAGAATTAAAAAAATGGAATAAATAATTCTTGTGCACAAACAAAGATATTTAAGGAACTTATATTTTTTAATAAAAGTGACTGCGAGCATTATGTATATGTATATAATTGATATTTACCCAAACTGGATCCATATTAGACATTGTATTCATTATAGGTGCAAAATTTTTTACAAGTACAAAATTACACAGATTTTACCTGCAACATACATTTTTAAATTACAATAAATTTTTAACTTTTCACATATTATTTTTCGATTTTGGAACAAACGAATTGAACAAAACATTAAAATCATTAACAAAATATTATACTAAAATGAATGAATACTCGCTTATCATTCAATTATTTAATAACACAAATATTTTTGTATTTTATCGATTTTTTTAGAATATTAGCTACAATTAAACGAATGTTTTATTTTATAGTAACAAAGTAGATAAAATTCATTTACACATCAAAACTTTTGATAATGCGTAATTCAATAAAATATGTAAATATAGTTTAAAAGATAATAAACTTACGATCGATGTACTAACTGATACGAAGAAATAGGTGCGAAGTCTTATATACTCTTGTCTCGGTGCTTCCCCGTGTATAGAGCATGGGAATCCCAATCATAAAGTCCTAATAGTAAAATTCTACCATGTATTCAAGTATACATATTTAGGTCAGCCAAATGAAAATTCACAAAATCCGTTGTACAACTCAGTTAGCCAACCTAAAAATTAAAATTTTGTTTGGGCACTATGTATTATGTATATATTCTTTAGATACTAATTATTTTTCTTGTTATGTAATTAACATTCTTTATATAAAATAAATATTATATATCGGAAAAAATATTATAAAATCTATTTATATGCTTACTCTTCTCTCAGATTTAACTAAACTGATTAATTTATTTTTACCAATGTAACGAAACAGTTGAACAATCTGGTATTATATAATACAAAATATTAAAAAATATTGCATATTTTCTGAATATGTAACTTACGTTGTAAATAACTAGAGAATATAAGCTAAGAATATTTAACATCACTGTTATCAACAAGAAATTTAATAATAAAACTATTATATCAACATTGGATTATAGAAATAATGAATTATTTTACTAAATTTAATGCCCTTTACACAATTTTTATGTACGTAGTTCTGTTAATGTTTCAATCAATATTTAACAAATTTAAAAATCTTGCATTTTGTACATCGTAAAAATTTAATACTTAGTAACTATACATATATTATCTGTACATAAAAGAATTACTAATCAGATATTGAGAAATGTACCCTATAAGGATCTATTAATCTAAAAAAAGGAACAAGTTATAAGTTATTTTTACTATGTAACACTCGAATAGTTATTATATAATAAATGGGTATTTAATAATGTTGCGACTGTTGTCAACATTTACAATTATAAAGAACCATGTAATTTTATTGTCGTAACTCAAATAAAAAGAAACACTATCCTTAATTTATTATAATATGCATTAAAAGTGCACATGTAAATAGTATATTTCTTCCCATTGCAATAAGAGTAAGATTTAGAAATATAACAACACTTTTACGCGTATAATTTTTTATGATATATGTATAAGATGTAACATGACTACAGTAAGATATAACTAAGATTTTTTGTAAAATACATTATTTCTATGCAAAATGACGGAAGTCCAAGCGCCTCTTGCGGGAATAAAGTAAAGATGAAATGATGGAAACATCAGAAATAGTTCTTTAGCCTGCTCTATAATATTTTTGGTTTCTTTTACTTTTATCATATCGCAACAGAAGAGAAGGTGCAATAACTTTATTATATAGCAGTGAAATTCATATTTACAACTATGTAAAAGCTTGAAATCATAAGGAAACTCTGGAATCTTGAATTTTCGTGGTGGAGTCTGGTGTTTGTACTTGATCTCAGAACATTGTGCATGCGCGCCAACTAGCGACGAGAATCGACATTAGTTTTTCTGGCGAATCGATATTCTGCTCAAATATTGACTTCGCGATTGTGCGTGGTGTCACAAGCGAGTCGTGTAGTAGACGGCGATGCTCTTTTAAAAAGCGAGTTTCTTGCGAGTGATAAGTCAAGTGCTGTCGGCCGAAGAATAAATAATCGGAGTATCCTGGAGGCAGGAGATAAGGAGAATGCTGTTGGTGGCTAGCACTGTGTTTTTCGGGTTGACCCTCGGTCTCTCCCACGCGAGCATCTCAGCCCTCGAGTCGACACCGAGCTCCTTCAACAATCATGGAGGTGATTTCATTTCTCTTTTCTCGTGCCCTACATTCGTCTTATTTCCTCAATTATCGTTTCTTACTTAAAAAAATTGCTTATAACGAATTGTTTTTATTCTTATCATCGAGTCACGCATCGGTTTACGGTGTGTCGCTGATTGGAGTGGTAAGCTCGCAGGTGCAATTGTTCTTTCGAGAGCACCTGCAGTCACCGAAACTGTTATGGCGAATTCATTGACTAGCCCCGATCGGTGTTGCGCTACGTCTATGAAACTGTATACGATCAGTCGTGATGCTAAAAGAATAACACTTCAGCCAGATATACGGATTATATGTTACGATTCCACGTATGACAGCATTAGTCACGCTTTACGATAACGAAATAGATATGAATCAGATTGGACCCAGTCGCATCGGAAACTAGGGCTTGATTAAAGTTAGACGGATGAAGTAACGTTTTACGGCGCTATCAGGCATAGGTTTCTATATAAATCTGGTATTATCTTCTTTCTAATGCATAATGATATTTTGACAGGATAAGGTCGATTATTGAATATTTATTTAGATCTAAAAAAGATAAGAAATTAATTTTGATGTTTATGGTTGGATTTTAATTGAAATCTTAACAGTACTTGGAATTACATCTAGATATATCTTTTCATGTAAACTTAGGAAAAATTCTCGATGCTGTATAAATTACGATCTGCATTGCTCGAAAGTGGTTGCTGCAATGTTTTACATTTTTCAACATATCTTTCGATACATTTTACACGATGTAATTTCAATAACATACGATGTATTTCTTTCTTACAGAATCTCATAAAATACTACAAATTATGTTTTACACATCTCAACGGTTGTCTCTTCGTTTCACTACAAACGAAACTATTCCATTTTATGACAATAAGAAACTTTATGATGTTATTAAATAATTTTCGTGACGTAAAGTGCGACTTTAAGATGTACATATTGTAATAAAATGATTCTGGTAATATATTTCCTCGTCGATATTTCGTAAAATATCTTGCGTAACAACGCCAAGTATTTAATGAACTGTGTGCGACAGTGTTCAGTACACACGACCAGTCCTTTCGTTTTCATGCTCGTCTTTTTATTTCTGCTAATTGTTCGACGTGTCTTGATTTGCAAGTATGACTGTCCACATTGCAAGATAATTAAAAACAATCCTATCTATCTCGCGTTTATAAAGACTATTGCTTAATTTCGAGCACAATAAAGTCTCGTTCCCCGTGGAATTGAACCAAAACGTTTTTTGAAGCGGGGACGGCGATAAATCGACATAGACGTTCGATTCATCTCTTTTGCGCTTTGTAACATTATGTATGTTCAATCGATAACGATGATTTTGATATCGATTATATCAGTCAATTTGCTTCAGAGAAGCTGTATAATAGGTATGATAGTAAAACGTATAGTATAAGTATTTAACTGTAATATATAACGTATAATTATACATATAGTGTTTGAAGAACGGGAATTTAAAGTTTTAAGGGCTTACAGAATTCACTAAGATGAATAAATGTAAATTATTAATTATGATACATAATGTATAACTATATACAGGATGCTAGAAGAATAAGAATCGAAAATTTCCTGGCTTTTCAAAATTTATCAAATGGAGTAAAAAATGTTTAATCAACGTGGAATATCAAATCAATTTTTTTCTCAGTACAGTGTAATTTGTACTGTTGGGTGTAAGAAGGCCTCAATGGGAAAAGTTCTTGAGAGAAGTGTCTCTAAATGCTAGCAAGTTATGTAATTATTTTGTATATCTAATAATGTTTCTTTAAAACAGTCTCTTTATGATTTTATTTGAGAAAAATGTAATCTTCCAAATAAAAAGGTCAATCAAGTATATTTATCCAGGTTTTAGACACCAATTATGTGTCTTACTTATTACCTTCTTAGAGAGACTTAAATAAAACTTTGTTTCCCTTTTTATATAAAGCTTTTGATGTTTTATCCATTCATTTAAATACAATGCAATACCTACATTCACGTATGTGAATCATAAATCAGCGTATACATACATTTTCAGTCATTTCTGTTTTATTCCATATTGTCACGTTCGATATATGTATGTATGTATATATATATATATCTTTTTTTCATTGATCCTTGTAATTTAATCACATTATTTATTATGGACGAGGAAATTAAGCTGGCACAGATAGAGTATCATTCTAAGCAAATGTAAAATTATATACATTATATATAATACATAATTATATTAGCTGTTATAATTGTTACGAGTACTACTATTGATTTTGAAGTATTTAATAATCATTTAATATTTAGATATCCAGTAATTATGAAATATTTAATGATAATTTCACCTGGGATTTTTGTTGACTAAACGTTTCTTATTTCTCTTGATCAGTATTATAAGACCTCTTCTTTAGGTTTAGGCTCACTAGTAATTTGGTAAATATTGATACGTATAAATCGAGTAATTTGAACTTCAGAGGTAGGATTTAAAACAAAGATAGGGGAATCGTTTGATTGGGAATGCATTTAACTGCGCTCTTAAAATATACCTATCGGATCGATTGGAGATGGTCACATATTCGGGAAACACAGAACGATCCTAATTTTAGCAATAAGACGTTGTATGCTGTGAAACGGCATCTATACCAAATCTATTTAAATATGATTTACATTGTGAATTATTTATTAATGTTCAAATTTAAAAAGCATTCTTCTCACATATCGCATATATATTTCAGATGTGATTCAGCTGGATCAAGTATTTCAGGAAAAGCGAGAAACTATTTGGAAGCTTACAAAGAAATTATTTACTAGACATATAAAAAATATAAGGAAGTCAGTCTAAATATGCGTGTTGTTCTCCCTGGTTTCGGTTTTACGTCAAAAGTTCATTTTCTTCAACGTTGGTATAGGAGGGCGTGATTGGATCGAAAATCCGTTGAAGATCTTAGCGAGCTTAACTATATTAAATTTGGCCATCGTGAAAGCTTCTTGAATAATATTACCGTAGATTAAATAAGATTTATGCATTTTTTTTTTTTCGATCTTTATCGGAATAACCGATAGACATTATGCTAGTCGAGCAAGTACACTGGAGTATGCTAGAATTAATATAATTGGTTGTGAAATCTCGTCTGTTGTAGCATGTCTTCGTTACAGCATACAATGAAATACGTGCATGGTACTTAAGGGAAATCCGTTCCAGGTTAATGGTTTAAAACAAGCTTGCCATATAATATAAATAATATGAAAGTAATAAAAAGAGTATCATTAATTTATTTAAATCTTATCCGCTGTACACGTTAAATCACTAACAATTTTGTAAAAAAACAGCAATCTCGAGATTTAAATCACTATGGAAAGAATTCATATGCTTTTTGCTTATATGAATATTATAGTAGATACCTGTATAGATGCGATAAACCTCGTACGAGGTACCAAATTGTTAATGAAAAAAGACATCTAGTAATAAGAAACCTAAGCATTTCAACATTTATGAAAGAGATAAATTACGATCGTTGTGGTATCGTTCTAACATACTCTACCGTACTATACTTCTCTGTTAGTTAAACGAATATGTTAAATTCGGCAGTTTGGTCAATGAAAATTAAATAGGTACTTTAGAAAAGTGTAACTGATGAATATCAATTAAAATATTGTTTCTGTGGAACATATCGTATAAATTTTATCTAGATCCGCGGACTATGTATTTGCATCTGAAAGAGTAATTCTGGTCTCAGCGGCAAGGTGCGAAGTGTCAAACTTTCTAGAAAGCAGCAGTGAACGTAGTTTCTTTCAATTTAAGACTTTACCAGGCACTCACGTGAAATGTTAGCGATTTCGATGTAACTTTGTTAGGTAGATGGAGAACCAAAAGATATTAGACTCATGTTTACGAAATATTTGACCAACAAACTTTACTTTGACTTTCTGTTAGTTTCGTACAAAGCGATAGCTTAATGGTATACCGACTACAATTTTCCACACTTTCGGGACTTCATTGTAATTTTCGCAACATACTCCTCTGTCTTCCTAGAATTGTGTTTAAATTGATTTTAACGCTAATGAGAAAAGCTACGTAATAGTATCGCACACGTTTAAGCTACTAAATATTTATTTGTTCAATATTTCAGTATCCACAGTTAATGATTGTTATTAGGTTCCTAATATTTTTCACTTCACTGTCGACTTACAAATAACTTTTTGGAAATTTCACGACCTATTAGCTGTAGCTAATAAAGTTTGAAGATAAAACTTTTTTAGAGTGGTGATCCGACATTTCGTCGGAACTGCACTTAACTTTATTAAGGGTCCGATGATACAAGGTGCTTTTATTAAATACCAGAAATTGCTTTGTACAATTATCACCCTCTCTAAGGTATTCATGCTTACCTTTTCATTGACTAACCACCACTAATCGCACGTTTATGGACAACAAACTAACTATAACACAGCCAGTTATATTCAATAATATAAATTCATTGCAAAAAAGCATCGCAAATGAAATGTTAATTGAACGTTGGCTCTTAATGGATTACTGTTACTGAAATATTTTAGTGGATCAATATTACTCTGCGATAATTGGAATAAAAAAAAAAAGCAACTTTTTCTTTCACCACCAAAGGTAATTCACCAAAGGTAAAAACATTTAATGAAATTGAACTTGAACTCTTTATTCTGTTCATATAAACTTAATCGCTATGCAGCGTTATAGAAAGTTAAAATTACTAGAATTTGGCATCGACTACGTTGAAATATTATCTCAAATTCGGTTACCCTCGAATATTTGAATAGCGAAAAGTATAAGAACTTGAAATATAACAAAATCTCTATAGAAGAAATTTCTACCTAAGAAACAGTGATTTAAACGATTCGTTAATCGATTAATTATAATTTGATAAATCTTAATATTCTATTGGTATCCTCCGCTACATCATTGAATCTAAACGAGTCTACGAGATTCCTGAAAAATTAGATGAGTGCACGCAAACTTTTAAATGTCATTTCCAGAGAAACGCAATTTTCTATAAACAAATTTCGTCTCGCGTTTTTAATTTAATTCTACCTAACAATTGTTATTGAATAATCCTCGCTGTATGTAATCTACTTTTGCATTGTATTACGAGAACAACTTTGAATAGAATTGTAACAACCACGAGAGATACCTTTAGCGGTGAATGCGTTAACCACTGCTTTTAGCCTGAAATAGTAATTCTCATCTGTTGTTCGCGGATCGCTGTTAACGTGAAACACTGATGTGTCACAGTGGAACACCGATATGGGGCGGAATAACGGTCGGCAATTGTTGTTCTACGGTGGAAACGGTATCGAACTTATCGGTTGTCAATGGTATTCTCGACGCGATTCATTCGATCATTCTTTCATTCAATTTCATTGAAATAGATGCTCTTGTTCGCGCAATCGATAATACTAACGTAGGAAACTGAGTTTCTTTGTTTATTCTTTTGTGTTAATACGATGAGCTGCTTAACACGTTCGTCGCCACGTCGCAAATATCTATGCGACGGTTATACTTCTGTGGGGACCCCGTCACCAAAGGATGGTGACGCTCTTCTTGTTCGAATTAATTAAATATAATATATTATATGTAGGATATACAACATAAAAATATTAAAAACACATTTTACCATAATTTTTATTAATTTATATTCTGGATAATATATCACGTTATCCTATATCGTATGGTATTCGTTAAAACATTCCAAACACATTTGGGGTGATTTTGGGCACATCGAAAAATAGTTATAAACTCCGTCATCGCTACTCTTCTCACTTTCAAATATATTTTCACGCTGTTTACCGAACATTTTGAGAAGGAAAAAATCACCGATGTACGTCTCACAAGTATGCTTCTCGACTAAATGAAAGATCCGAGATATCTGCCATGAAATCCCTCGGAATACTCTAGCTGGATAGCTTATCGCTTTCTCCATTTCAGAAATAAATAACCTTTTCTTTGCAATGAATCGAAGGGGATAAACAATGAATCGAAGGCAATAAACATTGAATCGAAGGCGATAAACGATGAATTCCTGCTTGTCGCTCTATTTACGTTCTGCGTACCGGCGGTGGGATTTGGGCCCCGCAGGAAACTTGGCCGAATCACGCTGGGCGACGAACGTGTTAAAGGGGAATAAGATGAAAAGTAATATTCGAAGAGGAAAATTACGGAGTACATTTTTGTTGAGTAAAAATGTTGTCGTTTTGTCATTGTTAGTTGTTGGAAAGAGATTAATAAAAGTGTTTTTTCTGCAGTTCTTCATTTTTAATACTAGTGGTAGACTACTTCATAAAGATATTTTAACTAACTTTTCTGAGCTATAGGAAATAACTTACAACCTACAAGATCTTTATAATGTGATGTAGAATAATCTAGATAGCATTATAAACAATTATACTTGTCAAAGAAATACAAGAACAAATATCAAATGAATTTTTCATTTCGTTTAAAAGTATCATCCTTTGGTTGAAACAATTATGCATAGAATTTTGAAGTATTTGACTTTTAGTAATTCACGAGCCTGACTTTTACCATGCAAATGGATATCGCGATTCCATCAAAGTGCGAAATCGAAAAATCGCCAAAGCTCGCTCGGTTTTTCGGACGATCGCGATGAAACTATCTCTAAAAATAAAGAATTCAGGTTACATGTAGTTTGAATTCTCTGTGTAAAAGGCATTTACATATTCCAATCATCTCTAGCACTCTGACAGAACAAAAAGAAATGAAGGCCACAAGTGACAAATACGATAAGATGTATTTTCCATCTTTTGTAGAAGAAAAATTTTTAAATTCGATACGTTGTCGATTAACTCTACATTAAAATTATCTTTACATTTGACATTGGGATTGAATATATGTTTCGTCACTTTCTCAAATATTTAAAAAATATCAATGACAAGTTAAATTACCATAACAGCTAAATCAACATTGTACATTTCTTATGAAACAGTGGATTTATCGTTTATTTCTGAAGGACTTTCAATCTATAGATTATATCAAAATATATATGAACATATATATCTTTTTCTGATCGACCATCAAGTGACGTAAAAGTAAGAAAATCAATAAAAATAGATTTATCGTGTGTTATTTATCATGTGATCTCACGTGAAGTAGTATTTAAACTATTACATTTAACAATCAACAACGAATATAAAATATGTGTAGTTCAGATCAGAGGTTTGTGAAAGAAAAAGTAAACAAACGTTAGTTACCATTAATTAGTACACGAGAAATAATGGCCTAGTTGTCGTAAGCTCGGTAAATTATTAATCTCTGCCTATTGGTTCTAATAAGATAGGAATAATGAAGGTTCAAGTTTTCATGGTGCATGCACAATGATTTAAAATAATCGGCAAAGTTCTTTTTTAAATCAACGCGAAATTTTAATTAATGCATCTTGCATTGTTCGAGTTTCGAGATTCCTCGTTCTCTACCCTACGAAGCTTCCGGTCTATTTCTGTAAACCCTTATTTCTCTTTTGGACAAGCTCGTCGACAAAACAATTCCCGGGGATTAAATTGCGAAATTAAGTCACGACTTGTGATATTTTTAATTTGAAAAAAGAAAGGAAGCCACGCTTGGATAACTAACATTTAATATTTTATCACGGCTTAATAATCGTGTATTATGAACATTAACGTGTAATTCTTTTTAGGATTAATTTGACATAACTGTTGCAGCGCAGAGAAGCGAGAAAATTATTTTTGAACAAAAATTTCCAACATGTGGAGCTTGCAGTACTTCGAATAAGATTTATGACCAAATTATACGTTACTTACATAATATCTACGTTTGATGTAGAAGATGTCCTAATTCTTCCAGGAGCTTTTAAAGATCAGTTCTTATTCGAAACGACGATTGTATATTTTGAGATTTTATTAACACCGCAACGAGACGCTGTTGTCACGATTGTATTGGTAAAGTTTGAAACGAATTTAAAAGCGTGTATAGAAATTACAAGACATTTACTGCGAAAATATATTCACTAAAAAATTAGTATACAGCATGAATCACCTTCTAAAACACGTAACAAGTGTTAAAGATGGCCTCATCGAATATTCAAATCTATTAATATGGTGGAAAATTTGCTGTTTAATTACTTTCCTATTACGTTCCTATGTCTACCTTTAGACTTGTTTTAAACTTTACCAATATAATCACGATAGTCAGGTCTGACTACGCTAGTAGTGAAATTTCAAAACGTTTGCTACGACGTCTTATATTTGCTGTAATGTATTCATAATATTTTTATAAGTGTTCTTCAGATACTTTGAGCAACTGTATATCGAGCTATGCTATTATTGTTTAGTTACATCTGTGTTTGAACTACATATTTGTCTCTGCCCCCAGCTCCACGATTGGATTTGGACAGTCCAGAAAGTGGATACCATGGCCTGGTGAAGGAAAACGAAACTTTGGTCGAGGTCACGCCACAAATACGAGCTATAGGTGCCAAAGTCTGCTCCTTCCGTATAGCGAACAAGCATCATGGCGATGCACCCTTCGAAATTGTTTTGAAAGAGAAAGGAATGGCAGAGCTGAGGGCACTGAGAGTTCTAAACTGCGAGAAACGGCGTAACTACAAGTTCGATATCGAAGCTGTTGGCTGCAACGGATCGCTATCGGAAAAGTACGAACTGCATTGAATAAACTTGACATTTCGCAATCAGTGTAATTCGTTTTATCTTTTGTTCAAACTGATACGATGCGATACGTTCTACGTATCTTTTATGTAGGTAGAGTAATGATATATACATATATATAACGAATAGTTTAGTTTGATTAAATCCTTAAACGTAATGCGAAGCGATTTTTATGAATTGACTTTTTATTAATTGCCAAATTGCTACACGTTATTTTGTAACTTTCAATATTGACGTTTCATTTCATATCACGATACGATCCGCTTTAATAATTTAATGTTTTTGGAAATGAACTTGCATAGAACTCCATTAGTTTTGTACAGAGATAAATTTAATATATACTAAATACGTTTGCCCTACCTTCCAGTATTTCTGAACTAGAACTGTTTCCTGTTGTTCTATTTTCTCATCTATCTCCACGGCAAGCTTCCGTTATACGTACGAGTCTTCGAAGCTACTGTTCTTATAAAGAGCCTCGACTATTCTTTATAATAGATTATACATACTAATACATCTATATTTTAGGTTTGATTATCTAATCTTTGGATTTGATTACATCGATTTTGTTCGTAGATATTGAACTGGACTTTTAAATTATGTGTATATTTTATTATGTTTAGTGATTATTTGGAATTCTAGTTACTCTAAACTACAAATACGTGGAGGTTGCCACTAAAGTATAGAGTATAATGACGTTTGAAGTTTGCCTATACCTTAATTAACACTTTGACGGCCGCATATTTCGGGGTAGATCTTATTGCCAACTACCGGCACTTCTCGCTCAGTCTAATAGAATAATTATACGTATAATTATGATACACTTTTGGAGAAAATCGCATCGAATCCATCATCATTACTAAATCTTTATCATATCGTCTTAATTTATTTTGTACGCTTATGTATTATACAAATTTATTTATTTATTTTCTGATCGTTCCATACAGTTGTAAAAATCGGGATTATAATCATTTCCTGACTAATCACTTTCACTGGATCATTAGACTCACAAATTGCCGGCCTTTTCAGTGCATTTGTAAATCGTTTCGCTTCGATAGAAACACTATCAAATATATAAATTTGTCTCACGCGTAAATACCGATTAAATTAAAAAAAAAAAAAGAAGTTACGTAGACGTGACGGCGACAGACAACAGATGGTAAAGTGAAATAACGTTTACGTAATAGCGGCAGTCAAAGTGTTAGGAATAGAGATATCAGAAGTTCTAATTTAGGACGTTTAATAAAAAAACTTTCATTTCTTGAACATAAGAACATAAAAACATATTTAGCTTCATAACGCAGTAACAGATCGCATTGAGATAAAGTAGTTCATAGAAAGATAAACCTTGTTATCTATTTTTATTTTTATGAAGATAAAGTTATAAATTACAAGATTCATTCTTTTTAATTATAATTAATATATAGTTAGTAATATTATGTATTATTATATTAAACATCATACTTTTATACGGTTAATATGTAATATTTAATCATATAACTACGTAACTAATCACATATGTATATCAAGAAATATCTAAAACAACAACGTTGTTATTTTAGCGCTACGGTGCATATTACCGTGGTGGACGTGAACGAATATGCACCACAGTTTCTGCAACCGGCCTATGTCAGCACTGTGGACGAAGGTCGCCTATACGAAGAAGTTGTCCGCGTGGAAGCATCCGACAGAGATTGCACCCCGAAATTCGGTGACGTATGCAAGTATGAAATTTTGACAGCTGATCAACCATTCATCATCGACAATGAAGGAGCGATACGCAATACCGAGCCATTGGATTACGAGCGATCCCATAACTACATCTTGAGCGTGGTAGCGTATGACTGTGGTATGAAACAATCTGCACCTGCTATGGTCACCGTTAAAGTCAATCGTGTATGCGCCCCCGGTTGGAGAGGAATTCCAGAAAGGGTTGACTATGCCGCTGGCGTAGGTTCTCAACCGTTGCTTCCTTCCGCTAGGCTGGATCTTTGCGACGCTCCCTGTATATTGCGTAATGTTCGAGCCACCTTAACTCTTGCTACGGACCATATAGGGAAAGGTTGTGACCGTGACACATACGGTGTACGCAGCCAACGTAAATTATGCGGCGCATCTCGCGATAGTGTAGATTTATTGCCAACTCCTGGGCCTACGACTTCCTGGACGGCATCTTTGTCTCGAGACGAAGGCAGGGAAGCGGATGAAATCTTTGAATTTGACGGCGTTGATTCTGCTGCCATTGTACCTAACGATGTGCTGGAGCATAGCCTGGCACAGAAATTCACGGTCGGAGTTTGGGTGAAACACCGACCTCGACCAAGACAAGACCCTCATGTTAAAGAACACATCTTGTGCGCTGCCGATGATCACAGTAAGTTTACGTTAACTGTTCTTAAAATATACATCGGATGAAATAGGCTTGTACCATTAAACGATCCATTGTTTGATTTGCAGAGATGAATAGACATCATTACGCCCTGTTTATTAGAAACTGCAGACTGATTTTGCTACTTAGACGTGATTTCTCAGAGGGTGATCCTAATATCTTCCGGCCTGCCGAGTGGCGTTGGAAACTTACTCAAGTGTGCGATGATAAGTGGCACCATTACGCCGTTCAAGTCGACTTCCCCCACGTGACCTTATTCGTTGATGGAGAGGAATGGCATACAGACGAGAAGAATCCGGAAGTGATCGACGACTGGCCGTTGCATCCTGCGAAAGGCGTTAACACAACTCTCGTTGTTGGTGCATGCTGGCAGGGTTCCGATAATAAAACGAAACATCATTTCCGTGGCTATCTGGCTGGATTGTCCGTGCTAGTTGGACGAAACGAAAAACCAGACGTGTTGTCTTGTTTGCGTCGTTGCCAGGAAGGTATTCATGTGCCATCGATGGATCTGCTTCAACCTGGAACCCAGTTGCTCACCAATTGCGATCTAACAGAGGTACGAATCGATGGAGATAATCGCACTAACGTTGAGACGCTTCTCCGTCGTATTGGTTATTCCAACTCCAGACGATTTCCTACCCCGGGTCGCCGTAATTTCCGTTTAGAAACAACGATCGTTTGCGAAGGTAGTGAAGACAATCCGCTCCCGGTACCAACTGTTCAATCGTACGTCACTGTTCTACCACCACCTCGTCCAGGTATAACTGTCAACGGGACCGGCTACGTAGCTAGGGAATATGCAGATTTTCGTATAGGTGTACGCGTGTTCCCAGACACTCGTGTCACTGCCGGTTCCGCTGCCAGATTGGATGCATGCGCAGTCAGTGTTTATCCAAGTCTTAATCCCGACCACGAGAGCTTAGGTTTACCCGGCGATGCTCTGCGTAGATTCCGTTCTATCACTGCGCGTGTAGATCGCGATGGTGTTGTTCTCTCTGGCGCTGACACACCGTATAACTACCAACAATTGATACGTCTCATCATGTATACGAATCGCAAGCCAGCTTACTATCTTGATCGTGTTTTCAAACTGACTTGCTCCGAGCTCAGCGGTCGATTCGCTAGTAACGAATACGTGCAAACTCTCGCTGTCATTCATCCGAAAGAGAAAACTACCGCTCTTCCCCATTCTACTCCTGATGATCCGCCAATCGCCAGAATTCTGGAACCAGCGCCTGGACACGTGCAATTGTCTCCTCATCACGCAGATTTGCCAGAAGAATATGCAACAGCCGCGCTTCGCGAAGGTAACAGAAGCATCGGGGGTTCAAGTGGTAATCACGCAGTTACGATTGTCGCTGCCGCTTGTATCTGTTTCTTGATCTTAATGGCGGTGATTGGAGCAGCAAGAGTCAGGGGATCCGCGAAGAGACGACCATCAGCCGGAGACGAGTTGGCTGCCGAAACTGAAATGGCCTGGGACGATTCTGCATTGGCTATTACCGTAAATCCAATGGAGAGGCTCACAGAACACGATTCTCATCATCAGAGCCAGAGAGACGACGATGCCGATGACTCTGGAAGTTCAGATTCCGAAGATGGATCGTACAGAGATGACGATTTAGATAGTTCCGATTGCGAGAATGATTGCGATCTGAGCAATGGCCGACATCGCCGACATAATTCACCTCATGATTTGGAATGGGATCATCGTGATGTTTAAACTACTATTTCTCTGCATTCATCATCCCCTTTCTTCATATGGTGATTAAGTGGAGTACTAACTCATATTGTTTGTCATTAATCCCTTTCAAAAAATCATTATTATTTCTTTTCTTATGACGCTTCGTAATGCATATAGAATGACCGTTATTCTATAACGAGGTCTGGTAAATTATAAACTATTCTAATATTTATCACTTGGAACTTTTCGAACTTGAATGCGTCTTTTAAAAGAACATATTAATATTTTCGATAATTAATCTGATATTCCTATGTATAAATACGAAAGCGTCGTATTATATCCGTCCCCATAGATGAAGACATATTGGTATCGTAAAATATTAATGCACACTAACTACTAGTTAGTACTCTCCTTAAAAGCCAGCAAAATTTGTAAGAGAGTGCGGGACGCTTTATCGAATAGTTAAACTCTTTCTGTCTACAACACGGTTGATGTTGATAGATGAAAGATACACGTAAAAGATACTTAAGTTTACTGGGAAATTCTCGGTAAATATTGGAAATAATTAATTTATATTTGACTCTCATTACTGCTAATAATTATTATTAATATTATTAATATTATTATTATTACCATCATTATTTTTATTATCAGTAGTGGTAGGACGAGGGAACTTTTTTATACTCTTAATTATCTTCTCCTCCTTTTATTCTATTTTTATTCTATTCCACTATTACTTGTTATAAATATTTACTAACGCTAATTACTATATTATATATTGCTATTATATTCAATTATGATTTCCTTTGATACACAGGACAGCCCGATGACGTAATCTGACTGTTATCTAATTGAACGTATTACTCTTCCTTATTTCTAACTTAACCCTTAACGCTCCGACTTTTAATTGTGAATATCGACCGGCAACTCCAACTCGTTATAGTTCGACTTGTAAGTTTTTAAGTGTCAGATTTTAAATGCTACAATGACGTGTAAATAATAATATTAAAGTCATTCAAAACAATCTTTATTCATCTCAGAAGTAATATAATTTTGATTACAATATTTATATTAATTATAATTGAGTAATGTGTGGAATTTTTTAAAACATTCGCATTACTTCCTTTTGGTAAGCAAACAAGACACTTTTTCTTTTTCCCTTTCGGCAACTGATTTATTATATGGAGTTTCCCATCTAAACGTTGTTCCTCATCAGTTCCGGAAGACCTGCCATACACATTGTTATTCCGAAAGTTACTTACGAGCTGACTTACTGATAATTTGACAAACTTATAGTGTGACAAAGCGCTTTTTCCTTTCTTTTCCTGAGAAATCTTGTAACGTATATAAGCATTTATTATGCTTGTTTCTAGTCCCCAAAAGAACAATTTCCGCCACCATTTCAACGATTTTCTCAGGAAACAATATGTTGATGCATATTGATCGGCTTTATCTATACCATCCATATTACTCGTACAATCTGCAATCACATTTGGTTTTGAAACTTCTTCAATAGTACAATTTCGTGAAAATCTAGTTATGACTCTTGACCCAAAGGTGTGATACGTGCTCAATATGGTGACAATTCACTTGTCTTTCCAAGCAAGGAGTAAGTAATTTGAACGGCGCATTGCAATTGTATTTGAATTGATAAATTTCGAATTTGAAATTCCTTGTGATATGTGTTTGCGATATTTTTGTATTGTACCTGTTATGTGGCACTTCAGGACTAAACTTGTATAGTATCTATCTGTGTAAACGTGATATCCTGTATAGCTAGGACCGGAATGTAACAATTTGTTACACAGATGTAAAACTATTCGTGATGATATTGGCAGATCTGGTTTTATAAGATCTTGCGATGTGAGTTTGCCATAATATGGTAAAATGCCATAAACGTATGCGGATTTTGCGTCGGCCAGGACAAATATTTATTTTCCATTTAGTAGGTTTCTATGGATTGTATGTCATAAAACTAATCCTCCCCTCAACTTTCACAACAGTTTCGTCTATAGAAACTTCTTTTCCAGGTAAAAAATACTCTCGGAATTTCTCGTCCAAGTATTCGATGAAATTGTTTACTTTTTGAACTCTCGTTCTGATGTCTTGAGCTTTTGAAGCGTTCTCGTTCGAGTGTAATATCCAAAAAATTTGCAAGAAACGTTCCAGGCTGAAGATCCGCTTATAGATGCGAAAATCAAAATTGTCATCGTCACTATCTATATTTTCCTTACAAAGATAATTCATTTTTCCTCTCGATATAATTAATCATCGGTGGTGCTTGAGAGACACAATCGGAGCGTTAAGGGTTGAACTTTTTAACTCGATATTTGATCTCATAAGCATATATATATATATATATATATATATATCTATATATTTTTTCCATAACAATCGAGTCTTTCATATTCGACTAAACTAAGTATTTAAAAATCGTGGATGCCCAGTTTATTATTAGCATGCTATCAATGAGAACAAACAATAAAAAAATAATATATACATAGATATATATTTCTAATCGGTAGCACGTAAAATCGGGCTGAGCCTAAAGCCATCGTATGATACTTGCCCAATTTTCCACCTTATTTTTAAGTAAAAAAAAGAAAAAAAAAAGGAAACAAAAACCTCTAATATAATTTGCACAATGTTCCTTCCTAATCAATTTACAAAAAGAAAAAAAGAAAACTCTTAGCTCTTAGTAAGGACATTGCCGCGCATCTTATGATAGTGCTTCACCATTAAGTACGGTATAATATCATATCCGTATACATGTGTGCGCATGCATATAGATTTGTATGCAATTTCATTGCGTATACAGACTGTATGAAGTACACGTGTATGTGCATGAGGAGAGAAAAAAAGAAAACATGTGTACTTACATATACATACAGCGTCCGTTCATTATTCTGTGGTGAGGAGCGCCGTTCTCTACGGAAGAGGCAATTTATTCTTGGGGGAAAATAATGCGCAGCGATTCGACTAGCAAGGGTATCGTTTGTTATTTTTTTAAAGGATTATCGTGCAATCCTACTCGTTTCATAGGGAAACTGATTTTTATGTGCCTTTACGCGACTAGTATGTTGAATTCTACTCTATATTTTAATAGCGAACACTGGAACTGATTTCCTATCAGTATATCTCTCGCATGTTAGACGTATCTTGACGCTTGAGAACGTCTCGAAAGCAAACTGCTCTACTGTTGTTGTATTTTAAAACATTAACTGTTATAATGGCATATAGGTGTTAAGGGACAGATGCAAAGAAAAATATCGGCCATTCCTTGATGCACGATCCGTCGCGTTCATGAGAAAAAGAGAACCATGCAACGGGGAACGTAATCGAGTGTTAAACGGAAGTATTCTGTATTCTGTTATTTGTAATAGCGAACGAGCACGGTTCGTTTGTCATTGAATGTATGCCACGTACGTGCAATGATCCGCAGGGTATTAATTATCGACGAATGATCTCGTAAATAACTGCGCATTGATACTCGCTACGAAGTAATGAAAGGATCTTGTGTATGTATTTGTGTATTTAGAATTATACCGACCGATCGAATACTTAGTACTGAAAGTTTGTGTACGGATATCTATATTCATAGAAACTATATGAACAATTTATTTTTCCAACGAGCATATCATATCATTTTTATAAGAAATTTGTCAGAAGTTTGAAAACTTTTCGTAAAGAGCTCCTACATAGCAACTCGCTATCGTGACGTTACTTGCCATAATCGCGACTTGTTTCTCTCATTTTTGTTTTCCAACGAATTAATTTTATTTTTAACGGTTTGTCTATTTTTTGACACGTCTTGGATAAAGATACGCGTGTTATCTTTACGCGTTTGTTTCGTTTTAAAAACTCTGATCGAGGAAGAATAGAATGGCGCGTCGATTGAGTATTCAAAGTGATGGCGGAAGACATAAAAGAAGAAAAAGAAATAACAATGATCGACAGAAGCGAAGCGGAGAAGAAAGTAATAATAATACTGTTGCTATTTATTTCACTTGATTTTTTATCTTTTAAGAGCGTACATGCGACACACGTGTATGCACACTTCGGATTTCCTCGCAAATTCCGCGTGAATAGACGAACCACCATGCCTCTTTCTATTCCAAATTTTAAATCTCTCATCTGATTTACAATCTCGGTTCGTAGTTGTCGGAACGCAATTATATTATTCTCAAGGATATCGATCTAAACGCATTTCACTTATGTACGGTGTAATACTCGGGAGAAAAAATAATTCTATTAGAAAAGAATGAACTTCCTCTCTTTGTATGGGATTATACATTCTTTATATACACGAACACACACACACACGCTTGTCGGATATCATCAGATTTATCGTGAATCATAAAAAAAGAAAAAGAAACAAATTTCGATTGACCGATTCCTTCTTCGATCGCACAACACAGCGCCCCACAGACCCTTTCTTGAGTCTTTTACACGGCATAAGTATAAAAAATCTGACAATTGCACAAACGAGTAAAAATGCTGGCTTTTGGAGCATTAGAAGCGCGAGAATTCGAATCGCGGTGCATTCTGTACCAGAAGTCGTTTTCGACCAAGGGTATCTGTCGACGACTAGAGTACAGAAAGGGAGCATTCTTTTGTTACCCGGTCTAACGAGCCATTTGGAGCAAGATGTAATACGTATGTGTATATCAGGAAGACTCGTTTTTCTCGGCTGCTAGCGAACAGATTCGTAAGAGAGAACGACACCATTGCAAACCTAACTAGGCGTGTATACGCCTGCTCTAAAGATGTACTTAATTATATTAATTATATTATGGAGAGTAAGGGAAGAAAAAAGAGAAAAGAAAAGAATGGAACTACGCAAAACAAAAACCAACTAGATGATACTATTATATAATATATATTATACATAAAAATATATCTAAGCTGTTTGCAAATGATGATTTAAGAGATGAAAGGAAAAAGAGAGAAAAGATAAACGAAAAACCAGAGGGAAGAAGGTATGAATTTGTAATGTACTATTGTATTTTGTAGGCAGCTAGTGTACGTATACATATGCACATGTATCCGTGTATGTATGTTTACGTATATAAATATACATACTCTTCGACATTTACACGTACCGTTCGCCTAAATAGTCTGCAGAATATTTTCAATTCAACATCGGTCCAAGGTGAAACAATTCAGGAGTATACTGTTCGCGATCGTATGAATCAAGTGTGACACTTTAAAAAGCCCGCGAATTTTTGTGTTCCTGAATAGCGAAACGCTTGATCCGAATTTGTTAGAGCACTTGGGCGCACGGCAGATAACACACGCTCTCGCCTCTAATTCGTATACAAACGTAAGTACTGTATACTCTCGATGGAAGAAGAAGGAAAAAAAGGCCACAGAAATTGCGTGCATAGGTACGTGTCTGTCACGTAATTGAAACACTTCAACGTTTAATAAAATACAGAGAAGGATAAAAAGAGATAAAGTAATACCAATCCTACGGTAACGTTGTAATGAATTAAATAATCAACTATACCGACTATATAGCTAGGCCGTAAGGGATAACACGTTACGGACCGACTAAATTCCCTCCCGTCGCAGATTGATTGTGTGTTAACTAATAAGGATAAGTAACGATATAGTACCGTTAAGGAATTTAATTATTAATACTGATACTATATGTACGCTAAGCACAGTTTCAAAGTCATTAAGTGACGTGAAGTACAGCTAAGGCGAGAAAGGATTGTAACACGAGTCTTAATTTAAACATGTGACACACTGAGTTACTCGGCGCGTCTGCACGCGACGCACAGAAACGTCAAATTACCTTGTTATCCTGCAACTGAGAGTCGTTCGACAAGAGAAATATTAGCAATAGTATTGTACACAGAAAAACATACACATCTGCATACATACGTATGTTCACGTCATACACATTTACACGTCAACATATATACATACATACACACATACACAGAGTACATACAGAATACACACGCGCGGCCGCATATACACGCTGCACAGGCTAGGAAAATGAAATACTATCTATAACGACATATTATAAATAATATTAAGACGTCAACTGTATTTGTTTAATAAAGATGTACATTCGAAAAGTGGAGGGACTAACTTTACAGCCGATAGGATGTATTGGAATTTAGATACGTTATATATTTGCTTTAATAGTGTATATTAACTTTATTTCTCACATATTTTTATACTACTATGCTACAAATTTGATTAGATTTTATTTTGTTTTACAAAATCAACGAACGAAGCTTTCAATGTAAAGTTATACATGTTGCAAAGTAATAATGATTGAAACTGACGATTAAAATCTATGTATAAAATACTTGAAGAATTTAATGTATTTTAATATGTCCTATAGGCTGAAAAATAGTTGATATTAATTTTTCCCTTCTTAATTTGTAGTAGATAAGAATGTTCATTTAATAGTATTTAGTAAATTATCTTTTATTACATACGTTTAGTTTAAATAGGTTTATATACACAAAAATTAAAAAATCTAGTTTATATACACATCAAAAATCCTTACCTATTAAAAAGAATTGATCAAAATTAGTTTGTTAAATATAATTTGATATATGAACCCATGACTATTCAAAAATCATTTGAAGAATACTTCTACTATATTCTTTGGGTTATTATAATTCATTTATTGAGTTTGATATTTACAAAACATCTTTATTTTGTATCATTTAAATCAAACATTTGATAAAATAAAAACATACTCTTTATAAATATCAGAATTCTTTATTTTAGTATATGTATATATATATATATATATATATATATATATATATATATTAAATTAAAATCATTTTCAACATTAACAGCGTCGATCGTATATGTATACAAATGCTGTTACACTATGCCATTTTTTTAATTTTCATTAAATAGTTAACACATAATATCTTGTTCCATGCTTTTAATACGTATCATATATTCACAATTAAATACGATAAACAAAATGTAAATAAACTTTTTCGCGTCTATATAAATAATGGTGTACAACGAAATGTTTGCATGCCTTAAAAATCACATTATGTAATACTATCAAATTCTAGTTTTGAAGTAATTCTATAATGTAATATTTGGAGCTATTTGAAAAAAATGATGCTTTTTATAATTTTTTAAAAACGAATGTAATAACTAATTTACAGAAAATTTTCTCTTATTATTATCATTTTCATTATAGAAAATTTTATTAATATGTCGAAAATACTTTTTAGCATGAATCCATTTGGGAACTCCAATATTTATTTATATTCTTTTGTGAATATTATAAAATGTTTGTATTTAAGTTTCACTCTTACCCATGGTGTGAATTTATGCTGCTCCAGTTGAATATTTAAATATTTTTATTTATCGATGATATTTGATTCAAGCGGTAATGCAGCTTTTGTAAAATGATAGATTGTAACACCAGTCTTAACAATGCATAGTTTTACAATATTAAAGCCAATTTCATTACTGCACGTTGAATGAATTAAGTAGTATTATTTATAAATAATATCTTATTAATTAGGCTTATGCACATTAAAAAGACATTAAAATATTCCACTGTTTCATGTTATTTTAATTATATTTCATTAGATTTAACTAATGTCCATTTCAAACACAGCACTGTTATTTTGGAAAATGAAATATTAATATAATTAAGTGAAAAAGTGACTAAGGCAAGAGATAAATACCAACAAACTGATTTTAGATGTAAAATGAATATGTACTATGTTAGTCTCTATCCGCCTGCTATGATTACCTTTACAATAAACAATATATATTGTTTTTCTCGTATCAAATGGGTATCTCATGAAGAAATAATATTTCCAATATTTTTTACTCAATTTGTATTGTATCATGTATTTACTGCAAACAGCAGTTTTTATCTCAGTATCAGCAAACGATAATCGTTGTTTGTTCACCAGTATGGGGTGAAAATAATTTTATATTTTCTGCATTCCAATGTAACAGTGCACTTTGACACACAACATTCCATACATAAGGAATAAAGAACTCTTCTGGTTGTTCCTCTTCTACGTATTTAAATTTTAGTTCTGGAAATTTCTATATAATGCATAGACAAGTTAAATAATGGAATTGAGTAAAAACAACGTATATAATAGAAAATATATAAATAGAACCATCAATACTTATTGATATAGATTAATTACTTAAATGGATAAAAGATAAAACATACCCTTAAACGGTCACGTGGCCATTCACTAGTACCTTGCTGGATCGTAGTTAATACCTGACTCACGCCAAGTTGTGACTGATCTTTTTGTTCCAATTTATAAGAAAAGAAATTTATGACCTGACAGATAAAGTACAGTTATTTAATTTAAGAATTATAACATATATTTCTTATGTCTTATACTGGAACTTACAGAATCTATATTTTGCACAATGTCTTGAAATGCTGAATGCATCCTAAATGGTTGAAAAATATCTTTTTTATACAAAAGGGTGTATATTAAGTTCGGATTATGTGCGAGTCTATGAGTTAAACAACTATTTATGATCTCTAGTACCATTCGCAAAACTTCTTCAAGTATTGTTAAGTCTTGAATCTGAAATGAAGTATGTTTAATACATATATTATTTAGCATAAATTATTTATCACAAATAATTGTGGGATCTTACCAAATCTGTATTTGCTGTTGTTCCATTAATTGTAACAGTAGTACTATCAGAAGAAATGGAAGGTTGCGTGCGTATTTTTGCTTCCAATCTAGCATGTTTCTTTGCAAGAGTTTCAAACAAACTTAGCAATCTTTGACTAACATAAGGATGTAAAGATGCGAACTGTGCTGACATATTTGCTAAAGCTGCTAAACAATTTGTGTGAAGATATTTATCCTGTAAAATATTAAAATTATATTATTACTTAGTTTTGTATTAATTTTCTATTGTATTTATATTTGCTTTTGTACATGTCTTTACCCTCATTTTGAACATATTATATTGTATAGTTCTTATGACAACAAGAATTAAAAGACCTCCTAATGATATTTCACTTATTGATCTTTCTGTATACCAACTCACACCCTTAAGCATCTAAGAATTGATAATTATTATTAATTATTTATGATTTCATGTACTTTTGCATAGTTTTTCGAAATACTTACTATTTCATGTATCCTCTTGTTAAATGTTTCGTCTTCGCTTAAAATTAGAAGGATAATAAGAGACATATAAATATGATGAGATGTATTGTTTGGAGCATGATATAATATCTGAAGTATTGGTATTACCTATACAAATATGTTAGTTAGAAATTCCATAATATATTTCAAGCTTATGACACCTTTAAGTTAATAAATTAATAAGTTTATATTCACCAATAACTGTATATCTGGTCTTCTCATGATATCTTGTTTTATACTTGCATTCCTATGTAGCAACATGTATAATAATAATGTAACTTCATCCGTATTTGGTATCTTACATATAGTATTATACAATTTATTTAAATTAAACCTAAATGCGTCTTTTGCTTGCATTGTGGAATAGCCTTCTAAAAAATATATATAATTACATCAGAATCAATTAGTAATAGAATATTGACATTTATCAATGACAGATTTTTTGTATCATTTAATATCTGAAAATTAATGTAAAAGTTCATTAAATTACTAGCCTTGCATATCAACAAATGTAAAAAGGGCATTTCTGTAAGGATTTTCAGTTGCAGTACAGTGATTTGTTAATACCAATAGGAGTAATAATGATTGACTAGCAAGAGGTGTTTCTGTATCGCGTTTTCGTTCTTCTTCTTCAGAAGTACCATTACTTGTAACTTGTACATTTTTTAAGCTACTACCCATGCCCATTGTAATTACATTCCATAATCCAGCTGAAATGTTTGATGTAAATATATTAATATTTGTTTTTGGCAAAAGAAGTATTCTGTTCTAATACATAATGTATCGTATTATTAAACATACCAGCTATACTAAAAACAATACTTCCTCCTGGCTGTTGTGTAAGTAAACCAGGAGGAGCATGTTCTTGCTGCACAAAATTATGCAATAAAGTACACACCATTGCTGGTGCATGTTCACTAGAATGCGAATGCATTGCTATTCTGTAGATGCAGCTGTATTCAGCTGCAGTTTGTGAAAACAATTGTACAGAAAGTAATACAAGTAAACAATTTATAGCTTCTAGATGAACCACATATGTGAACTCACTGTAAAAATGTTGTATGCAGAATATAATTTAATATAAATAATTTAATATAATATAAATAATGATGATATAATGTTAAATTAGTAGAATAGTGCAATATAGAAATATAATCTACTCACCATAGTGGTACATCTGTTACAATATCAATCAATGCTTCAAAAAGATCTTTTAATCTATAAGATGAATTTGATTGTGTTGGCACTGGTAACTGTGGTGCTTCTATATGTTTTATCATTTCTTCTTCACCCACTGTTTCAATTAAATATTTCAATATACATCTTAATGCAAACAATGCATTATATGTTTGCCATGCTGATATGATTCTATAAAATATAATCAAGTATAACATGGGTAATAAAGTAATAAATTATTTTTACAATTCTAGTTATGAAATACGATAATGAAAATACCATACTTTTGATTTTGCATTGATGCCAGTAAATTACTAGCACGCATAAGAGCAACTTGTATCAGACTACCAAAATTGCCAGTACTTAAATTGTTAAGAAGTAATTGCTGGCATGAGGAGTCTAATCGAGAATCTAATTCTATTTGGTCATTTCTTGTAACAGGTGGTCTCATGTTGTAAGACAGAAATGTATTCCAAAATGGATCATTAGGAAGAATACTTTTTTTTCCACAAAACTTTTCTAAATGAACATTTTTAGATAGATCATCGTACCGACTTGGTGTTGTACCCATTGCCTTGCCTTAAATTGCTAAAAATAAAACACATATCTAATTTTCTCTACAAACATAGATTTAATAGATTAACGTAACATATTTATTTATGAGATATTTTTTATTTTTATTTTAACATATTAGCAATCTGTTTTTGATAATTTCATATTATAGGTTAAATCTACTATATTTCTTGATAGATTGTATATAATTATAGTAAAGCTAACTCATAGAGAGCATCAGATCACACCAATAAAAGAAAACAAATTACAGAACAATTTCAGTCACATGAAAACATCGTATAACAACATACTTTGACAATCCACTGTCATAGAAATTGGAGAATTCAATAATAATTTCTAAATATGGGGTTTTGCTTCATATATTATCGCCTTTATGCTCCTACGTGTTTTCCGTGTCGAAATTATCATTAAATATATTTTTTGCAACACGTTTACAGTCAATATGAATGCAATGAGTAATACCGAGAAATATAACCTCTTTACATGTCAACCGAGTACTTTACAAACATACATATAGATAAATCATCTTAGTTCAAATGAGCGCCACCTTCGTTATTCATTAAATATTATGTTCAATTAGTTAAAATAATAATGACTTATAATTCATTTAGTTTTATCGCGTAAAAGTGTAATCAAAAAATAAGAACACTAAAGTATGTATATGTACTGCATATAACACATGGAAACAGGTTCCACATCATTAAGATGACGTATCAATATGCCGTAGCCTTAACATGATTACAACGATAATCGACTGTTTGAATATATTTTACTCGTCGTAACGTACTTACAACAATTATATTAATATTTATTTTGTAAATACATTTTGACACAAAAAATACGATACATTATTATATAGTTTTAACATTAAATGGAATCATTATAAAATAACGAAGACTATTAAAAAGTAGACGTATTAGATTGAACAGAAAGTTATAATTGATACAGTTTCAATAACAAGTAAATTTTCATCAATTTTGTACATATATAAATCACGATATTTACGTTTTCTTTAATGATTATTTTCAGAGTGGAATTTTGTCCACATTCCAACTTTATATTCTCACCATAAAATTGCCAAAATGAATCGCCATCATAAATTATTACAAACCGAAGAAATATATACAGAACTTCTAGATTCAATAAAATCTGCTGTCAAAGGAATACAAGAGCAAGTTATTCCTATTAAACAATTTCTTGGTGATCGCAGAAAAGAAATCATTAAACTTAGCAGGTTGGTTCGTAATTTTTTAAATTTTAAATTAAGAATAATTTTTATTTTAAACAGACTTTAATCCGATGTCTGAAATAAATAGAAACGTAAAATAGTGATTTTTAATTATCTTTTAATTTATTTTATTCTTCTTTTATACAGGGTGTCTCGACTAACTTGATCACTCGAATAACTTCTAAACTATGCGTTGTAGGAACAAATTTTTCATTCAAAAGGTTAAAGATTTATTTTGTGTTGTATCAAGTTGGAGATCCAATATCATCAAAGGTTTCCATAAGACGCGGTGTTTACTTGGCAATCATTTATTAACCTACGACAGTACGATAACGAATAAAAATAGACGACTACGATAAGGTAAAATCTATAGCATAGATAAACATAATCATATAAACACCGCTGTTTCACAGAAATATTTGATGGTATTGTATCGTCAACTTGATATTGCACAAAATAAGTTTTCGAGAAATGAAGTGAAATTATTCGTTAACTATTAGATTTAAAATATAAATGCACGGCGTAAAGTACTCCTCCGAATCATTCAACTTTTGTAAAAAAAATTTGTTCATACAACGCGTACTTTAGAAGTTATCTCAGGTGGTCGGGTTAACTGAGACACCTTGTATACATATAATAATATAAAAGACATAAAATTATAAATTCAAGAAAAACAAATAAACGCAAACACTAGAATATTTTTATTCATAATATTTTTATTATTTCTTAATTATATATTCGCCTTTCATTTTTGCAAGCAGAACGGAAAAATGGGTGGACGATTCTTTAGAATTTGTACAACTGTTCTATGACAATACTTTCAAGGAACTCATAAGCATTGAACGAGTATGCGAGGAATATCTCGTACGTCTGAACACTAATTTATTAACAGCAACAAAAGGTCGTACGCAACCACCGTCTTATTTATCTGCGAAAGAGATGAGGAAAGTTTATAAAATGTGTCGTGATGCATTCAACGAAACGAAAGAGAACGAATTATCCTGTCTCTGCACTTGGGAGAATAAACCTACATGGGATCTCGGCGATACTCAAGATATCCTAATTAAACCAAAAGAAATGGCACGAACCGAATTCGACGAATATGACTTGAAGTTTATTCAAGAAATCGTTTATCTTCGAACGCGTATGTTCTCCTTACCAAAGAACCGAATCGACGTGTAGGTAAATTTTATAACCTTACAATGTTAATATTGATATTTCAGTGATTAGAAATATTTTAATCTTGATCAATTAATTTCGTTAATGAGAACAAATAGATGTAACAGTTCCGATTGATACCTTACACACGTTTTTTTATAATTCGTAATGTAGTTTAACATTTTTTTAGGAAAAGCGGTCATGATATTCTTCGCGATACTGTCAATGGCAAACATCGGGCAAGTATTCGATTATCGTTGAAGACTGCAGACTTTCTTCAACTTCTTAAGCAGAGAGAGGTTCAGCAGGGGTTCTCTTACGAAGATGAATTATCAAAGTTGAAGAGTTTAACATTCGTCGATGGAAAGTTCAAGACTAATGACTCTTGGTTAAAGATTTTAGATGTTCAGGGAGTTCTGTACGGATCATTGTGGCATTTAGCGCTTCGCCCGCAAATTGAGAAAATTCTAACGAAACGTTTGGTACCGACAATACGTTTAAATCCACGTGCCACTTTTGATTTTTTTCCCAAGATTACGAACTTTGCAAGTTTCGTACTATCGAGGACGGATTTAATAACTCTGTTGAAACATGAGAAAGATGCTATTTGGTTGATGAGCTGGACAAATCAGTTCATGGCGATAGACGGGAAGCACGTTGCTGCGACAGTGATACAAGCTTCTTGGCGTGGTTATTGGGTAAATATTATTTTTTTACTAATAATAAATTTATATATGAAGCGCTAAGGATCATGATCTCTTTTATTTTTCATAAAGTAGCCTTCTGCGTTTATTATCATAACTTAATCAATCATGTCTCTAATAGGATAATATTCAAAATGCGTAGAAGGGAAATTTTTATTACGAGGGAAATTATTATCGAAAGGAATATATTTCTGCAATAATTATAAACGAGATATTCATATAGAAACCTATTTTACATAGTTACGCAGAAAGAAATGGCTCTCAGAGTGTCTTTACATAGCCGCAAGTCTCATGTGGTTCTTTTGGATCTCGTTAAAAGCAAAAAAAGAAATGCACCGTCGCTACCTCAAGAAAATGCTGGTTTCCTTGCAAACTACTCGAGACCTTACTCTAAAATTAAGCAACGAATTCGACTCTATAACCAAGCAGCCTCATATAGTCTTACATCTACCATCCATCGGACATCCTAGACACTTACGTCAAGTATTCAATCCCAAGATGTTCACCATTTACCAGAACATTACGATCCTACGAATTTGTTTCGTACGCAATCCAAACGCTGAAGTGATCTATATTCTCCCCGTGAAGCCTACTGAAGATCTATTAACGATGTACAGTGACTTCATCGAGTCGATATCACCCGACGAAGACGTTGCGAAACGAATTACTTTCATCGCTCTCTCACAAGCAGATTGTTTTAAAAATCTCCCTTTAAACGTCTCCAGGATCCTCCACTGTTCTCAAGAATCTCTAAACGAGATTGAGAAGAAAATCGCTGGCAAATCGGCTTATTTCCTGCCTTACATTGTCGACGAGTGCGACATGAGATTGGCTGGTACTCTCAATGTTCCTCTACTGAGTCCCGATATGGAAATGCAACGAAAATTTCTAAACGCTTCTAACATGTCTGAAATGATCGACAGCTTTGGCCTTTCGCAGCTACCGTATAAAAGTAACATAACGGATTATGAAACACTCTGTTCGTCTTTGTCCGAGTTAATGGTGCTTCATACTGAAATTAGTATGTGGTTGATCAAGTTGAATTATGGTACGGCCAGTAAACAGAGTGGAATTTTTCTAATTAATCATATTAGCGTGCCATTTATGCCGATGTTGAGACGGGAACGAGAGAAACACGGCGATTATTGGTTGGAGCAGCCAAGTTTGAGGGCTGAATTTCTTCAGAAAATGAGGGAACACGTACCAAGAATCATACCAAATGTGATTCGGTTGTCGAAGATGTATAGTACTTGGACGATGTTTTACGCTCATATACAGAAATTTGGGTGTTTGCTACAGGCTGTTCCGCCGGAAAAGCATCCTAAGACGATTATAGTTTCCTTGTTTGTTCCTGGGAAAGCGACTAAAAAGAAACCGAAGTGGTTGGGGACTGCGGATAAGATAAATTTAGGTATTATATTTGACTTCAAAATTTAGGAAAATATATCAAAACTTTTTATTTCATCATTTTCTTATTTATTATTTTATTTTATTTATTGTTATTTAGTCCGTGCCTTTCGGCTTTGGACGAACTTTCGGTTTATATTTCTTACAATTATTTGTTCTTATTCTTATCACTCATAGAAAACTAATAACTGCCTATTGCACTTGTAACTACGCCTTATTGCCACTTTGTTCTTTTGCCTCCTTGCTGCGTCACCTTCTTGTCATTCCTCCCCGTCTTGTATTGCCTTTGCCCTTCTCTTCTCTATTATCGCCTTCGACTCTGCCAGTCCTTCCCCAGTCTCATTTAGTGTTTCTTCCATGTTCTTTGCTCCTCCTGTTACCTCGCATTCCTCTAGTATGTGTTTGAAGCCTTCCTCTCCTTTTCTGCATAATCTGCCTGCATCCTCTTTCTCCATCATTTTATTATATAAGTGTTTAAAGGACTGTACTGAAAGCTATTTTGCCGGGAAATCTTCTATTATTATATATACGATAGGAGCAGGTAACGAAGGGATGCTAATTAAATCTTCCAACTTAATACCGGAATTTCTCATTTTTATGCGCTGCTCTATTAAAAATCTATTTGTAATTTGTAAATTACGTATCTCAATGACAGAAGCCACGCATTCGACGACTATTTACATGTTACCTCAAACTTCTTTGGATATCGACAAGATAAAACCGACGGTGAATAAATTCGCTAGAGGTATGCAGGATAAGGGATATTTCGGTTACTTAGCCGTCGATTGCTATTGTTATTTGCGTAAGCAAGAGGAGATTCTGGTGGTATTATTATTGAACGTATTCCCTTATTACTCGTACTGCCAAAATTACATCGATTGGATGGAATTCGCGATCGGAGGACGCTATAAGTAAGTGAATAGCTTGTTAAATTTAAGAATGAAATATAGTAATGATACGTATATGCATGATGTCTTTTTAATTGTAAAATATTCTTTCGAAAGAGATTATAATTAGAAATGAAATTGTTAAAAATTATCCTTTCATATGCATGAACAGTGACCGGGATGATGAATTTACAATCGATACTTCGATAGTCCCAGATGTGGAGAAAAGGAAATCACCTTTCGTATATATGGAAACCCCACCTCAATGGAATAATACTGCAGAAAGATACGCGATCGCAATTACTCAACTGCATCACAGTAAATTTCCATCTTATCGATGGCCAGTCCTTAAAAATCTATTCGAAGAATGTGACGTATGTTCGCTCATTATCTTCTAAAAGTAGTAAATTATTCTTTTTGTTTTTATTTGCTAACGCAATAATAAATAATATGCTTAAAAATGTGAAACACTATTCCTATCTATTAATATAATTTATTCGAGTAAAATTTATGTAATATTTCATATTATACAATATGAAACTCTTACAAAATCGTAAATACAAGCTGGACCATTATCGAGGTAACTTCAGTCAATTGTGATTTATTTTATTTGCAGATTGCATATGATAGAAAAAGACGTCAAGGATCTAGTATAATATTACACGATGGTGAAATTCGAAATTTCGGCAAGATGGTTGCTGTTAGTCCTTCTATGACCACTACGTTAACAATGGTACATAAAAATCTGACGAAATTGCATCGAATTCTGAAGAAATCGAAGACGAAGTCAGAAACGAATTTACCAACCCTCATTGATTTCTTTTTAAAACTCTCTCTTGACTATAGGAATTTGGCTACTGACAAGTGTTTGTCACATTCTTAAATCATCGCATGTAGTTGTTCGTCAATTTTATTATCCTTCGTATCGGTAATATATAATACAATAACTTTCTAACGTGATATTTTATAATTTTCTATTACAAATCTGCATGTTTCTAAAATCAAACCTGCATTTATATCTACTAAATAATTCGTAGATGGTAGATAATTTTCATCTTATCGATCACATTGTAATATTTAAATTCTCATTAATTGCTGCGTGCTTAACGCGAGTGAAATGCGAAAGTATTGGTTTTCAGTTTTGAAAAGTTGCCACATTCAGAAGCTATAATATAGAAATTAAATATATCAATGTAGAATTAAATATCATGTGTTAAGTTTTAATGCAGTTTGATGCATTATTTTCTCTAACTTCATGGCTTCACTATTAGACTATATAATCCAATGTTATTCTTAGTTAAACAAGACCAAGCGATACCTCCTTATGTCAACTTCATTATTGGTGGAGTGTCAGGGTAAAATATCAGTATATATTTCTTTTCTATTTAAAAATTTCCAAAATCTGAACCTAATTAATTTTGCAAATTTATTTTATTTCAAACATAAACATTCGGATTGAAAATTAATTTTATTTCGCATGTATTTCATAAACTTTTGAAACTAGGAATTAACCTAGGAATTTATTTAAATTTGAAGAGGTTTAGAGAACATTTCAGAAATCACTCGTCGTGTTTAAAAATTGTCTCTTATCTTATCTTTACATAATATTACGTGAAAGACAACGTTTCTACGACAACTACGTGATCATGTAGATGCATGGGCCAAACATGTACACATCCTTTGGATGCAACTAAGATACGAATGCAAATTTTAAGAAGTTCTTTGAGAGATACGATATGCAGAACTTTCCAAGAACATGGAGTACGTGGATTCTATATCGGTTGGACTCCGGCTATACTTCGACAATTAACATACACTACGACAAGACTTGGTGTATATAATACATTCTATGATTTGATCTCGTAAGAATACTTTCTTGTAAATTTAATTAAGTAGTATGTATCTACCAAGAACGTTACTTAAATGTTAGCGTCAATTTGACTTAACATTGAAATGGTATGAGCAGAAGTTAATAACGTGTGTTCAGATCATACGTTGGTCGTTTAAATTATCCTACAATGGTCACCATTGGAATGTTCTCTGGTATTTGTGGTGCATTAGTTGGAACGCCGGCCGATTTAATTTATGTTCGTATGGTAGGTGATGCGCAATTACCACCTGGTGAGCATAAATTTTAACTATTTTTTATTCTTATATTAGTTAATTTAAGTATTACACGTCATTTTGTACAAAATATATTCTAACTAGATATAAATATTTCATTTCATAAAGTTATTAATTGAATTGTTAACTTTGACAGAAGCACGATAAATATTTGATGTAATAATTTGGAATATTTTACTATAAAATCACGTACATTTTGATAGATTATCTAAGTCAAGACGAAAAGTGAACGACGGATGTGCTATTTTTCCCACAAAGATTAAAATTGCTGCGTCATAAACAACTAACTTTTATTTTTGCGTTTTCAATATTTTCAATATATTCTTCATATTTGTTAATTATTAATATTTAACAATGTCTTTTACAAATTTTCTATAAAAATTCTATCTTGGCAAAGAAATGATATAAATAAACGTACAATGTTCAATTGCAGAAAGATCTCCTTAATGCAATAAAACGTTGGAAAGGCATATAAATCAAAGGATAAATTTTCAGAGAAGCGGCGAAATTACAGACACGTTTTCCACGGGCTGTCGGACATTTGGAAAACAGAGGGTGTTCAGGGATTATGGAGAGGAGCTCTACCAACTATGACCAGAGCAATGATCGTGAATGGAGCGCAGTTAGGCACCTATAGTAGAGCGAAAATAATGTTGAAAGATACAGGTGTATTATACAGGAATTTTAATAATCAACTCATTAAGGACCAAACAGTGAAAAAACATGAAGATTACAGGGAAGAACATAAATTAAATTTCATAGCTTTTATACAGAAGCAGTTTTAAAATTCAACATGTTGGCAATCAAGTCCATGGTACCAAAATTATATTTTAATTTGGTCGTTTTTTTATATTCTTCAGAATATTCAAAATATTCCCCGTAATAATATTAGAATATTGTAATAATTGTATCTTTTTGGTTTTCAAGATCGACAGTGCTAAGATATAATAGTTATGAACCAACAATTCTAAAACTATTCCACTATAAAGATTTCATCGTGTTTTTCCTCTGTAATTTTCATTTCATATATGATATGATTACGAAGCGAATGAATTGAAGCTGTATTAACAACTACTTTAATCATACATGACATGAACAATAGGTTTATTCGAAGAAGGCATATTATTGTCATTCTGTTCAGCGATGGTATCTGGATTCGTGATGTCTGTGTTGTCAGTGCCTGTGGATGTAGCTAAAACTAGGTAATCGCCAGAATATTACTAAATTAATATATTTTTATCCACAATTATTTCTCAAAGAATACAAACTTGGACCTTACCATCGAAACCACCCGGGATCATCACTGCGATGACTACCATAGCAAGAACCGAAGGAGTAACATCAATGTGGCGTGGATTTCTACCATACTACAGCAGAGCAGCTCCCAATGCTGTAATTACCATGGTGACACTTGATAAGTTAAGACAAATATATCGTATATTCTATCTACCACCCATTGAGTGATATTTTTATAAAAGTTTCTTGCAAACAACAACAATAACAATAAAATCTTACACGATTTTATTTTATATGTTCGTCATTTTTTTTTTTATAATAAATACTTGATTGTGCTATCATTTACAATGCAGAGAAAAAACGATAGATTTATGCAAATTGAATTCTTTCTTAGCAATATGCAGACTAATATTGCGAGCTTGAAGGTGACGCTATATTAGCTTAAAATATTGCGGTGCATGCAAGAAAATACACTCTAGCATTATTTTTAAAAGTTTGTCTTATTACTAGAGAATTGTAAATAAGTAACTAAATGAATATAATTGTTTATTCATAAATATATCAATCTTGTCGTACATGCCACTTGAATATTCGTATACAATAAAAGGTTCATATACAATTAATGCTCGTATACAATGCAATGCGGTACAATACAGTACGCAATATAATATGTATACACATATATAAGAAAGCAGTCATTAAAATATTTTCTGTACTTGCTATATATCTATGTTGCGTATCGTCTATACATTTTTGCAATTTGTTCATTAATGATAAACGTTAGTACTGTGTGTGGCCCTACTCTACAATATGTAGGCCAGAAACCTTTCCAAAGTGCCTTTATGCCTTCGGTTTTCGCTATCGACAATAACATTGCGATCATACCAGGTGGCTTTCCCACACCTTTCAAGTTTTGCAGTCTGAAAATTTACAGTGACAAAAATTCCTTTCAACTTGGAAATTGTTACTTGCTTTGGAACGATTTTATTATAATCGAAATAGGGACGATTGCATTAAGATTTTTCTCGAGATTTTTAAAATTTCTGCTAAGAACGTTATTTTAATATTATCATATCGAAATAATTCACAAATAAGAAAATTAATATAGCGAATGTGAAAAGATCAATATCTAATTACTTTACCTTGTTTTAGTTATATCAAATGGCATAGAATTGAAGGTAGTAAGGAATCCAGATAACATTGACGCAGAGAAATGCAGACCAACACCTTCCGGTATATACACTGTGAAATAAAACGTGTTTGATACTTCTATCGATATAAATTCTTCTGATATACAGTCTGTCACACAAGAGCGTGTCTGCGATATCTGCGAAACCTGACACCTAATCAGAATGAGATAAAAAGAATGTAAACAAACGAAAACTTCTCTAATACGCGTTGCTGAATACCTTTCAATTTCATTTGAAACAGTGAAAGGAACAGAGCTTTTTAATATGAGTGCCGCGTACGCGAAACGTCGAAAATCGTCTGACATGGGCGAATGAAAACAGAGATCGTGATTGGAGTAATATAATATTCACTGATGAATCTTCGTTTTGGGCATGGTGTCCTATTAGGCGTGCTTGGACTATCCATGGAAGAAGGATGATTCAAAGAAGTGTAAAACACCCTATAAAAGTGCATGTTTGGGGTTGCTTTAACGCACGCGGTTTTGGGACTTTGTGCGTCTTTACAGACAATCTGAATGCACAAAAGATGGTGAAATTGTACCAAAGGGGACTTCTCACATCCGTGAAACGTTGGTTCAACCAAACCGAGGACCAATGGATATTGCAAGAAGACAACGACCCTAAACATCGAAGTCGCATCTGCACCCAATGGAAAGCGAAAAACGCCATCACAGTACTTCCTTGGCCATCGCAGTCCCCTGATGCAAACCCTATCGAAAATGTGTGGTCCCTAATGAAATGCAAGCTGAGAGGAAGACGTATCACAAAAATAAGAACACTTGTACATCACATTCGAAAGATATGGAGGTCGTTACCAGAATCCTACGCTCAAAAATTAGTCGAGAGTATGCCGAAACGATGTCAAGCTATAATCGCTAATGGAGGAGATTGGACACCCTACTAAGTAATAGCGTATTAGTGTTTTAGATGTAGATTCAATTCATATAAATTTTTTTACAAATATATAAATATTTACAGAAATATCGCAGACACGCTCTTGTGTGACAGACTGTAGATAATATTTGAAGCTGATAAGTACATTTCGTGGATATTAAAAATTTTGCTTGGCTGTAAGTTGCAAGTTGTGATACATTAACAACCACCGCTCGTCCCATCGTTGCTACACTGCCTCTCCAAAGAGTGGTGATTCCTTCTTCTCGAGAAATTCTTGTAAACGCGTTGAACACGTTTTTGTAATTCCTTCGTTGCTCTGCAGAAAATTGCATACATACAACATCAAGATCGATAAAAGGCAAAACTCGTTTCCCAATTATTGGCAACATTAATGATATAAGGAAGAATGAAAGGGAAAAAATTGTTAAAAAAATAATATCATATATCAGGCAACTGTAGAACGAAACGATGATAATAACCTTTCGGTAATCTGCCATCGGCCGTCATTCTTACGAGGGCGACTTCTGCTGGTGTACCAACAAAGGCTCCAATAGCTC
This sequence comes from Bombus campestris, assembly GCA_905333015.3. NCBI lineage: Eukaryota > Metazoa > Arthropoda > Insecta > Hymenoptera > Apidae > Bombus > Bombus campestris. The sequence continues at coordinate 7,462,700 of HG995145.1, forward strand.
CTGCTGTAGCTGCCATCAGTGACATTATACCAAAATTTGGTTTGCCCACGTACTTCTCTCTGGAAATATTTTTCATAATTAAAGACATGTAAAAATAGAAGAAAAACATAGTTACCCGGTGGCAGATAAATTATTTTGCACTCACTTCCAATATTCATGTAATTGATTGTATATACCAAGTCTTACGGTGGTATAAGTCGCTTGTCGTACAAGACCAGCGCTAAGTCCGGAATAAAATTTCAAAATGCCCTCATTTTTGTATATGGAGGCGACGACCTTGCCGACAGAAGTTTTCTCCTTTTGTATCTGAATTCGATTCTTTATTACATCCATAGGATGAACTACACATGTCGCCGCCATTCTAGCAAATTTTCGTAATAGCCGTAATAAGATTATATAAGCCTATTATATAAAATAACTTTTAATCCATGATTATCAGATAAGAAAATAACAAATATTAACCAGAAAATTTATTCATATTTTTTCTATGTATCATATACTTATGACCTAAGTTTGTGACGTAAGAAATTAGATAAAATATCGATAAAGAGGAATTGAATATTTGAAATTATACTAACATACCCCGAAAGGCCAGCATTTATGAAAGTAAATATTGGGGGTAAAGGCTCCTTCTTCTTTTCTTGTGGCTCTTTATCAGACATTTTCAACGTCCTTTCGATTTTCGTCTTATATTTCTCAAAAATATGTTGTCAGAATTCTTGAAGATCATCGAAAAATTTGTAAAAGTTGTGAAAATATATTTATAACGCATTTAACCTAACGTTTAACGTTAGAGTAACATGTACGATAATTTATCGCAAACGTGGGCCAGCGTCACTATAACAATATGACATTCGATTCCAACAGTTAAAAGTTAAAAGACGAACTGTACAGGGCGTAAGAAAAGTATCTGGTTTGATGGGCATTTATTAAATAAATATACCACAAACTTGATCTTAATTTTAAAATTCATCATCACTATATTTTCTAATTATATACAAAATAAACGAATAATTAGATATGAAATTTCGAAAGGGAAAGTTTGAATTTTCGCACCAACAATTCTCCAGCGATTTCAAGGATTTTGAACAGAAGCAAAATTAAGTATTAGAATTCTTCTTGTATTGATAAAACAGTGACAATTAACTCTTTTTCTATTTTTTGTCATTACAAATAGCGGATCTTATCCTCGGCGACAAATTTTTGGCATTTGCGGACCCTTCCAGGTTTTCTTCCAGGTTTCTCAACGACTGTTTCTTCTCTCTTTTCAGGTTGTATTAAACCCATCTCTCGTTTACAGTCCTATCAGTAAAAATGTCACAGTCAATTTGAAATTTAAACATTTCGTACCAGTCATTAAGATATAGTTTTACATACCTCCACAACCTTAAGAATTGGATAAAGCGGCCTCACACCTTTAGATTCGTTTATAACTTCCTCCGCATAGTCAAGAACCTTCTGATTTTCTTTCTCAATAATTTTTGTCACGTCTGCAGCTTTTTCCTCCGCAATTTTGTCTTTTATTCTCTCCGCTATTTTTTCATTCTGAAAATCATAGATAGCGGAGAAAATCAATGAACTCCAGATTTAAATAAACCGAGTTCTACAATGATCCGAAGGATCTTACAAAAAATACAATAGATCGTGCACAAAAAATCATTTGTCTAGAAAGTAGATCGATAAAATAATTAACATCTTCTCACACTTACGATATACTTTTTTATTTCGTTCCCATATTCCATCTTTTTATCCCAATTTTTCTTTCGTTCCTCGTCTCTGTACTTTTCGTCAGACTCGGCCCTCTTAAATCTTTGAATCGTCTCCCACGTTTTCAAATCTCTTTGCTCTTGAAGTTGCTTCGACTTCGTAGCCAACACCTCCAGTCGGAAACGTTGCACTTGCTCTCGCATTTGATCCTCACGCTGTTTCCGTACTTTTTGTTTCTCTTGATATCGTTCCTCTTGCTCCTCCTGAGCTTTTTTCAATAGTTGCTCCTCCATATCTACCTTTCTCCTTATCGACTTCAAAACCGCGCCGTACTTGTCAGCTGTTAAAATAACCAATCGTTTAATCGTATAAATAATCAAATATATGTGTAAATTGGAATGAAATTGAAATGCAGTTACCTATTAGTCGAGATTTCAGCTCTCTCTCTTCCTCTTCCTTGTGTTTCACTGCTTTGTGAAGCTTTTGTATTCGCGTTTTAGCATTCCGATAAATTTCGTTCGCACGATCTTCGAATTCTTCTTCGCGTTTAAGCTCCAGATCGAATTGTTTCTTTTCCTCTATCGCGTCTTTAAAAAATTGCTTTAATTTTTGTTTCTTGTTTTGCAACTACGAACATATTTATATCGCATATACATTACGAAAAATAATTACCAAAGAAATATCGTGTTAAATTGTAAATATATATAAATATAAGTCTTCTTTTTAGCTATTAATTATTAAACATAAACTTATAAGGATCACTGTATATTAATTATTAAAGACTGACTTGTTGCGCTTCAAATTCTTTAATATCTTGCAAGTATTTTTCCATATTTATTTGATCTTGTTTATCAGCTTCGAATACCTCTCTCTCCTTCGCTGCTTCGGCATTCTTAGTTTCTTCGATTCTAGCAACGTCGGGAAATTAAGTTATTCGAATAAAGAAAATATTTTCTACCATGTATGTAAAGTCTCGTAAAAGCTTACTGTTTCTTTAATTCGAAGGCATAATGCTTTCTTTTCTCCAACTGCTTTTCCGTTTTATGTTTCATTTCCTCTTCGTATTTTGCTAAATCCTCTTTTATTGAATTCACGTAGGCTATCTCTTCCTCTTTATCTACGTTTTTTAGAGTTTCTCGAAATTTTAATTGAGCATCCAATTCTCTATAACACTAATGAAATTATATTTAACAATTCCAAATCTATTGTCAATGGTGTGATATATTTCTCTGACGAGAAAATAAAAAGAAGGAGGCAACTGGATGAAAATTGAAATTCTTGTTTTACATTTTTTAGTCTCTAAATACCTCAGAAACGAGAAGACCTTGATTAATTCGCCTACACATTGGTTTCCTGTAAAGAATAAACCTTTTCGCTTGTTTTATTATTTCTTCTCTCTCTGCTGCCTTCTTTTCAGCAGCTTCTCTTACGAATCTTTCTCTTTCTTCCTCTTCTCGCTTTTCTCTGGCTAAACGTTCCTCTCTTCTTCTACTCTTGATATTCTGTTACGACAGCAAACTATTTTTATAAAATCTTGCAGCCATTCTTTACACATAATATGATATTGAATAATTTGATACTTGACCAATAATATTAAAAGAAATAATTTATTTGACAAAAATAATATATAAATTATTCCAGAATAAATATCTAATGGAAAAGATACCTCTTTAGTAGATGTTATTTTTTCTTCTCTCTTCTGTTCCTCCTTTTCAATTTCATTTAATTTTACATCTTTTGTTTCCTGTTTCTCAGTGACTAAAGCAGGTTGATGAATTGAATTTGGCGAACTTTTTGGAGTTATTGTCTCTACGGTACTTCTTGATATCTAACAGTTTCAGTAAATTATCTTGTTACTCGAAGAATGAAATTGTACTGTTTGGTTGAACGAAAAACCAAGAAGAAGAAATAGACTGATAATAGGAAAATCACATACCTTAACACTTTTCATTGGTTTCATTTTATTCCGGTAACACACAGTAGGTGTTGCAGCTTCAACTATTTGATTTTGAACCATAATTGTGATTTCTCTAATATAATGTTAGTATTATTGCATAGTAATATAAATAAAACGACAAAGGAATGAGATTGACGTAAGTTGTGCGGTTTCTTTCTTTACTGATATTGCGGATAACTTTAAACGGCGCAATCGTTGTCTTGGAAACTAAATTAGAACCAATCGATAGGATTTATGGAATAAAGTTAATAAAAGTCGCATAATATCTTTCGTTATAGATACAATTCTGAGTGAAAAATATTTGAATGCTTCAAGTTAATAAAGTGGAACATTTTTACATTTGGAATTACTGTCATTGAAATTATACAATAAGCATAGGAACAATAATAATATCAATAGATATAATTGTATTTCCCTGCTAGTAAAATATTTGATATAGAAGAATTACATTTTTACAGTTTTTTATGTTTAAAAGTTTAACATTTCATTATAATTTGCTTAGAATTATGAAAAATAATAATCCAATAGCCTATAGATTTGTGTTTTATTACATCTATTAGGAATCGAAAGATAATATTCCTTTTACAGCAGAGTGATTTTACTTAAACTTAAATGTACATATTATCTATCAAAATTTATGTTTCAAATTGGCTCTGCAATTTAAAACTGCTGTATCGATTGTTACGTCGGTAATGTAGTACACCATAAACTAAGAACTGCAACGCACTCTAGTTTTTTGAAAATGGAATACGTAATTACATACATATGTATATGAACATGTAGTTATGTCGCTCGCTGATGATTTGTGTCAACGAATTTTTCGAGTTTATAAAGCAAATTATTGGGAACATTGAGAAAATAATTAATAATACCTGTTATTAATATAATTATTTGCTGCTATTGACTTCGAAGTAAGTAGATTATGATATACAAGTACATAAATATACATATTTGTTTATATGTTTTTTTAGACTTCATTTATTAGGTTATGCATATCGTGTTTATATACAAACATTACTTTCTCGCATTTATTAGTTCTTCTTAATTATATTTAATATTACAGATTAGATTTAAGGTGGATTAATATTTGTTCTTGATGATTAACTTCTAATAATCTCTTAAAGTTAGTTTTTCCGTTCGATCACTTAAACCTAACATCATTTAAACATACTATCTCTATGATTGGAAGAGTAAATAAAATTATATCAATTATTAAAGATGTATTTACATTATATGTAATAATTATATAAATAGCAATAGTCGTGTTTCTTCTGAGTATATTTTTATTGTTGCATTTCAAATATGTAACGGAAACGTTCAATTGGCGCCAAAGCAGGAACGATATATGTACTTATCGATATGCATTCTGCTTGCGATTCTCGAAGTAAAGCGGTTAGTATAGTTCAGAGTAGTGAGCACTTTGCGTTTATGACATATCACGCGTATTTCTGTGAAAAAAATTAAGACGTTTATTCATATTCGTTGATTACTCAAACTATTATTGTGTATAATTTGATATATCGATTTATATAAAAACAGGAAAAAGAACAATATCATGGGTATGCGTTCATTTTGTGTTTAAAACGAGTCTCGAAATTTCTCATTTTACTCATTACCACTAAGATTCGTTTTGACTACTTGTAATTTTAGTATTATTGATTATCATAATATATTTCCTATATTTTTTTACAAATCTTGCAATTTCCAAGTTATATTTCAGGTATAGGCGTAAATTTAATATAATATTGTTAATAATATTATTCACGGGAATATTAATTTTCCAATAAAATCGAAGTAAAATTTTGCCGAACATTCTTATACAGTGTATGGATTAATTATTTATTTCAGGATACCATGCATATTTTCATTATAACTATTTGTTAATTAATAAATAGTTAATTAATAATGAAATAATAATCTAATTTTTTATTAGATAATTGTTAGTATATTTTACGTATTTTGTATTTTGGATAAAAAAGACATTCAAAGACTTTATAATCATCTATATTTCGATGAAATTATTTTACATAATATCTCACTTGAAATACATACATACGAATCCCGTTATAAATCGATTGATGTCATTTGTGCATCGGTAATAGTGGAAACGATACAGAAACCATAATCATCCATCGTATACTGTATAAAATACCAAACATCATTTTCTTCGCTTCTTTACGTATTCATTAATTTTCTTTATATTTTTCACAAATTTAATAATCAATTAAATTTCAATTTAAATAATCAGATTTTATTTGACTAATGTTCAAACATTCTGTGTCTCAAGAGTTTGAAGAAACTGCCGCAAGATGGCCGCGGAGCGTGGTCGTACACTTGTAATGACAACACGTGCTACAGCTGAGTGGCGGTCTCCTTCTCGGAAAAGTGAGTATAATCGTGTTTTAAGAGTGTTTGCCGTTTTCCTGTGCTTACGTGCCTTTTATCCATTGTTGTATCTGTCTCGTGCTCCGAATCGTGCCTCCAAGTTCCTCGGAATATGAATACACTCTGGAAATATTTCCTCTTTTACTCGATGCTCGCACATGTGTGGACAATGATACTTCAATAAATTACAGATCGGTAAATAATCTTAATAGAGAATAATATTTATTAATAACAGACAGTAATAATAAATGACGTACGAACGCTTGTGGGGAGAACGATAGTGATTAAGAATATAGATATTTTCGGTTAAAGTACCGCTTGAAATGGATCGTATTTTCCTTCCTGCACTAACCTAACCCTCTACACACATGTACATTTCGAAGCATCACTAAGTAACACACTATAACACGTAAAGTGTGTTTCAATACGGATAATATGGTAGATTGAAAAACATTATTTTAGTGGTGTATTTTAGTTCCTGATTAATATTAAACGTCTAGTGAATATATTACTCGGAAATTGTTAACTTAGAGCTGGAACCAGGTGGAGGTACGGTTTGTTCGTATCGATTGTGATTTATGTGTCGATCGCGCGTATCGGAGCAATGTGATATTGTTACGTTTGATTAAACAGAGTGTACTGACTGTTCTTCATTTGTTGTTGAACGATAACTATTTGCTATATTTATGCTATATCTGTATTTGAAGAAAGTTGCTTTCTCGTGCGAAAATACGCATTTATTTCGTATATTTTGTTCATCAATGTTAATTCTCTGGTGGACTTGTTATTATTAATTCTGTTTATATATGTAAAAGCATTGTGTTAAGAAAGGGTTAAATATACAGTTCATTTTTTCAAAAATATCGTATGTTAATGTCTTTTATAAATAATAAAGTGGATTGCGAAAGATTATATAAGATAATTATAGATTATGATAATGATAGATAATATATGATTGGAGTACATATCATATTACGCAACTTTGAAGTAATATTAACTTATCCAAAATATCGTAATATGTATATGATAATTATTAAGGGTTCTGAAACTGTTGAGAATCACCTTTGCAATTCCAATTCACTTAAACTGAGATTCCTATTTAAGAGAAACGAGCACTGTAAATTTAAGAATATTAGTTAAGAGTATATTAGTATAGAAATAATATTTTTAGCAATATACGCGTATTGTAATATATTATTGTCAATATTATATCACAAAGAATTTACTATATTTACAATCTTAAGGAACTACGTGATTTCAGGTGAAGGCGAGTGGCGGGAAAGTAATGTTTCACTTTGACATCAGAGAAGGCTGTTAGAGTGAGTACACTATGAAGTTTCTCAATTCTTCATTGTTTTAGTTCTATTTATTGTAATGTTTAATTCATTCGCATGACTGAATCTCAGTAGTATATTAATGTATGTATAACCAAAAATTATTTTTTCTATAATATTGAATAATATAAAAATTTATGCAGTGGCTTGCGCATTAACAGGTGACAATATATTAATTAAAGTTAGCAATCAATAATTAATTGGTTTGTTCGATCGAAAAAAGTACTATATCTAAAGATTCAAAGTTGCGTGTAAGAGTTTAATTACAGGAGAAGAATAATTAATTGGCGAGGGAGGGTGAGAAGAATTAATAAGTATGAAACTTTTCAATGAAATATATATTTATTAAAGATCTAGAATTTATTTTACATCTAGAGTAAATATCACAGGTACACGTTTCTCTATCACAAGATTCTCTACTCAGCTATTTTCTTGTGTTGATAAGTAATAATTATCGACGAGAATCAAAATTTCCAAATGATTGTCAAACACAAAAATTAATACAACAGGCTGAGTTAACACACACATAACAACGTTTTTAGCGCGAGAATGAATCTTTCTCAAGTCGATGTATACGCGAAATTGTAACGTAATCGACGCGAGGAAACATATATATAATCGACATGTCGAGTTGCACGACTGTTCTCGCGCCAAAATGGACAAAATAAAAATATTCTCGATAAAAGTATGAAATAAACAATAGAAAATTCTAACTGTCAAGTAAATTAAAGCTTTAGCCGCTAACGCGGGCACGTCATTACGTTTCAATTAGTAAACATACAAAATCTATCCGTAAGACGATATTACAGAAAGGAATATATTTCGATAATCCTCCTACTTTTCGTCCCACTCCAAAGTGTCTTGAGCAAATAGAAAGTCTTAAGTCTATTTCTTTTCTTCGTCTTCGTCTCCTCGATCCTCGTTCCTTCAGGAATCTGTATTTGCACATATTACGGGAAAAAGATATTTCACCGTCGTTAATTTTAGAAGAAAAGGATTCCACGAAGAGGAGCCGAAGTTTCCATTCCGTCACGACTTGCTTCGAAGGCGCGCGAATTATTCGCTCAAATCACAGACAAAATTGCAATACCGATAATGGTTCTTCGCATAATGGACTCCTCTTAAGATTCAGCCACGGTAATTTCGTTTCTCCGTGAGCGAGGGTCCGATTGCTTTCCATCGAGAACTCGATTAACCGAGTATACGATGGCTTTGCCCGTTGAGATCGTTCGTCCTCTTGTTTACCACGGTCTCCAGATCGGCTCGTTGGGTTTGGCAACCTGCAGAAGACCTTGATGATTCTGCGAGATGCCTTCGATGTCGATTCTAACTGGGGACGGTTGGCTGGAAGCCGGAGTGAGGGGCATCGAGTATTCGTCGGAGCTGAGCTCGCTGCTCGAAGACGGCGAAGATTGCGGTGCGGCCACGTGTATCGTTAGGGGGCCAGTTTTGTCCATGGAATTCAGCTTGTGACCCAAGTGGGTCATCAATTTGGTCCCCAAGGCAACGTCGACGCCCGGAGTGGCGGCCAGGCAGCGGCTAACCTCGTTGGCACAATGCGTATACCCGGCTCTGAATCGATCCGCGTCGATCACCGGATTCGCCGAAAGACGCTGTTGTCTTTGGAGCTTGTGAAGATGACGCACGGTCAATTCCAGAATGTCGGCTTTTTCTAACTTGGCCACGTTCTCGCCGTCGCCGGCCAACGCTGTGACCATCAGGTCCTTCAGCTCGTCCAAGCACCGGTTGATTCGTGCTCGGCGTTTGCGTTCCAGCATAGGTTTCATCACCTGTAAATTGAAAGGAACGAACCATTATAGACGGCCGTTTGAAAAGGCGAATCTTTTAATTCGAATTGGAAGAATTACTCGTATGGCTTGCAGTTACTCGACTCTAGTTTAACTATATTCTAATTCCAATGATATTCCAATAGAATAGAAAGCTATTTGAGTAGATAGAACAGGCGTTGGACGAAAACCTAAGGACGCTTACCTTTCTGTATTGATAAGTCCTGGAGATCGGTTGCTCCTGTCCATCAACCATCATAATCTGCTCGTGCATCTGCATGATTAATCCTTTCGTCGGGGGGTTGCTTCACACACCGATTAACTAACGTCGCACTGATTACGATTCGCTTATCGCGATATCACACTTTTTGTCCAACTAACTATTATCTTTGATGTCACACAACGAGTTTTTTAGCAAATGATTATTCGGTCGATTCTACGGGAAAGATATCGAAAAACTGGTATCTCCGACGCGTCTCCCGTTCGAACTTCATGAACGATCACAGTGATTGTGGTAGCTGGTCGGGCGAGGCTGTAGTTTATATAGTCAAGGACCCATCGGCAGGGTGGGGCGAGGGGCTGCTGTCAGGGTCCCTAGTGGGGGACAGGCCTTCCGTGGGAACGGTCCGTAGAGGTTGGTTCCCAAGCAAGCACACCACCTGTAAGCGGCAGCTGCCAGACACGCGCCCACACCAAGCCATCGTCACCGTTTCTTTGTCCTCGTTGCACCTACCGTTCGAGCCCGTATTTCCTACCTCTTCTGATACTCCTCGGGTAGTCGTGCCACGGTATGCACGGCTTAACGTTCTCTTCTCTTTCTCTCCTAACTCCTTTCGGCTTGCTGTTTCACGAACGTGCGCTCATACGGAAGGACCCAGTATCCACGTCCTCTCCGTCTCTCCTGCAACAGTAAACTATACAGCGAAAGAGAAAGAGAGCGAGACCCCTTCTCGTTCTACCTAGTCTTCCTCCTTTTTCCATTCTAGTGCCCCGAGGAGGGTATACAACTCGTGCTACGTCTTCTTATCGTAATCTCATCCTCGTCGTACCTTCTCACCGGTCGGTAGTTTTATCCTCGTCGAAGAGGAGCAGCCTGGAGAAGCGTGCTGGGCACAAGTCCGGCGTCCTCCCGATCGCAATCCCACTAGTTACACGTTACTGAATCACGGTACGTGCGTCTATGCTACCAAGTCACCGCGAAATCATAGCACCGTAGCCGGTCGCGCTCGCGCTCGTCCTTTCCTCTCCGCCAATTGATCAATCATTTTCTGCTGCGTATTAACTCCGGTGTCGCGTGAGAGACACGCCGTGGATGCGGACACAAATGTTGCGCGATAAAGCTCAGCCTTATGAAAAGGATGTGATGAATCGTTTATTACGAGTGTCGCGTGGGCGCAGCACAGAGTCTTCGTTGGCCGCCGACCGTATTACCGAACGCGACAATTAGCGCGGTCGTCTAGGCCTTCTTTAAGACGTATACCTTAACGTCTGATCCTTGTTCGGAGCGTACTTTTACAAATACCATGATTATTCAGGTTCCTTTTGTCTCTGGAAGCGGTCGAACCTGTAGTTTTAACGATGCGTACATTTACCTTCTAGTTTCTCCGATCGCATTTTCATCCGATCGCATTTTCATCCGATCGCATTTTCATCCGATCGCAATTTAACGCATCTTGTTCGTCATTGTATGATTCTTGTTGAAAACATGGTTTTAGGTGGCCGATGATTTAATTTTGAATTTGTCTCTGAGAGAATCGTAAGGGTTGAATAATTTATGTGCGACGGTACTCTTATATTACGGTTTCTTCGTTGCTGAAAGAAGCTTACGATGTCATGTTTAATTTATATTCACTTACATATTTAGGAAACCGTAATCGTATTTTTCCTCGTGCAATCATTATTCGAAGAACACTTGCAAAGGAACGGTACTCTGGTTGTTTTTTCCGTTTGCAGGAACCGCAAGCACTGAAAATGTGTTTTTAACCATACGCTTACAAAGTCATTATCGTTTCTTGATATTAAACGTTTGACATAAAAGAGAAGAAGAGCGATCAGTTTTGTTCTCAGTGCACGGATAAATCTCGTGATATTCTATCACGTCGGAACAAACTAAATTGGCGAATAATAGAAAAGCGTGAGAAATTTATCTGTTTAAGCGAATATTCCATTCATTGATCGAGACTACAGGCAATTTTCAACGACAAATGTTTTTGCGCGTTTATATAAATGATATTATGTCGACAAAATGATCTAATTTCTGCAGTGCAACGGTTTTTTATTTACGCAGTATTTTTTAATTGACCGCTATCGACTATAAGCCCAAGGCAGTGTATATCGTTAGTTTCAGTATTTCACCGAATAATCACAGTTACAAAGTCGGTATCCCTTTCCGTAAGATTATTTGAAAATTATACAAATGAGTTACGAATGTGCGTGCCGTTCTTCGATTCTCGGAACAATCTTTCGTTTATCGATCTCGAGAATTTCTCTGTCGGCGATGCAATTACACGCGACGCCACGCTCGAAGAAGTGATTTTCATGCGTCAACGTATCTACCTATGTATACGGCTCGATTTAAAGCCGCGCACGAACGAAAAGATTACAGATTTTCAGTTTGGCCAATTGATCGCCGTCGAAAATTGGTCGAAAGTAGCCCTCGGGTGGATTTGTTCGGGCCGAGGTTTAATTTCGCGAAGACGATCGTAAAATCGTCCTTCGCTTTGGATAGTCATCGTTCGGAATGAATAACTCGGCATGCCTCACGTGTACATCCTGCCGCTCGCTGCAAGCACTTCCAGATACTAATTTCGTCCAGGCTTTTGCTGAATTATACACTTCGTGCCCCCCTCCAATCTTTCTCTATCCTTCTCGGTTTGCCTGGCCATTCCTTCAATTATTCTTTTTTTCGCCTCTTTCTCCCATCTTTTCCCTCCTCGCCTCGGCTCTTTCTGCCAACTACCACGCTTATTTCTCCGCCAGTGGGGCACTTAAACATCGTTCGCACCGAATAATTACGCACGTTAGTTTCATCCTTCTTCTCCTGTCTCGGTTCTCCCTCGTCCGACCACCTTCTTCTCGCTACTGCGATTTTACGAGGCATCCTTCGTCTTCTTCTTCGTCTTCTTCTTCGTCTTCTTCTTCGTCTTCGTGTCCATACCTTCCTCGGCTTCCTCTCTTTTTTTTCCTCTTTCTTCGCTACTCCCTTCAGCCAGCCAATTGCACGTGTCCCTAACGACGCCGGCACCTCCGTAGAACTTACGCGATGCCGAGATAACGCGAAACTCCTCGGTCTCTTCTTTCTCTTATTCTTTGTTCCGCGGATGTCCAGCAGCCTTTTACCTGCTTCATTCCCTTGTCGCTCGCATCCGCGGATTCCAATTAGCTACTGGTGCTCCGGGCAATGGTTAACGTTTTGCGGTTCTACGTATATAAGTATGTAGGCAATGGTCAGTTGCGTTTGAATTTCCATTTAAACGGAGAGTTTATATTTCGCGCGTGTTTCGCGATACTCTGCAACGCAATTCTCACTTGGCGTAGTTCGAATTGACGATATCGAGGATTCTTCGTAATTGTAGAAGCGTAGATGGCGAGGGATGGATTCGTTGGCTCGTCAAATTTTCTATGGAGGATATTTTCATTTAAACGAAGCACGTACAGTGAGATACGATGTAGCGTTAATTTTTGTCGTAAACGACAAGACAGATAAAAGATGACGGAGCTTTTTCCAGTCGTCGTAAAAAATTACAATAAATAATTCATAGCTGGTGATTAATGGTAATGAAATCATATTAATAGCGTGTCTTGTCTGTTATAATACTAATCGCAAGAGTTGCATGTTGATAAATAATCTTTCAAAATTTGAAGCGATTTTTAACTCGCATAAATTACACCTCTATATTTATATCGTCTAATTATCCGCGAGAAAAATTAATCGATTTAAATAAGCCGACTCGACAACTAGCGAAGACGAATGCACCGGTTAAATTGATGGAAACAAATTATCATTACTCGATGTGTCTCTACTACCTCGAATCTGTATAAAGTTATCCATCTCGTTTGTAAGATTGCGATTCATAATTTAACCACCCGGTAAATGAAATCTCCACGCGTAACAGTATACGTTGATTGGTTTCCCTGAGAGCGCAAAAAGTGATAATGAAAAATGTTGCAACAGCTTGATCGAAGTCTTAGGGCTGTTTCATACCGATCATATTGCCGGTGTAATAAAGCAGCAGAGATTATGCGATTGAGTGCCAAAAAGCGGTAGCCGCCTATTGAAACCTAGTGGATTGTTCTGGTTAAGAAACGACAGTCGCACGAAATCGAGAAGACACTGACGAATCGAAACGAATGAATGCGGCGCATTTCTCGCATTCCAAAACGGGGTTACCGTTATCGCAAGTGCAGTCGTTCCGACCTGAAGCATGCGCGACCATTTGCCACTCTTTTCACTTTCTCGTTTCCTTTTTAAATTAATCGTCAGGATAAAAGTGAAAGAACTAAGTAATAGGCTCTCCCCCGTTTATTTTACATTTCAATGTATTCAGCACCTTTCGTTTTTCCTGTTTTTCATCGATGCAAAATTCCAAATAATTTCGCGAGAGATTAGCGAACGGTCGAAGTACGTTTTCTAATCGACGATTATTTTTAATGTCTGCTGCTACGAGGACGATTATACTTTGTAAAATGTAGCCTTGTCGCCTCTTTATGTCTGGAAACAAATTTTTGGATTTACGTAATGCTCGCTTTTCGCTATCCAACTGAATAACGAAATGCCGTTCTTCTTACGTTTTCCATACGCTTGAAAATGAATTTTCTAATTAACGTAAAATCTGTTGGAATATTTATTAAAAAAAAAAAAAAAAAAAAAAAAGAAAAGAATGGAAAAATAAAATACGTCCAGCTATCGATCGTAGGATCGTAGAACTATAGTTAATGATATCTGTCCCACGTGGATTATCGCGATCAACGACAACAGTCCATTAAAACGATGCCAATCGGTGAAACAAACTTAATACGGCCACGTGCCGACTCGATTTCCAGTCAGCTTCCTCTCACGTGTCGTTCATAGTTCATTGTTCGTTGTTTTTGCACGATCCGGGTGGGTAGAGAAGTTCCAACTACGCCGGCGAATAATACGAAGTTAATTCAACGTCTCGATTAATCCACGTGGAGGACTACGCGCATTATACAATAGCTTCTAGACGATGACCGCACGTGCTGAACTCGTGTAGGACTTACGTCAGTCATCTAGCTATATATATATACATATTAAGCATAACAAAGTACGCAAGTGCAATAAATGTATATTCACGATGTAACTTATCTTTTATGTCCGTATGTTTAATTTATCCTCGCACGAATACATACGATGACTAGATTACGTTTTGCTAATATGAAGTGAACGAAACGTTTCGAATATTTCAATATTTGGCGTATTTCGTGCGATACCTTCGTCGAACTACAAATAAAACTATCCATTTTTAACTTACTTTCTTTTTATCGTTTTTTTTTTTTTTTTTTTTTTTTTTTTTTTTTACTTTAGAAAGAAAAGAAACAGAGAAACGTGGAAAATGCAGAAATACGAAGTGAATGTAATATTAGAAAAGGTCCATTTTTAGCTTGTATTTTTCAAAAAGAGGAGTACTAACGCTGATTTATAAATAGGTACATTTAGAATTAGCAATTTAATTTGTATTATATTTACGTTTGCAAAAATTGAGTTAGTCGAATAAATGATAATAAATTTGCTCGATCGATTTATAATAAAAAGCAGGATATTCTTTTACTTTATATATCGTTGTCACGCATACAGAGTAAAACTTTCGAAGTAGAATGTATCGTTTCGGATCACGGAACACGTGCGGCGTTAACAAGTTTTCTCACAGCCATGAAATTTCCCATGTTCCGTGTATGCTCGCGGTTATCATTTATTCCGACGACATGTAAGAGGAAAAGAGAGAGAGGTAGACTTATTAGCAAGTACATCAGCTGTTGGTGAACATATGTCGCCAGTCGCTTGGCTCGTGCCAAACGAAATCGTGATCCCCTTCTTTTCTATCTCGAATATCAGCCCCTGTGACATCGGTTCGCACGCGTCGATTTCCGGTTAGCTAATATCTGAGGGGTTTTCATAGGGGCTACCCCCGCGGATAACAATTGTATACTTGTTACTGTTCCTTATGAGAGTTCCTCCCTCCCCCCTCGTGGTTTAATGTTACTTAATTCGATGTCATTGATCGTCAGAGTATTATTTATTATTTAAATCAGTGAAAATTGAAGTTTAATGGGAAATTATAGCTGCTTTTGTGTACGTTACGGTAAGTAACAGATGGCTGATGTTTATGGGATTTCATATTTTCGACGAAGCTGAGGAAAATCCATGGTCGTATATTTTGAAGATTAACTAAGCATTTGTTCAAAGTTTCTTCGTTCCTTGCATATCATAAAAACGGGTTTTCTGCATTTCTATGGACAAAGAAAATCACATCTGGAACGTGTTTACTATTATAGTGGATTGCTTTTGTTATACGTACCCTATTATATTGTTATGGTTCTAAGTGGCCTGTACCCAAGTGTTGGAGAATTTTACCGGGGATTACCCAATTACCATGTGATTTGGTCGCTTCGTTACTGTTTCTCATTGTATTGCCGTATATTAACCTGACGTTCAATAAGACAGGAGTTCTGAGAGGACTGTAAGCTTGCAGATAAAAATTAATGGGTATACATAAAGGTATACCATATGTTGTTAAGGTCGTAGGTTTGTATATTACCTTTACAACTCGAAGAGCCATAAAGACATGAACTTCCAGGGGTTACTTCGTTCCACAAAAACTAAAGTTCTCTTTTCTGCGTTCGAAACGTGGATTCATTTTCTTGAAGAAATGAATGATATAATACGAGAGGAGCTACGTAACAGAAGAAAATCGAATCGATACTCTTACCGTAGGATGGAACAATGACCGGAATTCGTTTGTCAGGATCACAGGATGAAGGGAATTGTCGAAATTCTTTTGAACGAAACATGCTCGTTTGTCGGGCTGTTCGTGTTTAGAAGAGGTAAAATTTGCATGCTATGCCGTTAGCATCTTCTGACGCAAACACGGCGGACCTTCTGACCTACTGTTCGCTCCGAGTAACCACGAACAACAACAAGAGGAGAAAAAAAGAAGGAGAAGTGAGAGCATTCTCACGGAATGTCGAGTTCACCTGGCGGCGTGTGCACACACCGTGTGCACTTCGCCCTATTTAAATGGCCTTTTCTGCCCTTCCTCTTTTTTAATTGAATGCTACCTCGTGGCACGTGCTCGCAATACCCGCTCCCGACACACGTCATCACTTCCGTGTACGCACGGCGACCTCGCTCCGCTTCCGCAGGGTCTTCCGGTAGAACCTGAATCGCCTAGCTTCCTTCGACCTTCCACCTCTTTATTTTTTCCCCCCATCAAAATAATACTAATCGTGCAACAGGATACCCCTTGTTTACTTGGAACTCGGCATCCTTGAACAGCGAAATTTTATTCGATCTTTGAAAAATTTGGTCTTCTGTGGTTTTTTTTATAAAAGATATATAATTTGTTGTGAATAGGAATAGAAAAAGAGTTTTATGTTTAAATAATAAATTGCTAGACTTGGACAGGTACTAAGTAGAATTATTATTTTGTTTTTGTCAGATGAATGACGGCCAAATGTTTACGCTTTCAAGTTCAGGAATATTTCATAAGAAAATATCAAACGTAAAATAACACGAATAACATGAATCGAATTACCATTGTGCGAGAGCGTGCGGACTGAATGTGATTTTAACGAGTTGTTTGAGGACTTCAGCACGTGCGTCGAGTCATCGCATAATAGCGAGGTAGAATTGCTTATTGATCATATCAGACATCCGATGCTCGGTTGTTGAGAATTTTTGCGTGTCGTATCGTTACGCGTTTCATCCATTCAAGCTGATTTGCAAGCATCTGATCAACGTTTCTCGCCATGTCACAGAAATTTTATGTCGAGAATATCGATTTCAAGCGATGAGTATCAATTCTTCGCAGAGGTTACGAATCTTTAAATTAAATATTTCGAAACACAGAAAGGTCTCGCGCAAGAAATTGAAAAACCACGCAGAAGATGATGTTGAAGGTGGACGAATACGAAAGATATGCGTGACAAAATTCTACGGTAAAATTTGTACAAAAAATTAGAAAATTATACGAAAGATAAGCTGGAATATCTCGATGTGAGATACAACTATTATACAATGACTTGTATATACGAATTAGAAAAATTTGTTTAAATTACACGGTCAAATTTACACGAATAAATAATACCAACAAATAAATAAATATATTTAATCCATAAAGCGGAACATTTAGATGGGTATTGCAAACGAGTTGGTGTCACGTTAGGAGTTAAAATCGATAGAGGGAGAGAACTGCTAGCTAACGTCTTGAAAGAAGGGGCACGAAGTGGCTCCGATAGGACCCCAAAGGCGTCCATTGTGGGGTCTTATGCTGAAGATTGCGCACGTGCTCGGTTTTCCCACGCGTATAGCACGCAGCCGTTGGTCTGCGCTCAAGAGGGAGGACACCGAAGCTGAAAAGGAACAGGGCGCATTGTGTCGAGCACGGGTCTGAGACACTGAAAATTAAAGGCCTTCTCTCATCTTCGTCTTTCTTCTTTCCACCCACGGGCAAACAATGACCAGTATAAATTGCTGGCAGTGTAGGAATAAAAGGAAACGATCTCCAGGCAGTTTCGTTCCTTTCCGACCAGACTAAATTACTCCAAGAAAATCGTTTCTCGGCTACTTTCTACCTGCAAATGATCGTTTAACGCTATAAATCTATAAGTCTGAATCTTTCATTTTAGGTTTATTATTTCGGGAACACTAATATATCACTGTTAAGTACTTTACAGTTTCGCTCGTTTAATACATAATTTGTTCACCATTGAAAATGTAAGAGAAGTATTCATTTTATTGCGGAAGTTTTACAAGTAACAGTTATTTATTATTTCTATCTCATCAAAGAGGCATAGACTATCCAATTCTGTAATAGTGTTGAATACAAATAAGCAAGACTTGCAAAATCAGTCGAAATCGTTGTTATTTGGCTAGTTCAAATTGTCAAGAGTTTATTCACGTTATCCTTTGACTCGTACTTTACCCACGTATATCTCTTTCATTGAAGATACCTTTAGTTTGGATAATAACAATTTTTAGTCGCTTTCTGACTCGTTCTTTGAGACCAAAATCGCAACAATTGCGTCTAGTAACCATTTATACGGACGCACCGTGTGCGTCAGTGGGATATATCCTTTAGTTTATGCTATTACCGCTACGTGTTTCGTATAACAAGATCTCTCGTGTAGAAAAATTCTGAATACGTAGCTACGTAGCCATTAAAAAGGAAGAATCAGGACAGGAAATCTGAGGGATCCTTTTTGGTTATTCCACGTGGCAAGGAGATTAGGATGGATTTTGCCGTTTAACGTTGACCGTGACGCAGCTTTCAGAAATGTAACCGAGGACCACCTACGCCGGATATGTCCGCAGGTATATTTGATAGACGCGGCCGTTCCTTATCCTGAAATTCCAGCACAGCTGACTCACGGTTCTCATAATTTCTTTCGAAATTGAGACGAGAGACCCTTTAAGGAAGTCGTCGACGATGACCGAACGAAATTCGTATGCACATGTCGCGTTTCACGCTGCGTTACATGTGCGTTTCGTCCATTTAATTTCTTCGTAATTTGCGACAGCATTTATCGTTCTCTCGTGACTTCGATTGCTTGCAGACCGTGTTCCGAATGTGGTCCAACCGCAGCCATTATAAATTCCTTACGTATAATTTCTTCCATAGTGACAATAACGCATTTTTCAAACGAGATCAATATACAAATATGTGCACTTGGTTTAAAAATGAAAGAAGCGGAGGAAAATAAGAGTCATAATTTTACACAACTTGCGAAAGATGAAATCTCACCCCTGAATTTCTTATTAAGATATTCGCTATCGTTTCATTATCAACGATAATTGTTTGAAATTTGTTGTTTTCAATCGAGCACGTTGCTTGTGATCTTCCTTTTCTTAAAATTAATCTTCTCAGCTTAAAATTAAATCTAAACTACCATGTGAAATTAGTAACAAACTCGTCGAACAAAATTTGAAATTCGTCTCATTTAGCGAATAATCCTGACAATTTTATCGGACTCTTAGAAGCTGACACCAAGAAGAAACGTTAGATTTGAACGTATACGCTCCGATTAAAAGCATGTCCTTTCGCCAACCGAATAAACTCGTCGATAAAGTTAAAAACAGCTAATTAGATGAAATTTCCTTTCGTTATTGCACAATTTTCTTCGTTGACAATTTAGTATTCGATCGCAACAACTTTCTCGATAAAGACGTGGTTATATCGAGAATTTAATTCCTCGCAGCAACGTTTGGAAAATTTAAGCGTTACGTAGCTGCGATTATAACTGCGAATAAATATGGCAATTAAGAGTCCTTCGCATCTGAAATTGATTAACCGTAAATACGGTCTGACTCATCGAACGAAACCCAATTTCTCAAGTTTCCAGTTACACGTATGCATCCCCCTATAGCCCTTCCTCCGCTTGGTATCACGAGATACTACTTTGTCGACTTATTAACGAAGCGACAGCCACTTAAAAAGGCGTTCTTGTTAATCGATCCGGAAGCTCTCGTTAAGGAGTACCGGTTAATTGCTACTGGCTCTGTCAATCGCACAAAAATATGTACCGTCCTCTCATCGATAGGGTTCGCTTCTTACAACATTATTTCTGCCTGTTCAAACGTTCCCTATACATACATTTGTAATATACGCTGATATGTTGGGTTGGCAACTAAATGATTGCGCATTTTGTCATTAGGTGGTATTGATAAAATCCACAATCACTTAGTTGCTAACCCAATACAGTCCGGAAGAAAAATAAGCGCACAGGTATCGGAGAATTAGTTCATAACGAAGTGTATTAGCTTGTTCGAAAAGATTCTTTCGTTTTATAAGGGAACGATAGATTTCTTTCTTTTTATTTGGTAGACTTTTTCTTATTGAGAATTATAAGTAAATTATTTTGGCGTGGTACTGTAACTTGGATTGTAAGAGTTTATAGCATGTTTGATTCCAATTGAATCTCGTGTCTAATTCTAAAAGATATTGCCTTTTCAGTTTGCGGATCTGATTCATCGTGTCAAGTAATTGGGTAATTAATGGGTTTCGGTGGTGGGAATGATAGATGCGCAAGATTTTTTGATTTATATTATTTTGTCGAATTACGTACGATCCATTTTATTCTGTCGAGATAAACACGGCAATATTTTGCAGACTTGGTTTCACGTTTGTGTGAAGGTGCACTGTTGTAAAAAACACGTTTGCGAAAGAAAGATACTTTTCGGACGACCTAATAGAAATTGGATGAAAACGAGTCGTAATTAAGAAACGTATATAGCAGTTACAAGACTCGGATGCTTCGGTGATCCTTGCGAAGTGTATGCTTGCGATAAGTATCTTACAACGTCTATGTATATTTTCAGATACGTTTCAAATTTCATCGATGCAATCACGATAGCCGTGTCTCGTTAGAGTGCTGACGAAATTTCTTCCCGCTAATTGAAATTAATATACTTTCATTTTCGTACAAACAAGTCGTATTTAACGAAAGCTCGTTGATACAACTATTTCCACTACCTGTCCACTTATCTTTGTCCCCAGCTGTATGAGCCTGTAGATATGTACACATGCGCGTGTACCGTGTACACACGTACAACGTACGCGTACGAATGAATGGCGCTGCCGGGCGGAGAGGCACATCTCTCGTTTCTGGACTCAGAGATCTAACTACCACCTGCCTCATTTTCCCACGAGCTCCGAGAGAACCTCTCGAATACCGATGAGATAGACGAGGACGAACCTCGTGTAGGAACGAGCAGCTCGAAGGACAGCGCAGTATACGAGGGAGGAAAGGGGGAGCTGGAGAGAGAGACGAAGAAAAACAGGGTCAGAGAGAAACAGGATTACCACGAGGGAGAGTTCCTCTGGTTGACGGAAGAAGAAGAAAGAGAAGAGGAAAGGGGTGATAAAGAGGGGATAGGGACGAAGATTGCACGGTCAATTCTGCCGTGATTCTTGAATTTTTATATTTCCACTTTGTTCTCGTTTTGGCGAACGATTTACTCCTCTTCGGAGAGACATTTAACGTAAAATTGATTTGAAAAATAGCGGTTAGCCATGCATAGTACTTTGCTCGCATTTGGCATTGATTTAAGGTAGGTTTTAACGTTAGGAAAATATACAATCGGACCTAAAATGATCGGAACAGCACCGTTAAAATCTCCGTTAGTTCGGTCAATAAATTTGGTTGCTCGTTCCTTGGTAATAGCCGGTCTTCGGCATTGTCATAACAGTTGTCCAACAGCATTCTTAGATTTTATGATCCTAATATTTTACGATGCCAAATAGCATAAGGTAGCGTTATTCGAGTCGTTATTGTTGAGTCGAGTCGACTTTATAACACCTCACTCTGATGTAGTCAATAAGTGAGATGTTGATGCCAACTTTCAACTTCAACGCTTCAATGTGCTGTAGTTTCTGAGGTCCGTAAACTTGGCGCGTTAATGAACGCCCCAGGTAACAAGCAGGTAAACGAAATAAATAACAAGTAGATAATAAATAAGTGAAATATGGGAAGTAAAGATGACATGATCTTGGAGAGAGAATGAAAGGGACGAAGGGTGAAAGAGACGCAGGGTTACGTGATGTGAGTTTCTCTGTACTCGTAAATACGAGGGAGAGACGAGCATAAGTGGTTATGGCGGTCCATTTAGTGTATGGTGGTGTATAGTGCGCGCACGCGCGAGCACGTGTGTGAAGGGCTGGGGGGAGAAGGATATGGAGAACCAAGAGGTCCTCCGAAGGCGGGCAGGTAGAACACGTGCTGGCACGAGGTGAGTCAGACACGCGGGAATATCGGAACACGATCTCTCTCTCTCTCTCTCTCTCTTCCGACTCTTCTTCGCGCTGCTCCTTTGTCTTTGCGGATTTTTCTACAAGAAATTTCGTCTCGTGAAATACTTTCTGCTCGATTCTTTTATTTTCTGCCCGTTTCACATCGTACGCATCGATGTTATCGCTATTTTGGTATAGCGCCAATGCGATTGTCATAGCTAGATCGTGGATTTTTTAGGATTATAACAATTCCGTCTGTTTCGTTTCGATTGTCGAGCGATTCAGACGTAGAACTGCAACGTATGAAAGACATACACAGATCCCAGCTATGCTTCAACGACAATTTTACTTGTTGAGGTTATTAGATGTGTGAACAAAGGAACGCGTGGATAAATTGTAAGGAAGAAAATATATTTTAATACAGAAGTGTAAATACAAGAAGGAACATAATTTAAGCTGGTCCAGATCCACACGCCAACAGTGTTACCCTATGACCGAAAGCCCTGAAACTATCCTCGCCTGTCTATTGTTTATGGTCTGCCTTCGTCCCAGTCTTTGGTCTATACGCTGTCGATGGCTTCAGTCCTTGAGGAAACTAAAAGGAACAGGTGTAGAGTTTTCTTAGAAGTGTTGACCACTGAAACATTACTATCTTCTCTTTCTAGTAATCGATTTTCCTCGAGTATTTATGAGAGACTTTTATACGGAATTTGAAGAAATATTAGCTTCAGTTGAGCGGCAGAAGGGTTTAGTATAAAAATGATAATTACAATGGCAATTATGAGAATAACTTTTGAGTTTAGACTTACGTGCTATGTTTGATTTCTAAACGATTACACTTGATAAAACTTTTACTCCCTAAAAGTATGTTGCATTTCTTTGGGAGCAACAGTTCGTTCGTAATTATCATTTTGAACCACGTTGCGTTTATCGGGTTTGCTTTCCTAATTTGGTACCGCATCGGTGTGTTGATATTAATGTGCATCTGAGAAAGTAACGTACAACTTTTCGCGTGAGAAGACTCGGCAGATACATAATTGTCGGCTCGTTAAATGTCCGTATATAATCTATTGATAGCTGTTACGAATGTAAAACAAGCAGAGAGAGCAATAACAGTCGTAAATAACATATGTTATTTGTGCACGTGTACACGAACTGAACTTTTGAGACCTACAATAGCATATTTAACAAGACGATGGAAAGAGGCTCGGTTTTAGAAGAAGGAAGCCAGTTGTTCGATCATTCTTCTAATAATTTTAAATTCGTATAATAAAACGTACAAATTTCATCTGTTTGTTTACGTGACTATGAACATATGTAAAACCAAAACTAGAGATTGATTGGTTCAGTATGTCTAGTAATATAGTAAATATTTATTTATTAACATACAAAGTATTTATTAACACGCTTTCTTCCTCAAGTAATTACAGTTTGTATCGAAATACGATTCTGAAACAGTCCGTGTTTTCCAATTCTAGCATGTTCACTGGGTTTTCGTTTGCATGAAATCACCTTGTACGACATGAATGGCCAACAATTATGATGCTGCGTGTGTGACACGTGTCTGGGTTGATGCCAGTAACTGAACGGACTCGAGAAACGACAGTTGAATTTAAGTTCATTGGAAATCGTTCGTAATGTCCTGGCTTGTAAGTAATTTGCCTAAAGTTGAGTTGATTTGTCAGTTAATTAAGATCGTTAGGTCATTTCGATTTTCCTTTACGACATAACGTCTCGTGCTCGATAATTTTTGTGTCGACGAGCTCACGACAGGTTAACGCGTGTATTTATTCTTCTGAACGATAAAGTTGTTTCTGCCGTCTGTGATGTTCGTATAAATTGGTAGAAAATTACTCGCGCGATGATAAACATTAATTCTATATGCAATTGTTCTGCGCGTGTATATTCCATGAACACGACGTATTACGATCGCGTGTGAGGTCGTTGAATCATATTCAAACGCATCGTCTATTTTTAGAATTATTTATCAATCCCGTTTGCATATCACTCGGCATAATCTACAGTTCTATTAAATTTTCTCCACGTGCATTCTACATCCTACGATATGTTCTGCTTTTATTCTCACTGCACTGCGGATGCTTACGCAATTTATAAGAAATTTAAAAGTGTAAAAATGCGTAGAATACTCTTTATAATTCTTAATTGATAAAACAAATCTCTATTGAAATTTTAATTATTCCGTTGTATTCGTAAAAGTATAGATTTTTAAATATTCCTTTTCTTGCATGCATGAGAATCTGGAAACTGCACGTTTTTTTATCTTTTATACATACGTATGGTTCGTTTTTACACACTATCCATCGTTTGAAAATATCGTTTGGAAATAGCAAATAAATAATCTGAGTCATACAATTGAATTTCACATTACGATCGGTGCTTTCCAAATACTATGAAAGTTATGAAAAATATGAGACATCATCATGTTTACCATAGTTACTAGACTTTCCCTCAACAGATATTATTCGCTATTTATAATTTATTAAAATTGTTTCTGAAAAATAAGGAAATGGAAAGTGGAAGAGTTCGTGGAACAAAAAAAAAAAAAAAAAAAAAAAGAAAAAAAAAGGTAAACTTATAAAAACGAGTTACTGTATTCTATTTGGTATCTTATTTAAAAAAACTTCATGATCCGATATCTATCCGATAATATGTACGTCTCGTTTACAGCTACGAACGTGACAATTTAATTCGACCCAACATGATCCATACATTTTGTAGATTATATGTAGCCTAGTTTTTCTTAACTTTTCGTAGATCCTTTAAGAAAAGATCGCATGTGTCACACTACTACACGCATCGATTGGAAAACACTGAACACGCAAGATACAATATAACAGAACACAATTAGGTACAAACTACCGTTAGCAAACAGTTGCCGTTAACAAAACAATTTCATCAGAACGTTTACGCAAAACCGTATCTCCATTCTATCGGCTGGTTAACCGTTCGATAACGATAAAATAAGGCAATAAAGAGGTCGAAAAATGTTTTCAACAAGCTTTCCACCAGTTTTATTCGCGTAATCCTTTAATTAATGGCAGCGGTTAAGGGCATTAACGACTCCTTCATAGCATCGGCCTCGATCACAAACGTGTCAGGGTTAAATGGAATTTTTGCTTCGCCGCCAGCTCTTTAATTAGTTTTCGTGGAAACATCGATTCGCGTTTAAATGAGGAGATACGGAGAGGATGGGGGACAGAATCGTAAAGAACCGATTTCCGGTGCGAGAAAGAAAACGCGCACCGATCGAAGATCGAATCCTCGTTTCGTATTCTCGAAATCCAGTTCTGTCTCCGAGGAAAAACCTTTCTAAGGGGATTTATAAACTGGCTGTCACCTGACAGGAAGAAAGTGCCCGATTATCGAAGCGGAGGCGATAATTGAATGAAATAAGTGCGTATCTTATCGATGTTGCTTGGATAACTCGGCCAATTTTCTACCGAAATTAAAGCCACCACGCAGCTCTGTATACTCTACTTACGATTCTTATCAACAGCCGTGTCGCTGGCTTCATTCTACACCGCACAATCCCGCCATAAGCGTCTGATTCGTACGAGACGTATAAATTGTTAAGATGCTCCGATTCGATCCTTTTCTGCTCGCCATTCCGCTTTCACACTCGCGTACTTGTTACACGTGCGATTTCTACTTCCTTCAGGCGGGAACATAGTTTGTTCTCTCGGGTCTGTTGAATTTTTCTTTTTCTTTATTTCTTGCTCTTTTTATTTCTAGCAAGAGGTTATTGGTTTTGTAATAGTTTGAGAAAACAGGAGTTTTTATATTTTCAAGACGATACTCAGGAATTATTATTGGTA
Source organism: Bombus campestris (assembly GCA_905333015.3). NCBI lineage: Eukaryota > Metazoa > Arthropoda > Insecta > Hymenoptera > Apidae > Bombus > Bombus campestris. Next base: position 7,488,671 of record HG995145.1, read on the forward strand.
TTTTACGTAGTTGATTAGAAAATAATATGATATTACGAAGAGACATCTTTGGTTAGAGGAGGAGACAGAGACGGTTGCGCATATAAGGAGACGTCTAATTAAATTATTATAAAGAGCCAACAAATCTTCTTCCCGATTACGTTTCTCTTATTTCTTCTTTCGTCTAAGGAGTGGCCAACCCCAATTTTGAAAAATAAAACGATGTACCAGGTTATCGTAAATTTGGATTAATTAGGCCCGCTGAAGATATACATCTTTTGTTTCGGTAATTTATTTCGAATAATAAACATCGCAGTTGCTGCGTGAATATTGAAGACGAAACGGTGCACATTATTTTCGTGAAAGTTGTAATCATATTTTTCATGCCCATGTTCAAACGAATGGGATTAATTATTGCTAATTACTTACAAAATTCATTTATGGCCAGGTAATTGAGCATAATGAGAGGAAAATATCGTTTGTTGTGATAAAGAACGTAGGCAGAATAAAACTGGAGAGGTGACCGAGATACGAATAAATAATTAGTAATTAAGCATGCGATTGATACTGAAGTTTGACAAGATTCGTAAATCGCCAAGTAGGATAACGTGTCTTTCGTTGATTTGCTTCTGAAAACTTCATTTCTCGGTAAATTTAGAAATTGCGGGATTTGTAATGGAAAACGATTATTTATCACTACGTGATTTTCCGAGTTTTATATCGGGTTGGCAAGTAAATGATTGCGGATTTTCTCATTAGATGGTAATGACAAAATCCGCAATCACATAGTTGCCAACCCAGTGCATTGTTTCTTAAATCGTTCGCGTTTGTTTTCGTCGATTTCACATTCGTTTGGTCGCATCCGGTCAGAACTTGCAGCTATAGCAGATCTCTTATCCGGTATACGCATTAATTACCTTTTACCTAACTGTGTAGCAAATAATTGATCGATGTCGTGCAAAGTAAAAGAAAGTTTTTTATCTTGGTTGTAGTTTATTAAAACGTCCGCTACTCTTCCGTACGTATTTCTCGAATGTTTCAATTTCGAATGCAGCTCAACCTTGACCTGGATTTTACACTTTTTAACTCATGAAATCTGCTTAATTTGGAAATGGAAGGAAGTTTGTCACGAAAGTAGCTTGTAATTATAATTATCTGCTTATGTAATCTCGTTCGACGAAATAAGTACAAGCAGATTTAATTAAGTATTAAAATTGATTAGCAGCTTGTTAAATATACGTGCAAAAGGTACGCGTATACGGAAGCAGAGTTGGAAACTAGTTTACGACGATTTTTGTAAAGAGTAGTTTGCAAAGACATACCTATTTGTATTTGATAGAAAGATCGATCTATTTGTCGATGGATACTTGAACAACATTTTTAACAACTTTTTTTGCTGTCGCTTTTCACTATTTTCCAATTCTCGATTCTCAAATATCATTCGTTCTCTGTTGCTCAATTTATAGAATTGATCGGTATACCCTTTAAGCGTTCCAATTGCAAATTATCTACACTGTTTTGTTATAATTTATCTAATATAAAGTCCAAATAAAAATAGGAGGCATAAAACATTCGGTTCAATTTAGATACGAGTATATTTAAATGACGAATAATAATTGAGCATAGAGTAGACTTTAAAGTGTCGACGATCCTAATTAAAATATATTGCGAATATTAATCAAAATTGCCACGATTTTGCCCAAGTATAACCTTGTAAATAGCAGATTATGATGTATAGTCTGTCATCAGAATCTCATGATCGGAGTTTACGTGTGACCGATTACAGAGTCACGTGGTACGTATGATTAATTACTTCGTTTACACCAGGAATAATTATTCTTCGTGCAATCGACAACTTGCTTTGCGGTATGCGACGCGTTCCGCTTGTTGGCCTCACCGAACACTGTCGCGACACATTTATTATCAGTGTATCAGCGTACTCACTCGTGTCTGGTACCGCGATACCGTAGTCTTCGATGAGTTTTGATCGATAAAGATCGATTTACTCGGTGAAACGTTTCCTCGATAGAGAATTATGGACAAACCAATTTTTCATAGATTTTTCATAGATTTTTCATTTGTCATCTATCGGATTTCGATCGCGTTACTAATTAAAAAGCTCTTCTTGTACTCGTTAAGTGAAGTAATATTCGAAGAATTAAAATAGTTGTATGGTTTCTATCGGTGAAATGTTTGTCTCTTGATTACTCAATTTTTGTAAATCTACCTGCTTGACACCGACAGTGATACGAAACTGTACATGTTAAATATTACATAAATTTGAAAAAAGAATCCGCGGTCTAACGACAATTTGCAATAGAAATTCGTAAACGGTTTCTACGTAATAATGAGAGGGATTTTTCAAAGTATTCGTAGGTTGAAAAGGATAATACGGTGGAAAGTTGCATAAAAGGACGATTATACGTCAGCTTCTCGGTACAACGACGTTATTAATAGTCTGTCTTTTGTCGTGATAGCGCACGACGTGCTCCACATGGTGGCTTAGACGTGATTTCACGAGCGGCTCGGCACAAAGACACATTCATAATTCTTCGTTCGCCTCGTGTGAAACGTTCGGAAGGAAGAAATTCCGGTCGCTTCGTCTCGCCTCGAAACTCTGACGCATGTGTTATCGGCGCCTTTTAGATAGTCCCTTTCGAGGATCACAAAGCGTCCTTTCATTGCCTAATTAGGATGCTTTCGAAGCACTTATACGTGGCGAATGCCCCTCTTTGACACCGGTTCCCTGTCTATATTACTGTTTTCAGGCTGATTAACGGGTAGGGAATGTGCGTTTTACGGTCGTTCAACTGCTTCCGTCCGTATTCACCGTGATCCTGTTACAAAAGGATACGATTAACGACTACGTGTTTCCGCTGAACGCGTGGAAATTCTTCTTTCAAGCCTCTAAAATAATCATGCGATCGGCTTTTCAAAAATACGGTACAACTTTGATTATTTGGTATCCCGTTGGGATTAGTCATTCGCGTGTTATTTAGCAATTAAGGTAGAGAAATTTACCAAATGTCCAGCTGGACAAATTGTAAAGTACGATCTAAAGAATAAAAAAAAAAGCTAAAGAAATAAAATAGTCAAATTGGAAGATGGTATCCCGCTGGGGTTAGCCATCCGCGTGTTATTTAGCAATTATGTTAGAGAAATTTACTAAATGTCCAGCTGGACAAATTATAAAGTACAAATTAAATAATAAAAGAACATTTTGATTATTCGAACTTTTATTACCATTGCGGATATTTACGATAATTCATAGTTTTGCGAATATGATTTAAAAAAGAGGACGTAGGTAGGGATATTTTATGTATACACACGTGCTATACATTTTACATATTTTACATAAATGTATAATCATAAAAGTCAAACGTATAATCTCTCATCGTTATATACTAAATGCGATCTTTTTTCGTCCAATAGAAGATAATTATTCTAAGCTGTTTTATTAATATTTTGACATTTTAGCGAGAAAAAACTTTCGAATAAAGACGCAACGATTTCTAACATTTCTTATCCTCGATTCCCAATCTTTGTAGATAAATTATCTTCGTCGGAATATTTTAGTTATCTGTTAGAAGCACATCCCGTTACCACAAAAATGATTAACTGGCATTGCCACGAGTTCTTCCAGTCGAGATACAGGAAAGAAATACCGTTTCGTTTCGCCTAGTAGAGTCACACGAAACATCTTTATCGGTAGATACGTTGTAACATCGTGGAGTCTTGTGTATCAAGAACGAATGGCATTAATCCGATAAAAAATGTAGCCATGAATGTGAATACACTTTCCGATACAACGAGCAGTTATTTACAGTGAAGTATTCGTTTTCAGTCGTAACTAAACTTGAGGCAAATAGAGTCATCAACGAGACTTCAATTTCGAGTTTCCTCGGAGAGAATTCTTATTTTTGTAACAGTTCTTCGCTACATTAGAAATAATATTCCATGGTGTCGACGTTGTACAATTTTTTCGTGATTCTTTGATTACATTTCGAAGGATTAATTTTGTCTTTAACAATTTTGACTAATTATCGAATCTTGTATAAAGTCATTACGTGTTTTGATACTCGCGAACGGGGTTCAGACGTATTTTATTCTCGCGTCTGTTAATACTTTCTTCTTTGATTCGTAACACGAAGCCTTCAACCCTTGAAAAGAGAGAGAGAGAGAGAGAGAGAGAGAGAGAGAAAAGAAGGGACGGAATTTTCGTTGTATCGGGGTCAAGTTTAGAAAACGCGGAAACGGTTCGCTCATTGAATTTCGTGTCCAGCTCGTGCATTGCACGCTTCCACTGAAAGACTTCCCGAAGGGAGGGTGCTTTTAATTTCTATGGGTTCCGAGCTTTCTAGCTGCCACCCTCGTGGTATGTATAGGGGTGAATTCTTCTGCTACGTTTCAATGGGACAGAAAGTGTGGGAACGTAGCCACGCAAGAAACGGACCGAGGAACACCCGTATGGGATCCTGTTACGTTTATGGGGGGCTCGTGCTAAGAAGCCGCATGTAGGTCGAACAAGGAAGCCACAATTTCAACGGAACGTATTGCCACCAATCGGTGAATCGTGAAACATCAAATATGCATATCATAGAAATTATCAATTTTTATTGAAACTTGCAAATTCTGTTCGTCGTCACATTCAAGACACAAAAGTCCTATTCCTTTTCTATTTCTTTTACTACGATATTGAATTTGAAAATACGCCTCTTGTATGTAGTTTGAAACGCTACAAATAAATTTTTATTGCAATGTGTAATAATAACAAAGTACATTTAAATAGAATTTGGTATAAGAACTTTCTTTATTTCAAAATCTTAGGTCGGTTATTGCTAGCTTTAGCATTGAAAAGGAGCCAAGTTTGTACCGAAAAATTTGTTTGTCACGAAATGCTGTTTCTATTGTAAAGATAGTTATACGAGTATAGTAAACTAGAAGCTTAAAGTAGTAGACTAAGAATACTAAAGTTTCGAATAGTAGGAATGTAAATACTTGCCTCTATAAATTTTAATTATTGGAATTGTATTTTTTCTTCCACAAAAAAGATTACTTCCATCCTTCGTCGTATTATTCTTCCGCCGAAACAACGAACAACGGAAATTTCGTGTAATTGCCTTCGTCCGGTGATTCGGTGGTGCGAAGAAGTCTCTGTCGCATTCCAGGACGTACGTGCAGGTAGTGGAATTAAAGCCAAAATAGAAATGCACGAGTGGCAGGAACGATTACCCGCGGCTCATTCAACAGGTAGCCGTCTACACTCGTCAGGGATCTATTTACAACAACCCCTTGTGAAGCTGTAGATTGGAGGGGCAACTTATTGTCCCTGAAGGGTGGAATGATCGTTAGGGTCCTGGTGGAAAGGGGGATAATATTTTATCGGTACACGTGCATGTGCAAATCTCTGCAATTATCGACTTATTACTCTTCCGATTTCTGTACACGTATTAGCATGTGTACGCCATATGTCACTCTGTTTAAGTATATGAAATATCGAAATGAGTTTCGTAAAATTCTTTCGTTTAACTTTTATTGTAATTAGAATTTGGAAGCTTTTAATTATCTACAATAAATATATATAGGTTCTAAGAAATAAATTCTAAGAAAAATGTATCGGTTTCACGATTCGATAGACTTTTATTTTTTTTCACTACTTTAACTCTACAATCTCTTCGAACTTGGAACAAAGTTCGTTTCTCTTCTGGTAATCTTATAATTATAACATACAATTTAGAAATATTTCTATAGTCGAAAATTGTTTCTCTTCGTCTCCCGAAAAGTCCCATTTCCCTAATTATGTCATCGCCCTTGCGTACACAATCTCTGTTTGCTAAAACGATTATTTTGCCCGGCCTCAGCGATCTCCTCTTAATCAATGATCTGAATAATGACGCAAGACTCGATACCTCTCGCGATTTCCTCGAGGTCTGCAGGATTTCGATCGCGATCATTATCGTTCCATTGAACAGCCAGAATCGCTCTCACGCGAGCGTCGCGCACGTAGGGAATTATTATACAGGTGTAAGATGCCGTAATGCATTGCGGAGGAGCCGGGTACGTTGCACGTGGTCGACACGAGACCGGATCGTCAACCCTCGTCGCTCGTTAATCTCGAATAAGCCTGAAAGCCATAAATGGGGTGGAGAGACGTTGGGTCTCGTCAACATGACGAAAAATCGACACGGGAGGAACGATCGGGAGAAGGCCAGGGTCCACGTCAGTTCGCGAGAGAGGCAGTTTAACACACCTAGTCGCGAATAAGTGTGCAAGGCGCGCATTTAGCGCCTGGAGGCTCTTTCACGATGCACGCTTATGCGAAGATATCGGCAGCTGGCCTGGAATCGTGAGAGACTCGGGCAGATGGCCTGCCCTGAAACTCCTCCACGGCGCTCGCGTGTACGTGCACACGACCACTAAGGATCCCTACACGCCTTCCTAAGGAAGGAACCACCGAGGATGTTTCCCACGGACTCCTGCAGCCTCTCATCTGCCGTATTACACACGAATGTGCCCTGGATTCCCTCCCTTCTTTCTTCTCTTTTTCTTTCTCTTTCCCCTTCCGACACCAGCTACCTTCGTTCCACCTAAGGATTCTCTGTCGTCGATATGTTAACGCGAGACCTGGGGGAAAGTTGTTACCCTTCGTCACTTAATTCCAATTTCCATCCGCGTGGATTAGTGGATTATTGGGTGATTGTGTTGGGATTTATGGGACTTGTTTTAGAATGTTTAACCTCGTTTACAGCGGCGGACGAAAGGAAGATCAGAAAGTATCTTGTTATAATTTTCTCATACTTTTCAGGAAACGTAGTTCTGTTTTAAGAGAATAGATGCAATGCGTATATCGAAATAGACGATCGTCGCTAACACGGTAAAAGATAGGCTTCTACTACAGAATTATTAATACTCGTGCAAGTTTCTGTGTTAAATTTCCTTCTGATCGCAACTGTCAGTTATGTATTTGTGGTTAATTGGCCGAGTTTTTAGCGAATCGCGAGTTCGATGTCTGGCCAGTTTCATACGTAAAAGTAGGTTGTCTCGAGTTTAAGATTTTATCAGCTTCGAGCTGTATAGGAAGCTGTTTTGATTTTTCCTGGATCACGTGGATAATTAAGGTTTTGGCGACGTTGCTATACGTGACAATGTAAATTTCATTTCTTAATTGCAGATGGATGACGAAGTATTTCGCGTCTTGTATTCTGTCGTCAGAGAAATTGACATGTTCCTGTGCATCAATTAAGAACGATAGTAGCTTATTAACAATTTGTTGCATGATTTATTATAGGAACTTGTTTTCCATGCTCCGTAGATACTCACAAAGCAATTGATCCTACAAATTACAAATCAGCCGAACGAACTATTTAAAAATTATAAAATTGCCAACATTAGTCGTGCAACAACTTGTCACTCGTCTCTTCATTAATATTAATAATAATTATAACTGACATGTTAGAGTAATTAATATTATAATAATAGTATCAATTATGAATAGTCAATTGACAAATTACTATCATACTTACGGATATGGTTACTATCATACAAGGTTACTTATCGATACTGTAATCTGTGACTTTAAATTGCAAAAATTTCGCTAACAATATTATGAACATAAAAGTTTCATCAACAAAAAGACGAACACCTCGCAACTTGTTCCTCCTCGTTACGTTATTACCCCATAAAAAACGAAATTACACCTGGCCAAGCAATCACAATAATTACGATCATTAATTGCGGCAACTACCGAATACCAATTCGATAACCTTAATCGCTGGTCATCGGTAGAACGTTGCTCGCTTGAATCTCTAATCTCGTCCGGTCGTTGTATAACCGCTGAAATAAAATGCGAAATGAAATAAATCCGCGAGGGTTGAACGTACCGAAATTAAATCGTACCTTAGTCGACGATCATCGATCAAAATGATCGTATTGGCAAATCCTAAGTGGTGTGGACGTTGCGCAATTCACCGATAGTATAGCCGCGTTCAGATTAATTCAAGTTACATATTTGAATTCAAGTCGCTCGAGTTTGTGTAACATTCGAAAGAATGTTCAATGGAAAATGAAAGAGAAAAGTAGCAGCGTAACCGTGTAAAAAGTTAATTATAGCGATTATAATCGCATAAGAAAAATGTTACGTGGCGAGCTGAAATTTATAGCGGTGCGTTACGCGTAAATTAAAATTTTGAGAATTTTAATCATGCTATAAATATTACAATTTCAAAAAGAAAGGATATCTTCCGGTTAGTTTGTTGACTAATCGAAACCAGACTCACGGGAAATTGGGCCGCGAGAAGTTCATCGAAACCTGTTGATCGTCGCAACGGGAGTATGCTGCGGGCGTGTACTCGGCCACGCGTGAACACGTGTCGGTGCACACGCGTGGGCTCGTGCAGCCAGGAATCGCCATTAAGTGGGTGGCTAAGATTGGCTCTCGTTTACTTTCCCACTATCCTTCTTGCTCTCCTTCGTCGACAGATATTTTTTCTCTCTCACTCGAGCGTGCTCTCCGGTCGAGCTGTCTTTCTCTTTTCCGGTATCAAATGCAAAACACAGCAGCAATTTTAACCCGTTAATCGTATCGTTTCTTAACCACATGCTTCTGTAATTCTGGAATTGAAAGTTAATAAAAGCGATTAAATTCAATTAGATCGACTTTAGACTCGGTACGTGCACTTTCCATACAATTTATTTTTAATACAAGCAGAACAACGCGTGAAAAGACGGAGGATTTTTAAATGAAGAAATTATCGTCGCGATATTGAATTTTCGGTGTTAATCACGTGGCTGTTACACTCGCGCGTTGCAACCAGAAATCCAGATCCGTCCCGGGGAAGTAGACTGCAGCGTCTACGAAACGTTGACGCGAAGTACAAGCGCAAGTTCAAGCGCAGCAGCTACGCGATTATTCGTGAAAAACCGATGTCACGACGTGTCACCATCCTGGAAGCCTGAGATCCAAAAAAGAAATTACCATGTTCGCCAGATTGCCTGGTTAATATCATAAATGAAATATCGTAAAATTTATAAGTAAATAAATAAATAAAATATAAAGGCTACATTTTAGTATTTCTATTTCGGACTAGTTCTAAAAATTGCTTTTTTAAACATGAATCTGACCTAAGAATGAAGTAGGTTTAGCCATTAAGTGAGTGGCTAAGATTGGCTCTCGTTTACTTTCCTCTATCCTCCCTTTTCTCCTTCGCCGACAATGTCTCTCTGTCTTCCTCATCCGAGTATCTTCTTGTCTTCCTCTTGTTCAAGTGGGCGAGAAGATGCAAGGAGTGGTCGACGATTAAGAGAAACGACACGACAGCGAAGGAGACATGCAAGTGGATAGAGAAGTTGTAGACTTCGCTCGGACGTGGCGTTTAAATGAATGACGTGCATATTTACTAAGGTTGTACCTAGTCGCTCTTGCGGTATTGGTACACGTTCATGGTTTTTCGTCAACGTCTGGTGTTCGCCTGCTAATTAATATAGAGATCGGCTCGTTTCGATGATGTCTGGATGTTCGTATTCGTTGCGAATTTGGAAGAATCTTACAACATCTACTTTTGATAAATTTCTCATGTTCAAGATCGATTACGAATTTTGAGTAAAGTTGTTAACACATTGGCTCCGTGCGCTTCTTCTTTGGTATAAAGTAAATTTGAAACAACATTCCTTTCTGTAAATATTAACAATTGGACTGCGGGTATTTATGCAAATTAATATTTTTATAAATGCATTAAATAAATGGAACTTCAACAGAAGTTTGTTTGGCGCTTTCGGATACTTTACGCATTTCTGCATTTTATGCGCATTCTGCACATTTCCGTATCCGTAAATTTCTCGTGCATAAGGAAATATCCGCAGTCTAATAATAATTTTGTAATATATATACAAATTTTGTGTAAGCGTAGATTTTTATAATGCCTTAACGTAAATCAATTTTTTTGCAGTAGAGTGTAATTTAAGCAATTTCCATAATTTAAATACGTTTCATGGTAAAACTCATTAAATGTAAATAAGGAGAAATCGATCTGAAAATATGTTACTTCAAAAAATTGGTGATAAAATATTGCACCGCGATGAAAGATTATTCATTCAGATTATCGCTGATACATAAAAAAAAAAAAAAAGAAAAAAAAAAGAAATTACGATAGGAAGTGAAACTCTATTTTCTCTTTTATGAGAAATCTCTTTTATGTCATTTCATTTCATTTGCGATATTTTCATATGTAAATTACGGACCGATATATGTATATCTTCAAATTTTGTTTTTTATGAAAAGTTATCATTCGTTATTGTAATTAAACTACGTTATTTACGGATGAGTAAATTGAGCTCTACGAAAAAACACAAAATTACATTTTACTCGAAAGTTTTTAGAATCTACGTCGATTGAGTTTCAGCAAATTATTCTATTACAAAATTACAATAATATATGCTTTTTTTTAAGTAGAAAACAATAGTGTCGTTTTGATATGAATATCGTCTGCTATAGCGTTTGTAAGTATCAATAAGTAAGAATGTCAAGTCTTTTAACAGACCTTGAGGTATTATTCATACATCAGGTCATTTTGTCGTTCCATTGCTGCCTTCCATGAGTTAAGAAATAATAACCAGGGCGAGTAATATTATCGGGAAATACGATCTGTAACCATTGAGCGATGTTAAAAACAGGTTGTATGAAACTATAATGTCGAACGTGTTGATATTTGATTAACTGGCCGCTTTCGACGATGTCGAAGAATATAAAGGAAATGCGAGTGGACCAGTAGTGTCACGTACGTAGATTAAATCGATAATGGTACGTTTAAGTTGCAATAATTTTCTCGACTGTTTTCCGGGAACGCTGTATCCCATCGAATGTTTCCCTCGAATATTAATTAGACATTACACAAGCACGTTCAATTCTCGATATTTTCTTATCTTTTCGATCTAAATGTCAAGTGGTACAGTCGTATAGACGTAAGAAAATTCATTATATTAATTGTCAAATCGAATTTATATTCTACTCTCTTCGTCTTTCTGTATCTCTTCAATCCGTAACATAAATGGAATATTTGTATAAATTGGACAAAATTCGATATATGTCGATTTAGATTCATAAGGAATGAATTAATCAAGTAACGATAACGATTAAATTGTATTTCGTATCGATGGCAAAGAAAAATTGCCAGTTTTAATTGCACGGCGATGAGACGCTTCTGAAAAGGAACTTTCTTTTCGTTGGCTTCGTTATTTCTTAGATCGTAGCCCTTATCTTCGTGTATGGAGTTCGATAAGTGGTTACAGCAATTAATGTGCTTTCCAAAAATAAAACACGCTACGTTCAACCAGGAAATTGCATTCTGTTCCCATTACTACAATTTACTGCTTTACACGAGAGACATCAGTGTATGACGCAAAGTTGTGATATAAGAACGGACACATATTCGACAAACATTGATCATCTAGCTTGTATTACATCGATTTCTTTCTTTATTATTGGATATAATAGCTAACAAATGGACGATGGAATGGACGAAGGGACGTTCAGAAAAAATCTGCAAATTATATCTCGTTTTGTGCACGAACAATTTGAAAAAAATGATTAATCAACTTATTTAAACGATAACAATTTCACGATCAGGTTTTATATTGCTTATTATGATCCTTTATGTTGTTAGAAAGGAAGGGTAATATTAGTTTACAAATTAAGTCTTGTTTTCTCTACGAACAATTTAATGAATCGGGTAGCTTCAATGTACAACTTTCCCGGTTTGTTAGAAACTTTACCAATACGAACTAACGTTTTAAAATAATTTTGCCTAACACGATAACTGGGTAAAAGAATTTTAAGTTTTTCCATAATAATTGATCAATTTTCTCCGCTACCTATTATTTATTTTCCATTCCCATAACAGGAGCTCTCGTTCATATTCAATTCATGATAATGAAACGTGAAAGGAAACTTCGTGCCAGCAAAAGCAGTTCCGCGGTACAAAGATTCCACGCGAAATGACACGCGCGTATCTTATTTCGCCAATTTCTCCAAGATACGTCCTATTGTCACACCTGACGTCCCGCGATGACCCGTGGTGTACGTTGGCAGCATCGAACCACGTGGTGCGTAAACAAAAAAGCACTTAGCGAAGAGCGAGTACGGTGGCTGTTTTGAAAGGCGAGCCTCTGCCGTTGGAAAAAGCGCGGCAAAAGGACGCGCGTGCACGTGAGTGCACGTGGCCGTCCTTCGCTCTCCTCGCTGTGTATAAAAGCGTAAAAGCCGGCGTGGCGGAGTATGGGGTGGCTCGTATAGGAGGGGAAGTCGAGGAAGGCGAAGGGCGCGTTTACGGCGCATCCTTCGTCTTTTCTCGAGGCTCTCCCACAAGGTGACGCCGATGCCTCGGGACTGTGGGAATTCGGGACATGTGCGTGCCTACACACGCCGTGCTCGTGGTCCGCACACGAGGGGGAAATCTCGTGGTGTTTGGAAAGAGAAGAGTAACCGAGGGGAAAAAAGAAAGGGGGAAGACCGGACCTATGCTGTCCGCGGCACGTCGGCCGCCATAAGGCAAGGAATCCATGGGAATATCGAGCATGTGCATCGGTCCGCTCGTGTGCTGCACGAGTTAGGGGTGGCCGGCCACCCTCCTTTCCTTTTCTTCCTTCTTTCTTCTTTTTTTTTTTTTTCTTTCTTCTTACGTTCTCCTTCCTTATATGGGATTCCGTGACCTGGTGCATTCAGGGATTTCTTAACCACGTGGCTGCATAGGGAATCAAGGTGGTACGCGGGGTGGTTTGCCCTCGTGTTCCGTTCCCCTGTAGCTCGTGGTGGCCGCGTGTCGACTCGAGACTCGTTTCACCGATTACACCCGTGGCTTATCGATGCTCTTTATTTCGGACAGCTGCTCGTTTGCGCGCTAGTTGCGAGCGTGGTGATTTTCGTGCATTGTTTGCAGGGACTTTTTTTTGTTTCCTTAACGCGTCCAGTGCCACGTGCGATCTACATGCTACGTACAATCCAAATGTCTGTGGATTATAGTATTTCATTTTTGAAATTATTATACTACAATGGAAGCTACTGATTGTCCAATAGAATATTTTCCAGTTTACCGCGTTATTTCGTTATTGGCGTTGTTTAAAACTTTTTAGTCGATGATGTACGTTTTACTAATCGTTTAAAAGTATTTAGAAGCATCGGTCATCGATGAGCACTGTAACAATCAACGTGTCAAATGGAATATTAGAATCGTACACAGGATTAATTAGAATTTAGAACAAGCGTTGCTATCGCAAAATATAAATTGTATTTGAAACAAGTAAAAGTCTGGAACTGATCGAATCTTAAAATTACTTATGAAGTCTAATTAGATAAAGAATCGTATACGTAATATTCCTTCTGTTCTTTAGCATAATTATTATTCTGTTACCACACAGACTACCGTCGGCGTTATTTTTAGAGCGTTAAATAGGGCGTTGGCATTTGATCTTGAATCTCGGTCTAGCAGTTCGCAAATCTTCTCCATGTTCTGATTATCTTGGCGTGTTCTCGCGGGCCATTCGTTCTCGTTACTCGAGATACACGTAACGCTGGCGCGATTCCAAATGCCACATTTTCTCTCACTTGTCGTTTTTCCTTGGCTAAATATAATAGCGCGAGCACTTCTTATTGCACGAACGCATGGGCGCCTCTGAACGACGCGTAACACTCGAATCAGAAGCAGAGGAATTTTGATCTGCCGCCAGAAAATTGACCTCCATCATCCTACCATTGAAATCGTTTCGACGAAGCGAAATCACCATCCCTCGTTTATTATTATTTTCCCATGTGCTATACAAACGATATATCGTGCGCGTAATGCGAATCGTTAGATGTTTCTCTCTACTTTCCGATATCGTAAAGACTCTTGAAAATGATAGTCAATTTCCTGTACTACCTCGCAAGAACTCCTATCGTTACATCCTATCGTTGAAAATGGATTACATTATATCCAAGCACGCTGTTATACCATTTGTGCGTGCGCGTGATTTTACTTTTGCTTTTTCGATGCGTTGGTGCCAAGATCGCAAAGATCGTGAATCCACGTTGTATACGTACATGGTAAAGTTTTTCAGATTTCTTTGACGCGTTAAAAAGGAATCGATTTCTAGTTTCTTTATCAGAGAAAATTTAGAGAAGATTTCTTCCAAGCCGATCTCAATTCTCCTATCCGATCGTGTCGATTCTAATTTCCTTGATACAGTTGTTTCATTTTAGAATAGAATACGAGGAGATTGTATCCTGAACGTCTTAGGAGGAAACAGATAGCGTCTCTACTAGCAAAGGTACTTTTCATGACTCTATCCCAATTCTGTCCAGTCGTATTGATTTTTATCTTTTTCGTAGATACGTTTCATTTTAGAATGGAAGCATTTCTAAGAGCTAGTCGTACGCTTGGCACGTTAAAACGAAGCAGATAGTTTCTTTATCAGAGAAGAAATTTTCGATCGTTGCCAATTCTCCAATGTCCAGTCGTATTTTTTCTCCGCGAAGAAAAACAATTACAAGCATTTCTACCAAGTTTCTCGTATTATTCCACTATGCTCGATTCTTAAGGCGTTGATAACGTGAAGCAACAGAAGATCTAATCCAACTGAAAAAAGCAAACATCTCTTACGTTACAACTTAATAAACGGTTCGATCTTCTCAATCATAAAACACAATCCCACGCGATCGTTTCTCATCGAATTTCCTCGCCGCGCCTGACAAAACGAAAATCTCGCCCGACGTTCGTTTCTCGTTGTATCTCCTGCCTGCCAGAACTGGACGATCGCAGCGGCTAACTTTTCATTATCCTCGAATCGATGTTTTGTAAGTGTGTTCCTATTAAACTAGAGCAGCGGATGGAGGATCGGGCCGAGATCGGTCGAGACTAACACTTATCGAGCGTTGCGCTTGTTTCCTTTCACGCGAAGTAATTGGCTGCAAGAGGTCCCGATATTACGAGAGATGACCAAGCTATAGAAGCAGAAGGATGTACGGTCATTAAGCAGGATACACTTTTTACGTTTCACTCGATACTCGTGGCCTTTCGTTACTCATCTGTGTAAGATGGTCGAGGAAGAAGGGGTTATCCGGTGTCCATTCACTATGTTATCTCCGGCTCGACGAACGCGAGAGAACATCGAAGAACGATGGGACTTTTTTCGACGAGAATCGCCTTGCTTTTACCATCGTTGGATACTTCTGCTTCTCGTACACAGCACCTGACTGACTAGTAACATTAGCTCCGACAACTTTTCGGATTAAGTGGTCGCGCCGTTCACTCCTGCCTCCGGCTACCACGACGGAAGTAACCATTGACTTGGAAATCGTTCTTCGACGCAACAAATCACCAGCCTCGTAGCGCGCCGTTTTCTTTCTCGTTAAGGAAGTCTGTGGGAGTACTTACGACGTTCGTGGAAATATACCGATCGCTAGTTTTGTAACAACTCTAAGACTTTTTCTTTTTCCACCTTGTCTTCTTTTTCCTTCCATCGTTGTTCTGTTTATTTTAGATTAACGCTTTGCCGACACGAGACGCGAATTCTTACGTACTTCGTGCGGTGTTTTGTTAGGTTGTCCGAAAAGTTTCTTTCTTTCCGCAAGGAAATAATAGACGCACAATGTTTTTTGTTTTATATTAGTTTAGTGAATTATGCAGGAACATGGTAATGGAAATGGAACGAAATGGATGATACATAATTCAATAAAGTAATATAAAACAAGTTGTTGTTCGTCTATTATCACTTTATGAAAGGAAAGAAACTTTTCGGACAACCTGATATAAAAATGCCACCTATGTGATTCGATGGACGTATATCGAAGGGAAATGTAAATCCGAACGAACTTTCCGATCGAACTTTTGAATCTTTTCAGTCGCTCGAGAAATGCACGGGAATTTTAGGCTGTACGTTTGTCAGAGCATACGGTTCTCGAATTGTTAATTTAATGTTTCTACTATGTACAACAGAGTGAATTTTCAACGTTGAATTTTGTAGTCGAACCAAAAATCTTTCGTTTGTACTTGTTGTGTTACGAGTGTGTGAATGCGATAAGTTTGAGACGATTTGTCTTCTCTTCCCTGAAAAGAGATCGTATTCGCTGAAATAGAAAAATGAAGACTGGTTTATACTTTCTGATACTGCTGACGTGGATTTGCATTTTAATTTGGGTTGTGTCTTTCCTAGGATTTAATTATTGGCTGTCGACCGTTTCCTTTATTTTATTCTCCATTTTATAGGACAACTATATAAAACCTACTTAAATAGTATGTCAATCAAATTTCAGATAGAAGGCTATAAAGGCAATTAAACAAGTTTATAAATTTCCTGGAAGATTAGAAAACGTTACCTAAGAATTTCTAAGAAAAGTGACCGGGTATTTGCGCAATTTCACTACAACGAAATGCCAGTATTTCGGACGCATTCCAGTTTCATTTCTAAAAATTTTGTCGAATCTTTGCAAGTCTTCTGATCCGTTGAAAGGAAAGTGGGATTGAAATAGACAAATTGGAGAAATTACAGGACCGCTGGTCAGACAATAAAACTGCAGGAAGCTTATCCTAACGACGTTGTCAAAGAAAGCAGGTCAGGCTCGACGGTACTGGTAAACTCGATCAGTTTCTCTTTCATTGGGCGGTGAATAATCGGCCAGTGGAATGCATCGGAAACGTCGATAAACGATGACATCGAAACACGCAAGAAGTATTTATCGCGTAATTATTCGTTAGCGACGGTAAACGAGGTAGGCATTGCTCCAGGGTTTTTCTTTTCTCGATCGACGCTACCAAAAAGCCGCTCGACGAAGACGTTTTCGAAGCGTCTCGGTAATTATCTTGATGCAATAAATCGTCGCCTGTCACACAATTTTACATCGCAGCTACCGTATCTGCATGGGAGGTCCAGCAGATACAATCGTTACGTTTTACATTATCTGAACGTTATCTGATCCCTGGAGCATATTAAACCAGAGAAAACGTGCGAATACATGATCGATTCGTATCATTCAAAAACAAAATGTTCAATCTTAAACCTTCCGGTGCAGGGTGCTTCGTTTTTCAATTTTCTTCGGCTTCGTTGGATAATAAATTTGTGTCGGCTGATATCTGATCGAACGTGTCTCTTAAAGTACGAATATGCTCGATCATGCTCTTCCAGGTCCACGCATTTGGTCTTTAATTTCAACTAGTTTTAGTTCTTCAGCTATTTTTTTAAATTGTTTCAGGTTATTGGTATGTGATCTTTGTAAGCAACTAGCTATCTATGTTGAAATATTCCTGTTAGCCGCGTAAAGAACATTGTATTTCAGGAATTATTAACCAACTATGTAGTTCGTTTAAGTAGTTTATTTTGTATCTTCGGTGGAAAAACACCAGGAAATTTATTAATAATCGACTAAAAAATATCCGAAGCTGAGAGGTTTAAATTACATTACACGTCATTTATTTGCAACGATACTCGCCATTTCTCGCCTCGGTTTCACATCAAGCGAGATCAAGGTATAATATAAAGATTCAGAAAGCAGAGAAAATCCCGTCAGACTTAAATGGAAAATTTCTACAAAGTAAATCAGTATGCATGGGGTAAAAATTCATGCGTCAGCGTCTTTAATTAAAATTCACCCCTGTACGACATCTCGCGTGTAAGGTGTAGAGATTGTTTCACGACTTCGACCCACCAGCGATAGTTTCCAGTTCTAGTTATTAATTTCGCCGCGATATAAATCCCGCTTTGATTGATAGTTGCGTGACGTTTTATCCACCACGCTTTCAGTTCTCATTAACTATAAAAAGAACAACTGCGTTACCGGCCTGTCAAAGGTTTCGCGTTGTCACGAAGTGTTGCTGTTCCTTCGTTCCCTGTAATTTCACCTATTTCGTATGCATGTTCGAATTTGCCAGCTTTTTTTCGTCTCTTCGATGGTCCCTTCTGTCGCGATAACTATCGATGTTTCATTGACTTCTGAAAACCAGAGATCGTTAGTAGATGATAAACCGCTTGGAGCAATGTGCTTTTTCCTCGACGTGCTCGCTTTATACAGTTTGACGATAAAGTCTTCCTTTTCAGCCGGTGACGCGAACCGGCCAGACATTTTATTACCGAAGATACGGTCGTTTGATTAAAATGGCACATAACGAACGGTCCAAATTGTTTCCTGCGTGTCACGCTAGCTGTATGCTGCTCCATAAATGGTCCCTGTGTAACTTCCAGCAAAACGTAGTTAGTTTTGCTATTCGCCAAGTTTTCCAGTTGCCGAGAGATTCAGAAATTGTGGAGTGTGAAATAATAAAATGGATCGATCGCTGCATGTTTGCTCGTGTTCTAGCTATTATTAGGTTGTCCGAAAAGTGTCTTTCTTTTACGGACACGTCTTTTACAACGATGCATTTTTACACAAATATGAAACCTAATCTGTCGAACGTTGTGATCTTTATTTTGGTAGAACAAAATGGATCATACGTAACTCGACAAAACAATATAAAACGAAACATGTTGTGAAAGAAACTTTTCGGACGACTTAATACTTGCTCTAGCTTCGTCTAATATCGATGTAATTAACCGATCTAGAGACTCTGTCTTTTACATTTTCGGTTATCTTTATGTGACATATATATATTTCTATATATTTCAATTTTTGTTTAATTTTCATTTAAAATGTTATTTGTAGATATTTTATCTAACGAAGTTATTTCAATTATTCGCGTTGTTGAAAATTTATCTCGTTTCGATCGCTTTAAAAAATTTAATAACGCGAGTCACCGATGACCATAGCGACAGTGAACGCGCTAATGATGGTCGTCGGCCGAGGAAACTGCTCCGTTGGCGGCCAAAGAAAAGGCAACACAAAGAAAAGGGCCACGTTCCGTACACGTTCCGTGCACACGCCTCGACCGAGCACCTAGATTACAATCGCGAGCAGAACGCGCCAAGGGGAACCTAGAAAGTCCGCTGGGGCAGATATTAGGTTGCCGCGCAAGTTTTGTCCTATACACGATACGACACATTTGCAAATTAGATTTACTTGCATTTTATCCAAAACTTTCATTTCACAAGTATATTTTACATATTTCTGATAACTTGAAAGTCTCCAACGTATGTATCAGGTTGTCCGGAAAGTTCTTTTCGTTTCAAAAGGTGATAATAGATAAACAATAATTTTTGTTTCATATTATTTTATTGAATTAGGTGTGGTCCATTTCGTTCTATTTCTATTATTATATTCGTGCATAATTCAATAAACTAATATAAAACAAAAAACATTGTGCGTCTAATATTTCCTTATAAAACGAAAGGGACATTTCGGACAACCTAATACTTACCGATGGCAGCGTATATTCGTTGCTATCTGATAACATGTGCTTGTCAAGGGCTAAAATAGGATCAATGAGTTTCGATAATTTGCTCTGTCAAAGTATCTACCTATCGAGTACGATATACGCGAAGACGAGCGAAAGACAGAATTTGCGCAGCACCCAAGCAGAATCGCCGGCTAAGGAGACATACACATAACCATAGTAGGTGGTCGATGACGAGGATAGGAAGAGTAATAGAGATGGAAGAAGCTAGGGTGTAAGCGGGTTACGGTGGAGCGTATAATACTCGAGCCGGCATGTCGTACACGTACACCTACACGACCTTCTTATAAATACGAGACAGTGCGTGGCGCACTTGAGAGAGAAGGTGCGTAAGTCCGCATCTGCCCGAGATTCTCACGCGCGACGCATCTGTCTCGGGTTCCCACGAGAACGGCCCTGGAGAAGCCCGTGGCCGGGAGCTGCAGTCGAGAAAGTTTCGTCCGCCGTGACCGGCCCGTCCACGTGGCCGAGGCGTGCTAAGATTCGCCACTGTCTTTTCTGTCGCTGTCTTCCCTGATCACTCCACGCACGGATTAGGGAACCAAGCGTATGTGGAATATCCTTGAATCGAGAGGATTTCGTTCTACCCTGACCATCGCCGCTCTTTTTTACGCACAAGCTTCTGATGATACGTTCCGGATCGCTCCTCTTCTTGCTTCTCGCGGCTTGATGGCCCTCTCGTTGCCTTCTATCGTTTAAGGTTTGGCAATCTCAGAGAGAAGGTTCAGATAGGGAAGAGTACGCAATATCGTTTGCCGAGTAATATGTTTTTTTCACAGGCATTCACCGCGTAGTCGAGGAGGAGGGACTCGTTCGGTGACGACATCGATACGCGTATCCACATCGTTCTTTCAAGAATATTTTTTTAACAGTTCAACGTGTATGCTATACGTTTTTTAACACTTTACCAACCGCTAGCGGTTAAACAGCATACATACGTCCGACCGGCAGCTCAGGCACAGATTCTCCCTGGCGCCGGCTCTGTTTCCGTAGACTCTCCAATACCATTCTTTTCGTTCATCGCGAACCGCAAGTTTTTCAAATTGGTATAAAACTGTGGGGGCTTAGTACTGAATAACAAATTACAAAGAAGCCGATTAATAGGCTATCGTTCGGTAAAGTGTTAAGTAAACGGGTCATGGACATCGAATTTAACTTGAAACGAAAAATGAAATCGAACTGGGTAAGACAGAGGTTTCAGCAAAGAGGTGGAAAGTTTAATAGGAGGGTGGTGCGAGGTCGGAGAAAACAAAGGGAAATAATAATCGATGAATTGTTTATTCACACATAGAAGAGGTATTTACAGAAGAAATTAGGATTATTTACCAGATGGCCTAGTTTACAGTATTTTCCTTTATCTTTTGTTAAAGTTTGGCTACGAACGAGATATTGTAACCAGCCTTTTCCTAATTCTAACGAATAACGTTTCAAGTAACGTTTGGTTAATAAGATCATGTTTATGTATCGTATTTCACGTTTATTTGTAATTGCGTTATCAATTGCGTAAATAATAAGCTAGTAATTGAACCGTATACAGCATTCCGAATGAACGTTATATGGTCGAGATGACGATTCAAGTCTGTACTACTAAATCGAGGTAGAACACTATACTTATAATTTTTAATTCTCGGTGAAATTGCAATTTCATTGCTATGGCATTGTCGTAACCTTTCGTTATAGTTTATATCCAGCATCGAACAAGCAGGATTGTACGTAAAATAATTCAATTGTCAGAATGGATCAGAGCAATGGTACTTTCACTCTTCGTTCCGATAAATTATCTTCTAATAGCCTATTGTTACTTCGATCGTGCCTCATACTGAAATTACTTCATTATTGCATCGGATGGTAAAAAGGTTTCGAAAAAGTTTACCTTTGGGTAATATGTCTCTATTAGTTCCGTTTAATTTTTTCCATTGCTGAGTATACCAGGGCGTAGTTGTGGTTCTCAAAGGGAAAGTTAGCGAGTTATATGCGCGGACGTGATATACGTATGTATGCGTCATCGATGTCTTCATTTCTTTTAATTGTTTAATTTCTTTTATGTTGATACTCGACACATTTGTATAGAAACATTTGTATAGGAATAATTGTAAAAGGATTGGAAACTACCAGAATACAAGAATTTTCATGCTGTTTTCCAGGCAATTTAGAAAATTAATTTCATACGTGTTCCATGTATTCTACGTCTCCAATCTTTTCTTCGGTTAGGTTTTTTAAACCTTCCCGACGAGGGCCGCAGATAAACCTGGAAGATAAGTACATATTTAAATCAATATTTGTCTCCTATCTTTCTTCGCCGATAAAAATTCTCCGTGTCCCTCTTCTAGAAATATAGCGTTGCGTGAGAGCGTACGCAAGGGGCATGAATATCAAACATACCAGCAATCATGGGTCGCGTTAACGTCGTATAAATTAGGAAACGAGACAAGATAAAAGTAGTAGATTTTTATTGTTTCCCCGGGATGGTACAAACGTCTCTTATTTTAAATTAACCTGATACGATCCACTGTATCGTGCGTGTATCTGTTACATCGTATCAATATTTTCTTCGTTTAAATTTTAAATTGATCTAATGCAACCTTATAGAAATTTTAAGCTACACTATGTCACCAAAGTTTCGATTATCTACATTTCGGGTGTTACATTATCTCGCAGAATTTCACATAAATTACATTGAACTATACACGTAATGCGGAAACTTCGTACGTAATAAACAGAGGGTAAAATGAAAAGGAAGAAGAAAAGAGTAGGAAACAGAAAATAAGGGGAAGGCGTAAAAATTGTTTGAAATGATTTCGGTGGAATTACGGCGCCTTAACATTCAAGTTACCAGCTCGTGAATATCAGCCGGAGCCGCGTTTCGTTTCGCGGAGTATAATTTCGTGGAATATCCGGAACGATTTGAGATTTCGCAACGCGCAATTTATTCAGCTGTCACTACGCGTTACCGTTCCCGTTCTCTTCGTTCCGTCTGCTTAAGATCCCGGGGCTCCTTACGAGTTTTCGGCCGTTTTATGGCCGGCTACCGCGCTATTACGGTGTCTGGCCGAGCAGAAAGGGATCAGGTGGAGGCGCCATTACCTTCCTCCAGGGGTTGATTATTTTTACAACGTGCTCGTACGGCCAGTGGTTTTTACAGTTAACACATTGCTAGAGATAACTAACAGCGAGATAATCGAAGGTCAATGGTAATACCGTTTTACACGCATCAAAGACGCATCCAATAAACGTTTTACCTTCTTTCGTATCGTAAGTTAAGCTGCATATTTTACATTTTTTATGGAAAACAGCTTTGCAGGGCTGTACTTGCTACATCGCAGGGTAAATGGTTATTGCTGGTTAATGGGACGTTAAAAGTATGCAGCTATAAGATTTTCATAGCTTATAGTACCGTCTGAGAGGAATATAAAATGCTTATCTCTTCGACAATGTAGCAACAGGCCGTCAAATACAGCGCTGTATATCTTCGGTGTTACCGTAAGCGCAGCAATTACTAATATTTGTTTTCTACAAAAAGACAAAAGTATGTATTTTTTGCGTCTGATATCAGGCTCCTTTCGCGCGGTCGGACCAATGTGATTTTTCAAAATTCGACGAGTTGTAAGGTATTAGTTGTCAGAATTAACAGATACCTTCGCATAACAGAAACAAAGTTTGCTAATGGCAGTGATCAGAGGATCGACTGATCTTTGTCATCTTTGGTTTCGTTGTTCGCATTAACTACCTAATATTACTTAATATTATTATAAATTCCAATAAATTTCGCGTTATATCTTTACGTTATGGCAGATAATTTCTATTATATAGTTTTGTTATAGTTGAATAGTTTAGGAATACGATGCTAGCGAGGGGCGACAAGGATGTTTGGAATCGTGGATTTAATTAGTAGCGTTCGTCCTTTTATTAAGAATGTGATTTTAACACGTGACTGGTTTATTTGATTCCTTTACCATGTCAGCTGTCTGTTCTTTTCGCGAGGAATGAACTCGCTTCTTTCAAGCTTTCTCTCCAGAGTCTATAGAAGTGATTTTCTTACGGCCTTTCGAAAAATACAACATGACAAGCTACATGTTTGCTACTTGTCGACGGACGTCACTTGAAAATAATTCTCTTTTTCTCGTGATTTGAATTCGTTAAAAGCACGCGGTATGTAGCGATGGAATAAACATAGCTCGAGATATAAATTATTTTTTTACACCTGAAAAGAAGATCAAAAGCGATGTTCGAGAAAAATGTGATCTTCCAACTAATTTCCAACCTAAAGCAACACGTATTCGACGAACGTGATGTATTTTTGTAATAAAATTTACAAAGCGAGCGAACTAATTCCATCGCTTGAAATTATTTGTAAACGGCTCGTTATACGAGCAACCATCAAGCGGAGTGTACACTGTAATAATTGTACGTGTAGATTTTCATCATCTTACATTTTTATCGACATACGAAGATTGGCTTGAGTTCTATAATTGTAGCGTGTAACATTTGACCCTGCAATTCGAAGGAGTAACGAGTACAAAACTGTTAAGGCACGTGGGTTGAAAAGCCAGTAATTACCGTGATATTCTTCGTCCTCTACGTTTCGTATAATACAAAATATCGTAGCTTGAATCCGCAAAGATGGACGAATGCGGTAAAAAGATGACCAAACGTTGGTATATTCGCGTGTTAAGCGATTAAATAATATAAAACGAGACGAAGGTTTTATTAGGAGTCGTTCTCATTACCAAAAAATCTTTATTAATCTTCCTTTCCTTATTATTAATTCTGAGAATACGTTTTCTTCGATATACATATCTTATTAATTCTCAGCGCAGAGAAAATGAAATTTCACCGAGGAATAAAATTATATCATACGCTAATAACGTTCGTTTCTGACCGAGCAAAGAAGTAGATTCAACCGATCTTCCACTTTGAAGATTTCAGGCTCAGTACAAAATAATGTTACATTGATTCTCTCTGCGGATGTTTTTAAATATTTCATTGATTTATTTTCGCATTTATTTCCATCGATTTGTCAATCATGAAACAAACGATCGATTCAGGGCTCCACGTGCACACGTGTAGGCTCGATTGTTCGCTTCTTCATTCATGAAGTGAAAAGGCAACACGTCGGTGTTTTACTGAATAGAATTATGGCAGGCAAAGTGGTGCTTCGTGACTGAAAACGTTTCTTACTTCTTTTAAGTGGACGTTTCTCCGGTGGAATATTTAACGCGGAACGTGGCGTAAATTACTACGGTTCACGAATCCCGAAAGAAAGATCCTGGATCTTATCTCGTGAGGAAATATAATAGCCGTCCCTTTCAGAGCCTCCCGTCGCGATGCCGAGTTTTTCTCCACTGTTAAAGCCCCACGAAATACCCTGAATTAATTATGTGTGCACGAGCGAGAAATAAATTCACGTGTATGATCGATCAGATGAACCGTCTCTCTCGTATTTCCCTTCCGATTTCGTGTACAGTCCTCTCCTTCGTTTTTTTCGAGATTTTATCCACACGTTGGATGTTGTTGAATATTAATAAATCACGAAACGAAATCGAAATTCTGATAGAGTTCTACCGTATGAATCGACTCCATTCGAACAGTCGATAAACTTGAGTCAATAGACTCGATGGCAGTTCCACTGTACTGAGAGAAACGGTTTAAATGTAATCGTAAATCGATCCACCAAATCAAGTTCTATCATCTATCAATCTTATTTGAATCAAGTTTTTATTAATCAATTTAATTTTCCGATGGACTCCTATTACATGGATTTATTATGTATATAGAATTTTATCGTGTCACAGACATAACAAGCTCTGCAATCCCTTTGCTCCTCAACTTTCCCTAATATTGCATTAGGTAGCATTGACAGAATCCTCAACCACTTAGTTGCCAACCCAATAATATGCGCAAGATCAAAGGTTTGATCAGCAGTTGGACTTCTCGCAAGGTGCAAAAGCGCGTTAATCAACAAGTACGCGGCGTACGTATCGATCGGTGGCCGCAAACGACTGTCTGCGATCCGAGTAGACCAATTACGAGGCCATGCCTACCGACTCGATTCCAATCAACGAACGTATCGCAACGGTGCGCAGTTAATCGCGCGAAACTAGCGGGTTCGTACGAAAAACGGTAGGAGCGCGTTGTGGTAGTCGACTAGAATTCCATGGAGTCTTGGCCGCGCGACAAGAAAGCTGCCATATAAATCTAGGCTGGAACAGGCGCAAAAAGGTTGGCCGCTCGTGGCTGGTATCACTTTTATTCCACATTGCCTGGCGCGCTGTGAGACTAATCGGTGTTCGCGTCACGTGCCTAGCTCTTTTCTAGCCGTGCCGGACCGTACCGGCTTCTCTCTATGTCTTTTGCCAGTTTGCCGCTTCCGATCCTCGGTAGCTGTGATTTCTTACCACTTTCCTAAAGGATGAATATGGCTAGCGATGGGAACAAGTATTTTACGAGCCGATTGGAACCTAACTGATACCTTTCGAATACTAATGAGCCTGTAGTTGGGTAGAAAGCAACTATGCTTCGAAGCGTTAATCGCAGATAATTCGTTTCCCAGAGCAGTTTGCATTTCCATCTCGTTTCATTGGCATAATCAGATTTTTATGCGTCTACGGGAAATTTAGAGATGTTGAAACGCATAGATTATGCAAAAATATCATTTTCTTGAACAAAGAGCGTGGCTATTGGTAGAGCCAAGCGTTTCGCGAGATGATTAGAATGTAACAGTTACTGCATACGATTAATCTCAATATAACATTTAGATTTTATGTCGCCACTAATTCTGACGTACGATTTATCGGACGATTTAGTGTTGGCAGTCGCAGACAGATACGAAGTTGAACGATTCTATGAATAATATATGAACTCTAAAGTTCGATTCATAAATTATTTTTTATAAGTATATATTATACGTAATGTACATCGGACTCGATTCCGTTAATTGATCGAATGCCACGAAATGAAATTAGTTTGCGATTAAATTCATGAGAACATATTGAACTTAATTCGTGAATGAAATACAATGAAACTGAATACGTTGCTGCGACGTATTCGCGATAAGAATTGTAAGTCATACGCAGCGTGAGACTTGCACCTGAACCGGACACTGCTTTTTGAGGTCTTTGTTCATTTTGCGTTGCGTAGCGTAGGGTGGATGTCAATCTAAAAAGTAAAAGGTGAAGGTAGACGGTGTGTTTCGAAAGTGAGGATTTTGTAAGTAAGTAGTCGAAGTTGATGATGATCTTTGCTACGTTCACTTCGTCATGGACTTGTTGCCGGAATTTCCTTTGGAAGGAAGTTGGTCACGGTCTTAGTTGAGATTTTGTTCTAAGGCTGTTTTATTTTCTAGCCTACATTCTAACCCCTATAACGATAAATTTATCTTCTAACATCTGTAGCGATAAAGTAATAACATTAATTTATCGGGATATCTCTGTAGAGAAAAGTGAAATATTCTTTTCACACTGGAATAAAATTAATACGCACGATTACGACACAAAGTCTAGCTGACTGGCTCTTAAATCATTTTGTTTTTGCTTTTCAGCCATTGTAATTACACCAACACACAAATTTGCATTCGCTCGATCATGCAAATTATATTCCGCTATTTGTAATAATCAATAATCGGATATCTATGCGACATATTTTTATACGTATATTATATGATTTTTATACATTCTGGCGTGTGAAAATTTTCCACGAAACCGGTGAAAGGCTAGCGACTTAATAACCAATCAAATCACAAACGATAAATATTCTGAAAAATCCCAAGCTCCTTAAATAAAACGCCTCGTCACGTTCATGGAATTAATTCCTCAAATAGACTATCCATATACATATGTAAACTCCGTAGAGTTCACGTGCGATAGGAGCTCTCTCTCTCTGTTTACGGATAGCACGACTTTCTTTGTTTCACGGACAGAGCGACCTTCTTTTGTTTTACGGACAACCATTTTGAGAGACACTCATTTGCCAAACGGACGGACAGAGAGCAACATCAGAGATAGACAAGATCACAGAGTAATTATTTAAAATACTGAAGATTGACGGAGAAAGACCGACAGCTCAGGATGTTGAAAATCGATTCTCGATTTTCAGGTAGACATTGCACGGAACTTGTTATTTATTATTCACTGTTATAGATTGATATTAATTGTTATTTACTCCTGTATTTTATTTAAGTATTTTCACAATATACTCGATTTTCAGACTTCAGAATCGATCAGCTGAATTATCCCAAGATTTACGATATTACACATATATAATACTTTTGCCAATACTTGGAGAACGAATTTCTATGTAACCTGCCAATTCCCTGGTTATATCCATAAAGATATAAAAATGCAGGAAAATCCTCAGCCATAAAATAGTTCTCTTTCCGATCGCTCGTATGGACCGTCTATCGGTGCTTTCGCTTCATGAAATAAACAGTGTGTCGTTGGTAGTGGTGGCCTTTCAACGATCGTAATAGCGTCTCGATAGATGAACGTCATCAGGAAACCAGTTACGGGGGCAACCGGTAGAAACGCACGCGCGCCGTCTCAGCGCAGAAGGTGTGCTATACCTGACACGGCGAGAGAGAAGAGAGGCTATACAAACGGGCACACGTGACACGCGTGGCGTACACAGGCGCTTACACTGTGCGAGCACGTGTACGCTGGTATTTATACGGCGCTCTCTCGGGGCCGTGGGAATGAGCGGGTACCCGCGACCGTTCTGGCACGAGCGCCGCGACGAGCGTCGACTGGCGCGAAAGCGGACGCGGACAGGGACACACACAGCCCGATTACCGTTCCACGCGGCACCGAGCTAAGAACCAGCCGATCGAAACCACGCCGATATCCGCGACACGTGCTTTTCCTTCGCTCGTAAATCGCCCGGAGAAACGCTCGCTGAGAAAGTATCCCGAGAAAGGATCGAAAGAATCCGTTTCTTGTTACGTGTCGCGTTAATTTCTTTCCTTCTTAGTTGTCGGAGACGCGCTGTTGGGAGGTTTATGGGACGGGACCGGGTTGATTCGATGATTCGACGTTTGACGATGATCGCTGCTGTCGTTTGCCGGTTTCACGTAACAGTGGTATGCTCTAGGAATTGACGATTTTAATGTATAGCCGTGGAATTCCATTCTGAAAATGAACTATCGCTTTTCGTGATGTACAGAAACTGTTTTATCGTATACTTTTTAATTATGTATGGATTAGAATATTTACATACGATAGCGTGTTAGCAACGAATTATCCGACGATTTGACGATGTTGGCCGGTGTTATTGTAATTATGGTTTGCTGGAAGAATGACGTATCTAAGAAATAGTCGAGTTTACCGTGTCTATGAAAGTTGATTTGGAAACTTTTTACTAGAACAACAAGAACTAACAAGAAGAATATTGCGATTCACAAAAATCATCATCCTAGTGGAATGCACGATATGTTGCACTAGGCAATCTGCTGATTCAATGGGTTGCGTGTGTTGGGTACGTTAGCGCAACCTTTGATCATCGATTTAGGATCACCGACAATTTTCAATATTTTTTACTTTTTCCAAAGGAAATTGAGAAACACGATCGATCTCTAATAACGAAATATAAATTAATTGCTAAGATGCCAAGGTGTTAATTTATCTTTCATCCCTTTGCTCTTTCATCGCTGCCTGTATTCTTCGTCAGAAGCTAGTTATACGATGAGACGTCGGTATTCCAGAGATACCAGGCAAAGATATCAGCTCTATTATCTGTACGAAATTGTATTTACTAATATCTTAATTAGTACTAATTAATTAATACTAATTCCTTCAGGTATCTACATATAAAAATCGTTCGATCTAGTAGACCAAACAGTGTTTATAATAATTTATGATTAACCATCACGTCTAGTTATGTTGTTATTTAAAAATCATATGCACACGTACAACCACCGATGATATGTAAATATCATTGCAGAACCGAATCTTGAATGATTCTAACAAATATACATCGGTGTGACGATGGACATCGATTTCGGGAATTTATGAGACAGGTGTAGACACGTTGAAAAAAGACACGAATTACTGCAACAGCATATGACATCGTGCAGAGACACAGAGTATAATCAATTCGTAATAATCCAATTTCGTTATTTCGTAACTACCTTTTAATTTCGATTTCTTTTATGTCTGACCATTTGATGCATGCTCGGCTGCGGTAGGGGGGAAACAGCTTCGAACGATTGATCCGAATTACAGCAGATATTGTCCGATCACGGTATTCCATCTCTCGAGCCGTGCAATCCACACGGTTTCACTTTGTAACAATTTCCGTACTGTTTCATTAAAGCACTGACAATTTTAGCCTCGTACTGTATACGACAAGGAGAACGATTTGCATGCGGGAGAGAAAGGAAAGTTCAATTTTTATAATTCGTACCTCCTCGTTTCCGTGCCGGGCAAAACATCCATTTTCGAGGTAACAACATTATTTATTAATAGCGTCCCTCGATGGGAAATAACGTGCAAAGTGGCTGTCACGGTTAGCGCAGGTCGCGGAGAAAGTGTTAATGCAAGTGCGAATATTCGGTCAATCAAATACACGCGTGTGAAATTTATTAAATTTTTGAAATTTATTTATCCATTCACGGGAAGAGATCATTGTACAGTAAAATTCATATGTCACGATAGTATAGGACATTTTATGGTCTTAGTATTTCGTATAAATTGTGATAATTGGAGCAATTACCAAGGAGACGATTAATCGATCGGCTCGCAGGGTTTTACATCCAAAGGAAATGAAAAGGGAAAGGAAAAATTTGCATCTAAGAATTTGTAAAAGAATTGGAGACTTTAAGACAGTTCAATGAGGATTAATTATAAGTCGAGAATTACACGTTGCCTCCAACAATTCTCAAACGTAAGTCATTTGAAAAAGTGTTCGATAAGTCGGACAGAAAATTCTCTTTCTATTCTCAGAGGAATTTACATATATTCGCAAACTCTGAAGCCAGATCTATAAGCGAGAAACAACGACAAGTATGCGCGAGGCGACAAATAAAAAACGTAAGATATTTGTTTCAAATTGTACCAATATAATCGCGACAATCGTGTCTCATTGCTAATGAAATTTAAATTACTTTAATGAAACGTTCCCTTTGACACGCGTAATACGTTCACAAAAAGTTTCTATAAGTGTTGGAATACTTTTGAAAGGAACTGTACGTGCCTACCTAATTATAACCGAAACAGGAAGAAATTCGTGTCGAAGGTTTTTTGCAGAGAATCGATAACTGGGTCAGAAGCGGATCGTTAAGGGTCGTTTCGCCTTGCATTGATAATTTTCAATCGAATCTGTAATTTTCCGTCGCGACAAAGATGTTCGATATATCGACATACGCGCGTGACAGCTGCCTTATGCAGCACAAAAATGCCGCAAAAAAAAAAAAAAAAAAAAGAATGGCAAAACAATCAATTTTCAAGAATATTCGAAATTTCACGCGCGACCGACTTACGCGAGAGAGCATTTTTTCCCCCGTTTCTTCTCTTTTTCTTTTCTTTTAATATGCCGACGTTCCGATCTGCGGCGAACAACTAATTTCGCGCCCTGTACTCCGTAATCATGGCAATTACTCGGGAGAAAAAGGTTTTGTTGCGACACTGTCGATACTTTCCGATCGATTGCACTGCCTTCGATCGGAGGTCCGGTATCCAAAGAAGAAAAAAGAAAGAGACGAAAGAAGAGGACCGCCTCGGGTAGCTACGGATCGGCGATGCGAGCGTAATGAATTAATTTCGTCGATGGAAACGCCGTCGATTAAGCCGATCGACGAAAAGGAGCCTGTATAATTGATACATTTCGCGTGTCTGTCCTGTTTATCCTCTTTAAGTGTGTACAGGTTCTTTCATTACTGGTTGGACCCTCTCGAACGAGGAAAAAATTTTATGAGGAATATTTAAGGGGATTGGGCCAGAAATTTGCCGACTTGTGGCTTTGAAATTGATAGGATAAAAAAGAAAAAGGAAATGAGAAACGTGGCGAAATAACGCGGTGGATTGAGAAATTGGTTAGCTTGTGGTGTATAAAAGGAACATTCGGAGAAATAATATTACGCATATGCATCTACTTGTCGTCTGAAAAGGGGATTAGAGCAGAAATTTGCGGATTCGTGGTTTCGAAATCGGTTTGGGTAAAAAAGCGTGGTAAGAAATGCAGCGAAGGAGAAATTGGCTGATCAGCGGTGTACAATAATATCGTACGTATAAATCATTCGCGTTATAGACAAGCGATTGAAAAATTGTTCGCGTTGATGACATTTTATCGTTGATGAAACATGCTGTATGCTTGGTATTTACAGTATAACGGAAATGTGGTGTGTCCAGTTTTGCTTGATGCCAGTGACATAATTGCCTTTAGGACCGTTTATCTTTCATTTTCGACTCTCACCGGTTCCTGCCGTATTAAATTCGAAATGCATTTCTCCTTGATGTAGCATGCATGTGATATACAGTAAATTAAATCGATATAATTCAGGCTCCTTTTTTTTATTTTAGGATTGTTATAATTAAAGTGATACGATGAAAACGTATAACCATATAAAGTAATGTTTCTATCTTAAACGAGAGTCGATACGAATTTTGCCAGAAGCACCTGCACGTTTTTAGTAAATTGCGAAAATAAAAAGTCTTTAACCTATGGTTTCGGCAGTGTAAAGTTAGGGCTGGTCCTAACGCAGAGTGATACGAAGGGTTGCCTACTCTTCAGGGTTCAATCTAGGGATCTACCTAACCATTTTTTAAATTTTCCAACGTATGCCGTTTATTTTCTTCGTAATTTAGAAGTATTAAACTATTCATAGCTGCGTTCCATTTGATATTGCGTTTATAGGATATCACAAGATGGTAATTTCTATGTTTACCTACTTCCATTTACGCTATTTTTCGTGTATCTTTAAAACCACTATCGCTGATGTATTTCTTTGATTGTATTATATTTAACGAATAAGTGAAAATTAAAAGTAAGCGGTTAAAAAGTTTTTTTTCTTCCAAATACGATATTAGTGTGTGCTAATTGAGATTCATCGACAAGTTGCGCTATTTTACTCTTTAACGTGACATTTGCGCTTTCGATCTCTCGTTCGGTCACTCGCGGTCTGCTGACCGTTAAATAAACATAAAATTGGATTAACCCTATCGGCGAATTATGCACCCCTGCTATTATTGTATTACCGTCTGATGCACGAGCATCAAGCATACCGCAATCTTTTGTTAGTTTTCGGGGGTCGGTTACCCCCAACTCGTCACGGAAAATGATGTGAATTCATGCACCCCATGCACCTTGGTGGGCATGTGCTTGTCACATATGGGAAACACGTGTGCGTATTTTCAACAAACGAGTTTTCGTTTAATAGCTCGTGTAAAATCTATTTTGTATATTCTATGTCTCAGCAGATTTGATATTTTTTTTATACGAAGTTGCATAAAAATAATTTGACGTTAGTCCATATTTTTTTTAATATTGTTAAATAACATGTGCATGGCTAACCCCAGCAGGATACCATCTTCAGGTTTGACTATTTTATTTCTTTAGTTTTTCTGTTTTTATTATTTAATTCGTACTTTACAATTTGTTCAGCTGGACATTTGGTAATGTTAGTCCATATGCGAATAATTTTTGTCGCGCCTTTTAAAATTATTTGTTTGCTGCGTAAGATAATAATTCGTTTGAAATAACAGTAGTTGATGTGCAGTGTTATAAAAATATAGTCTTCGATTTTAGCATATTACGTATCCTTCTCGAAGTCGTCGGAGAAATAAGTTTTCTCGTAGCCTAAGAGGAACCATCCAGTTCTGGAGATGTTACGTACGTAATTTTGTTAAATACGCGTTAATAATATCAGTAAAATAGAAAGCAGAAATGGATGAAATAATCGTGATGGATTTGATATTTAGAGAAATTTTTATTCAGCAAGACAAGAGTCATGAAAACATCGAATTTCTTGATTACGTAAGAAACCTGTTCTACTTCATTCAGCGGATCCACAGGTGCGTACATTGATTAATTATGTGAAAAAGGATGATCGAACGGGAGCGTACAAGATAAAAGGATTCTTTAATTAGCTTAAAAAAGAAATCTGATTGCACGAATCTCTTAGAACCCTCGATTTCGTTGCTCTAACTAAATACGCGTAATCTCTGATGACAAGTTTTTCTGATTGCGGTGGAGGTTTCTAGGAAATCGCCTATTTATTTCGCGAGAAACTTTCTGAATCCTAAAACTTCCATCAACTTCGGCAAGAAAAAGTTTTGTCCAAAAACTCTACAGAATTCTATACCATTTCCTGTCGAATTTTTTCCTCCCAATGATGAATCCGAAATTCTTAAAGGATTTGCCGAATCTTTCCTCGGCAGAACGAAGGGCTGAAAAGACCCCCGAGGCTTTCTTAAACCAGTTTCAGGTATGAATGGACCCTTTCCAGTCTCCAAACCTTTGTTTGAAAATACAGCCGGTTATGAAGGGCTGACCAATTTCAAAGATCACAGGTGAATCGTTGAAACGAGGGAATTTCGTCTAAAAGGGGAAACGTTTCTCGAAGTATCTTTTTATGGGATTGGTCTTTCGTATTTTTGAGTAGCGTCGCGCCGTTTAAATTTAATTTAATCAAGAAAGAGTTGAGATACTTGATCCGAGAAGTTGAAGATTCTCTAAATATATAAAAGGCTAAGGTCAAGACTTATCGCTAAGAACTTAATAATTAAAGGAAGGGAATGAATAACGAATCGGATGATTTCATCTTAGAAGTAAATTTATTTATACTCTTAACAAACTGGAAGACGGTAGGAAGTTTCGTCTGAACGACTGTTAAAGCCAATATCACAATGTATACAATAACTAATCTAGTAGGTACGAATATCACAATTGCGATAAAAACTTTCTATCGCATTATTCAATGAATAAAAAAGTAGTAGAAAAAGGAAAAAAAAATAGAATATCTTTCTCTGCAACTGATCATCGAGCCAAAAAGTGTCATGAAACTTCACAATTTCATTCTTAGAGATCAGTTAAAAAACTAAATCTATTTATCACAGTTTCGATGTTATCTTATCTAAAGGCAGTCTCCGACAGCACGAGAGAAGTCTCTCAGTGTCTTCAAGGTCAAATATTCTCCCCAGCTCCATCTTGTAGACATCATCTTCGTCCGTTTTGATCCGCGGGAAGTTTTGATTATTTCTTGTCGAATCTTCGTGTCACTTGCACGGTACGACGGAGCATCCTCGCAGGTGGTTTCTGAAGGTCTCGAGGAATCCTCAGCATCGACTTCGGAGATCGATTTTCGAGGGTTGTTCTAGCATGAGGTAGATGAACTTGATCGTACGCCGATGATGTGGTTTTTCACGCGACCTGCATCTCAGGTGTTTGATGTTGAGAGAAGGCGCGTTCCTTGTAGCACAGGTCACTGTCGGCCATGCTCAGGGTCGTCCAATAAAAGTCGCCAGCGTGGGTGTGCGCGAAATGAACGGGCACATAGCACTGACCAGGTACAACCGGTACGACTGTCATCTGTCCGTCCAAGCAGACAGTGATGGCAGCTCCTTCCTCAGCGTCTTGAAGTTCCGCCAACAGTCGCCTCTCCAGTGCTTCGTTGGCATTGTTCTGATTGTCCACCTCCTCGGTGAAGATCTCCACTTGTGGCACGGCCTTCTGGTCTTTGGCGTATTTCCCTCTGTTCGTCTTCTTCTTCAACAATCTCAAAATGGGCTTCAACACGCTTCTGACCCGTTTGCCGCTGGTGGCCATGCTCTTGCCCGACATCTTCAGGTTGTAGAGATTATCGTTGAGCTCGTTCTCGTAGTCGAACACGTGGCTCATTGTGGCGGCGGCCATCTTGCTTCTCGTCCTTTGCTGATTCTCAACACTGAACCGGTTTTAAAGAGGAGCGCGTCCGTACGTCCGTGCGTGCACTCTCGAGACTCGGAATGAACCGTGCGGATCGGCGCGCAAACTGTACTTCGACTCGAACTTGAAAATCTCGAAAAAGCGTGTTCTTTACGAAGCTACTTCGAGAGAAAATCGAAGACAGATATACGTATGCTGTTGGTTGTATGCGTGGTTTTCTCAGTTGCTTTGGAACGAAACGCTAGTGAGCGAATGATGCCTTAGACGAGCAACCCCGGACCTTATATAGGCCCCGTCGAGCAGCACGGGGTGACAGAGTGGGGAGGGCAGGTGCACTCTGGCTGTGGGAACTTGGAGAATTCGGAGCTTCCCACGTCAGGGTCCACGCCGACCATCTGCCGTTTCTTCTCCCTCCTCTGACACCCTCCGACACTAATCCAACCTACCACCCCGACCTGTGCATAGCCTCTTCACCTACCCCCGCAATCACCCCCGCTAGACCTTCGTCCTAGGTGGATCCTTCCTTTCCTTTTCCCTCTGCTCTCCGGTTTCGATCCCGAGAAGAGCAGAAGCCGCCGGGGTCCTTTTCGGCCCTTTTACTCATGCACGATCAAAAGGGTGGATATTTTGCCCGTTTTCGGGGGAGGACCAGTTCGAACCTGTTCGCGACAGGTCTCTTCAACGTTCGAAACCAGAGTAAGCATTGAGAGATGAGAAGCTGGCTAGCGGGATGACACAAGGGTAAGATACACGTTGCTCTTCGTAGCTCGCTGTTTCTCGCCTTACTATATCGTCTTATTATTATCGTATATGAATTGTTCACAGACCAAAGTTAACTCCGCTTTTCGAAATTTTATCAATTTTCCTCAGTTTTCTCTACGTTTTATTCCGCGAAATTAACCTCTTGTTCAAGCGAGCAGCTCGTATCAGTCGCTAGAGACTATGTCGACTAACTTCGTAAATTAGAATGTACACAGCACAGTTACAAATGCTACCTTCTTCATAATTATAAAAATTAATTTTCTCGCCTGTTACACGAACTCTATGCGAATTCAACCGCGCGGTTCTCTTTGGAGTTTCTAGTAGAAAGGGACCGAATTGATGCAAACGATTTCGATGATTGTTTACCCGTGGACCGAGGCTTAAGTGGAACCTTTTGCTGGAATTTCAATTGATTCGAAATGTACATACCCTTTTGGTACTTCTGGAAGAAATTCTTTGCTTTGGAGAATGTGCGTCGATCTCGTTGGAAGATTTTTGCTCTCAAGATTCTTAATATCGCTATTAATTTCGTTAATGGTACCATAAGGTTTTGCTACACCTATCTTGATGACGTTACGTCATGGTGGGATTACCGGTAGAAACGATACGCCTTTTTAATCCCATTTTTTCTCGAGGTAGGAAGAGTTCGTTTCTCTCGTTAACAGTCGTATCACGATTAAAGCTCCTTGAAAGATTCCAGCATTAACTTTCTTCGCTGCTCTGGATACACTGGTCTTAAAAGACGAAATCGAGTACATCACATATGCATTCCTCTGTCGAATTATTATCTCCTTCTTACTTCATCGCTTTCAACTTTCCGCTTATTTTTAAGCCGTTATCGTGTCGGAGGAAACATCTCGTGCTTCTTGATGAATAAATGAAATTCGCATGGCGTATTACAGCGCCGAATTTCCGGTAGAAATCTCCAATTCCTTCTCCGGAAGGAATTTAATTATTAATCGCAAAGAGTGTTGTTGCTCTTTAAAATTCTTTTAACATGTTCGTTGTCGACTGAATTCTCATTATAACAAATAACTTTCGTACAAAAAAACCTGTTTAATCAATACGTTCTTTAAAATCCTTACTCTCCAACAACGTATTCGCTGCGTCGTTCCGCATCTTCCCAAACTATCATCGATTCTGTCATATATTTAGCAATTTAAGCATAATACGAATCCAACGAAGATGTACAACCTGTCGCTAAAAATTGACGTTCTTCTCAAATTCTTCTCAAAGCACACCGCTACATCTGTTCCTCGCTATTATCGATTTTTCATACGAATCGAATTAAACGAATATAAGATATAGAAGGTTTGAACGTTGCTGCCTGCATCTTTTAAAGATAATTAAACTCTCTCGCGTTCCATTTTCGCGCGCAATATTTATGTTCGTCCGCGTAACGATTAATTCGTCCAATTAGATGAAACATTCGATAGGAAGGGAGTTGAATCGCGTTTACTCGGCGACGTTTAAATCAACAAGTTGGCGCAGGGGGCTGTAAGTTATAGTAATTAACGCGCGGCAATAATGTTCGTCGGCTTCCTCCATTACCCCAGCGTGCTCGAGAGATTTAGGGTCGAGCATCGAGCGTCTAGACGTAGTGAGATAGCATGGCACCCCTCAGAGTCGTTAACTACGCCTCGAGATTTCCTTTTTTTTCTCGACCAGATGAGAGCTGCGTTCCCCTTGTCCGCATCCCTGCAGCGAATCGTACACCCTCGTATACACCAGGCGTGTGTGTTATGAGACTGGGATAAAAAGTATGTTTTTTTTCTCCAACCTCGAATTCTTTTTGCTTCTCTTTTTCTTACCTAGTTTACTGCCTCCCCTATGGATCTGTCGAATTAACAAGTTTTTCAGCAAGCAGCTTTTTCCCAACTACCTGTTCACCTTTACGGACGTCACGAACTACCTGTTTCGTCAACCTGTTGACACGAACGATTTTTTTTAGGAAACTAAGCGTTTCGTTTCTTTCTGTTGGGACATTATTCGTTTTTTAAATAATTCTTCGTCTCTTTATTCGTGAAACATGAAATTATTTCCGCCTCTTTTCTCCATTGTGAAATTTATTTATTTCCAAAGTGATTTTTGTTGTGGAATTATTTATTAGCGTTTTTTCTTTATTTTATTTTATTGCTTGAAATGACATGAGTTCTAATGGCTAGTGTTTATGGGAACAGCAATAACGTCGTTCGATATTTTCGGAACCTGGAAACTTGTGATATTACAGTGCAATGATATTAACACCCTTCTAATCACTGTAAAAAACTACAGGAGTCGCCGATGACAACTGTAACAGTGAACCTGCTAAAACAGCATTCACATGGGGTGAAATTCCATCCATCGTTGCATTGCATTTAACGCGCTTACTACCATTCTCCCTCGCGCTTCCAGATATAAATATAACAATATAATATTTCCAACAAATGAATATTCAAAAATATTGTCATCACTGATAGAATTATTTCTGCGAATAAACCACCCCCTCGCTGTAATTCTATTGGGTTGGCAGCTAAGTGATTGCGGACTTTGTCATTAAGTGTTATTGGCAAAATCCGCAATTACTTAGTTGTCAATAACAGCTAGTGTCTAATGGAAAATAGTAAAAATATGGTCCTTGGATATTTAGAAACTCTGACAAGCGAAGAAGCGCACGAGCACAACGTTCTCCCTAAGGAACCTGTCCAGGTTGGAACGAGGGTTCCCGAAGGTCGTAGCAAATCCCGTAGGGCCCACCACGATGCACCGCTTCGTGGGGTACCGTCTGCTGCCCTCGTCGAGGACAGGTACATCAGGGGGTATTTGTTTTCACTTTGCGCTCTGCAGCTACATTCCAAGGCAGGTGAAGCGAGCGTGCTCGTCAAACCTGCAGAAAGAGAGAGAAAAAGAGAGAGAGAGAGAGAGAGAGAGAGCCCGTACCTGGCGGCAGGAAATGATTTTACTTTCATGAAGACAGCCGTGCTCTTGCTCTTCTCGAGCTATGTTCTTCGCAGTCAGTTTTTTTTTTTCTCTTGTTTGCGCGACCAGACATCTCACGGTAAGTTCGTACATGAGAGGAGATTTTGCTTCGGGGCTCGATGAGAAAACAATTACAATCATAGTCCTGAGTAAGTCCTTTTTCATTCTGTGTAATTTCAAGGTGTTTCGTAGTTCGTGTGGTCATCGTCGACCGCGCGAAACCAAGTCATTTATTTTCATTATTTCGTCGTAAATGATTTTTCGAACGACTGAGATTCGTATATCGCGGTCCAATTTTTATTTGTCCGTGTTTTACAATTTGTATAATTTCAAGGTAATTTGTTGTTGGCGTAAATTCTCTGCTTGCATGAAGCGAAGTTATTTATTATTATTATTATTATTATTATTAGTTTCAGTATCTGGCCGTATAAAATTGTTCGTACGACCGAGATTTATATTTTTAAATGGAGACGAAATTGTTATCTGAACATGATTTTTCATTTTGTGTAATTTTAAACTGTTTTATTCTTTGTTTAAATTTCTCATTTGCATGAAACGCAGTTATTCAATTTCAATATTGCGTCGTACATAATTTTTTGAACGACTGAGAAGAAGCGCACTTTCTAGATATATGTTGATTGTATTTTATTAGTACAACTGTTGCCGAAGTGTATCGTATTCTGTATAATTTCAAGGTGTTTCGCTCTTCGTTTCAATCCGTGATTTGCATAAAACGAAGTTTTCAGCGTTATCTTCGGCATTTGGTCGTATACAATTCCCTGAATGATAAACATTTCACGTGTATTATGTTCCTATAGAAGTGTTTTATGATTGATCAAATATAATATACCAAGATATTAATACCAAGATAAGATCAATAAGACTAATAGTCTTCTGTCATCTGAATTATCATCACGTGAATACGTAATTCAATTTAATAAGCATTTCGTTGTGTTTGTAATAGCAATGTAAAATATTAGCGATGTCTAAAAGTCACGTGCAGGGTCTACAAATTTATATCTCGTACCTACTAAAACATTTCAACACTAGAAAAATTACTTGGATCGTTTTGATTCGTCAACGAATTGGAAAAAATTATTATTTTCTGTAAAAAAGTATAATTATTTACAATTTTCTGTATTTCCTTTAAAATGATACGTCGTCTCTCAGATATCACGAGAACACATTTAAAATAGAAAGATCACGAGGAAGGAAACTCTGGTTCCTTCCCTCACAATTTCAAACAGAATTTTTAATGCGACAACCTCGATAACGTAATACCAGATAATTTAAGACCATCCCAATATATGGAAATATTTTACAAGTAGACGCATAAATACCGAACAAACTGTGGAATTACGCTCTACTAATTCCCAACTAACACTCTAATCGCGCGTCGGATATACGCTGCAGGTTACGTTAAACCGATAATCGAATGTCACACTTAATCCTGAAAAATTGTTCGCTTCGCCAAGATTTATCTCACCAAGATCTTTTATAGCTCTTTCAATCGAACCGGCGTCTATTAATGGTCGTAACACATTTTCTCGAATTTTCCAATTCTGCGTGGCGTTTAAAAAGGAAAAAAAAAAAAAACAAATGGAGGAAACGACTAATTTCCCGCGGTCTGTTGCACGCGAGATGAGAAAGCCGGTCGATACCTTAACAGATATACGCGACACTCGCCAGAATGTTTCGTTAGGAAGAATTTGAAATACCGCACGTCAACCAGCATCCGTCTGTCCGAGTCGTGTTTCGCGGTCCTTGAAAAATCCAGCCTTCGTCCTCGTTATTCCTTCGGATGGGCCTTATAACCGGTTCCTAATACGGTCGTCGAATCCTAATCAATTCGAGGCCGCCCCTTTCACTCTGATTTAGAATCACCAATTTAATTGCTCATACACGTACCTACGTGTACGTACATTCAGCCGCAAGAGTCTAAATGCAGCCCTTAAGTATAAAATATTATGGCAGGAACGTGTGGCTTCAAGAATTTCGCTGGTGAAATTTTTTTTTATTATTTAATTTGTACTTTACAATTTGTCCAGCTGGACATTTGGTAAATTTTTCTAACTTAATTCTTAAATAACATGTGCATGGCTATCCCCAATGGGACACAATCTTCGAGTTTGACTATTTTATTTCTTTAGTGAGGTCAATGGAATGTCTTCAATGATGAGATGTAACGCAATTTATTCACTTCGAACTCTTTTAGGAAGAAAGAAATAAAAAGAATATAAAATACTGTATTAGAAAAATTATATAAGCCTATTATATCTACACAAACATAATAGCTGGCACAAGCGTCAATAACGTGTTGCTGTGTTCTTGGTGTTTGGAATTTTTATCGTTTCTTCCAAAATTTTGAAATAAAAATTGTTTAATTGAAATTTGCAATTTCTTCTGCAATTTTTCTGCAAGACTTTTCTAAGTTAAACGTTTCAGTTTCATAATAATTGAATCGATAAGTAAGTATAAGCAATTTTGCGATCAAGTGAATTTTCAGTTTCTTTGATAAGTCAGATATACGAAATATAGACTTTCCTGGCTGACTGTAGATCCGTGCAAACGTGCTATAGAAAAGCATGCTCGAACTGGTTTCCGATAAAGCGAATTTTAACGATTAATGGCAATGCGAGTTGACTCAGTCAGCAGTTTTCCTTTATTTTTGAATCAAATATTCGATGATTTATTAAATCGCGATGAATTATTTAAAAGGTTTGTCTTTAATATTGAACGTTGGAAGGTCAACGATGACAGGTTTTATTAATAGTTTCTGAGAAGTTTGCATTATCCGTCCATAACTTGCTACATAAAAGTGATATTTTTAACTCTGATGTACTCTATGGATATTATAAAAACTATATATGTAAAACTTGTCTAACATTTTCGTTAGGTTTCAAAAAATGAAAGATAAGAAGAATTGGTATAGAAAATTCTAAAACTTTTCCACTTGATATGTTTCAACTTTTATGTTCCTCGGTCAATGATCTTTACTTTTTAAGTTAAGTTTAAAGCTGCGTTAAAAAAACAACCGTGAAATGATAATTTCAGGTAGGCAGAATTTGAAGGATTTCCTCATCTACGATTTTTGTTCATATAAATTTCTCTTGAGATTATCCAACTATTTAGAACGATCTTACGCTGACAAGCTCGTTACAAAAATTGTATTCGCTACTAAAGCAGAACCACCGCCTTCACCCGAAGCGACAGAGCAATCAAAGAAACGCAACCTGAGAGAACGAAACGCAAACTAATCTATTCCTGCCTTAAGCCATTATCTCGACACGCGGCGTCGATGCATGCAGAACCAAGTGATTTCAAGCTTATTATTTAAAATGTCCGCGAAAACGTCCGCGAATAGATACAATCGGTATTCAACGAATGGCGTTTTAATCAAGATCGTGTCACTTCTCTCTTTCCTAATGCCACCAGCAATATCAAAAAACGTTGCTCGGGCCAAACGTTTTATCTGATCGGTATAGCGTTCTACCATGGACATTTGCATAATCTAATATCTCATGGTCTGGCTAAACCCTAGAACGGAACTACATTCGTCTGGAGCTGTCGTTTCCTTCTTCAAAAAGATCATCCTTCACGCGTCGATCCGCGCAACCAGATATCGCAGAGGATTGTTAAAAAAAAAAAAAAAAAAAAAAAAAAAAGTAACCAACCATTAAGATTTAGTTTTCTTTTTTCCGTAGGAAGAAGAATCTTTGACTTGTATGGCAGAAGCGTAACATTAGAACGAGCAGAATTAAATGTATAAACATCAGCGGTTTATAATATCTGACACGGTGTGATAATTGGCGAGACTACGTCTTTTTGCGTTTGCAGTTTTTATCCCAGCGGCTCCTTTGTCGAGTTCCACTTGATATCTTTTCATATCGAAATCAATAGATGTCTTAGAAAATCAGGATTACATCCTGGAAATTGTTTCGTGTTATATCATACACTTGAAAATGATAAAATACAACAATAGTGTGAATAAAACTGGTATTTAAGTGAATGTCTTCCTTTATTTATTTAAATTGTCTTATTTTTTA
Organism: Bombus campestris; assembly: GCA_905333015.3. Classification (NCBI taxonomy): domain Eukaryota; kingdom Metazoa; phylum Arthropoda; class Insecta; order Hymenoptera; family Apidae; genus Bombus; species Bombus campestris. The sequence continues at coordinate 7,531,611 of HG995145.1, forward strand.
GTTAAAGTAAATTTCAAATAAAGCACTTAGAAGCGTTAGAATATAATTCAGAGGTAAAAATTCGTATAAAATATCCGAAATAAAATGCGACAATATTTAATATTTCGCATGTGTAACAAGTTTCCATTCTATTTCGTTTAACTGTATTCAGAAAAGTACGAATTTGCATAAACATCCAGCGTCTAACCTGTCACCCATGCTGCGTTCAATCGAGAACGTAATTACAAATCCAGAACCGTTCTTCGATTCTGTACGTCCGGTAACCCCATAAAACTGGGAATTTGCATAAACACCCGCAGTCCTAGTTATGACGGTAGTTCGGTGAGTTACATCACCGGTGAGCGCAACCGGTCGAATCAGAGTTTCAACCTCATCTCGATACCCGTCTTGGGGCGGAGGTAGGCCGATATCGCGCCTTTTCACGGGTTTTTCATTAGCATATAAATAATGGCCAAGCAAAGGGCAGATGAGTGGTGTTCTCGCGGTCTTTCGTGTAGCCTGTGCTGGTCGTGTAAAGGGAGAGAAGAAAGGGAAGCGAAGACGAAGAAGACGACGAAGAAGCTCGGAGAAGTGGCTGGACTGAAACAGTAGTAGTGACCCCCGGGGCTGTGCAACTCCAAACAAGAAGTCCCTTTTCTGACGTCAGCGGCAGGTGCATCCAGAAGGCCATCCTTCTCTCCCCTTGGCTCAACCTCTCCTTCTCACCTTCGTCTCCTTCTCTCTCGTTCCGCCCCTCGACTCAACCGGCCGTTGTCCTTCTCGCGCTCCACCGTGTAATCGTACTGATTTCATGATCGAGATACCAGGTTTCCCTCCACGGATTTGGTTACCTGCTTACATGACGCTCCCTGTTTACGTGTTTGTTTTACGGTGTAAAGAACGGACACTGGGCTCCTCTTGGCCGCTCGACACACGGCTTCGGATTAAAATAGTAGTCCCTGTATCGGTTTACCTTTAGATCTGATTTTCCTTTTCCTTGAATTTGTATTTTCGGTTTATTTAGTGCACGAATGCACGACTTTTTGTTTCTCCAGCGAAACGAGTTCTTGTTCTTTGGCTTTGTATTTTGGTTTCTCCTACTTTGGTTACTCGAACGTATGACTTTTCCAAATGGTACGAATACTTTCTTTTTTCTGGTCCTTAACAGTGTTGTTTATTACGAACAGTCGCTAGCGATTATTATTTATACTTGTTGCTATATTTATTGGAATAATCATTACGGTGCATTGCTGGTTCCGATAATAAGAGTACGATGAGAGAAGCGAGAGGAACGATGAATGATGAGGCCAGATAAAATTGACCAAGGTCGTTGAAATCCCTTGAACCCGCACTGATCACATCTCTCTATTGTGATAAATTTGAGTGCAAAATTGTTAAGTACGTGCTTACTCGAATTTCTCCGCTCCATTCCAACCGAAATGATTAATAATCTATCTTTTTTCTTACTAAGTAAAATTCAACGAAGAAAATTGACCAATTGAAACGTAAAAGGAAGAAAATGAAATAATTTCAATGACAATGCCTTATATCCTATATTTATATTTAAACGCGTGGATCTTTAATATTTATGTTAGAATTTCGAAAGCGTAACATCGCTCTTAGGCAGAAGGTGCGTTACCAGTCGAATCATCTCGATGATCCACTAAGTAATAATCTCGAGGGTAAGGTCAGGTGGAATCTTAATGCGTTCATTAAATTTCGATGACTTTGTACTTCTGTACTTTTACCGCGTGAGTAGAAATCAAATTTGTTTTTTCTCTTCTTTTTTCCTTCAGAGTTGGAGCAGTAAGGCTCCAATCGTGAAAGTCGTAATGGTCTCTTACGAACGAACTACTTTTGATTATTATATACTACCAACAATGCAGCGCTTAATGATATACTTATTTGTAAAAATGCGTAACTACTCGTATTATTAGTACACGTAATTCCATTTTATTATATTAAAAAACGAACTCGTATATTTTTCAGCCGCGATTATTATGGTGTAAAATTTAATTACAAGTCGGCGAATATTAATTTCTTTACGTATATCCCAGAACGCTATAATTTATGGTTTGCGTAAATAAATATTTATCTCTTCCTTTCATGTCTGTTTGTCTTCTTTCGAAACAAATAACGTTCGACTTTTTACAACATACGCTTAAAAGCTTTAGCTTCCGGAGATTAAATGAAATTTTAACTTTTAGGAATTCCTTTCTAGACATTTTATTGTTATTCATTGAAAAGATGAAGATTCCGCTGCGTTCGGACCAAACGACTTAAATGCTTCACACGTTCCACTTCTCGTACATAATTTACCTTAGATATGATTCACTAAAGAATCGAAGTACGAAATACCACATTTGTATCCACAGAATTTTATCGGAAAACAAATTCTGTTATCGAATTTCATGCGAATAATATTTACTCGCAGTTGCAGCGCCAAAATGACTGATTCATTCCAAGAAAGTAGAGACGTATAGTTTTTGCGTGGTTGATTTAAAAAATATCTTGCACTCGTGTTCGATTCAGTGAATAAGAAAGCGATCCAATTAACCTGACATAATAATTTTACTCGTTAGCCTAATAATTATACTCGTGTAAAATATTTTCACTGATTTTACATAATCGGTTACGCGCGAGAATAAGTTGAGAATCTGAGAGAAAAATTTTGTCGTCCAAGTTCTCCTCCTGGAGAAACTCGCATATGCAAACTTTCAAATTTTAAATCCTCAAAAACGTCCACGCTCTAACGTAATCTTGCGATTCCTCTTCGTCTCAGTATATCTAGTTTCCAGCTATCGAATCTTTGTTACTTCGATCGTACCACAAATTCCTGATCACGATGTATAATTTTTCAAAAAATACGCACGTAATACTTGATATATTTTCGTGACCAAATATACGACAGCGCGGCAAATGGATAAACTGGAATCGAAAAGGAGAAGAAGAAGAAAAAAGAAGAAGAAGAAGAAGAAGAAGAGAAGGGAAACGCAGCACAAGTGGTACACGTCGTATCGATCAAAAAATTCGTCGCAATATTGTATCAGAAAGGGGAGCACGAAAAAACCAATGAAAGAAAACCGGAGACCGAAAGGGTAGGCAAAAAATGGTCCCTCGTTTTGCTCCGGGCGAAAAATAACCCGTAATACCGACTACCGTATTTCTTTTTTGTTTCTCGCTTCTACGACGCTGGTAATCGTTTTCGGCAGGTAGGCTACGGCCTTCTCAGATAGAGATCTTCGTAATTGGAATTTTATCTCTCTCCCCTTGACTTGGCCGCTGTAACGGGGTGAATTTATAGTAGCTCGACCATATTACGCTTTTTTCCTGCTTATTAAATATTTTTTTAAGGGTGCCGCTCTTTTGGTAGAAGTCTCGGTCATTAAGGCGGTTCCTTGCGCAATCCGACTGCGATTAGACGAATGGAGACTTCAACGCCTCCATTCTGTCCGCCACTGATCTTTCCGATCGCAAAACCCTGTCTTGATCAGGCAATCAAATCAGAGTTTTTCTTACGTATTTTATGCTACGAGTATTTTTAAGAAATTCTTGCCGTGGTTATTGTTACTATTAACAATTTTTTATTACTATTATTTTTATTACTGTAGTGTCGTAACTACTATGATTAGTTTGTTAACGATAAGTAGATTAAAGAGATGTTGATTGAACAGAAAACAATGGCTATTAAACATGAACTAGTCGCAGCAAACGTAAAATAATTAACGCAATTGAATAATTAATTAATGATTCTCGTCAACACAATCCGCACTCTCTAACTTCTCAATTCGTATTGCTGTTAATTCGTTTATTGTCCCCTAGCAACCCCTTGCCTTTTGTCTTAGTCTCACTACGTACCTACTCAGCAACCGCTTGTTTATAATTCGCATAACACCCCCCAGGCCCCTCGTCGATGACACCACATTACCATATTATTTTACTTAAGCGATATTATTAACGATATTAATTTTTATTTTACGAATGGCCTCGTTTTATGACAAATTGCTTCTTCAAAGTTTGTTATAGATTGGACAGTGGCAGGCGGTGAGAACGTTCGACTTTCCTCAAGCACGTGCATTATCGGGTGAGTGACATAATCTTCTTTCAAACGTCTACATCTTTTAGGATCTACGAGCCGGACAAGTTTCATACAATTTAACGAACTTAATTTTCAATTGCATTGGCCTATGATACAAACTTGATCACACTATCGTAATAGCACGAAAGAAATTATTCTTCGTGTTTCTCACGACCATTCAAACTTCTAATTACTAGATCTGTCTAACTCCATCGTAGATATAATCGTACAACGCTACTCGTCGTCCAAGAACGACACAAGGATAAAACAAAAATTGGCGACCAGGTTGAAACTCAATAGCAAAACTGCGAACAAACGTTCTTGATCGATAAAGATCGAACGGTTCCTCTAGTCATCCGCAGTTTTTCTTCGCGTCACTTTCCATATCCAAATCCTTCCTCTTCTATCGAACTGTGGCTGTCCAACGTAGAATTCTTTGTCCCCTGGACCGGTCCAGAGAATTTCCCGAAGCACAATAACAAGAACCGGCCATAGTGCTTCCTCAAACGGACCCTTTCTATCCCTTTGAAACTCTGCCAGCGGCACAGAGAAACAGGGGGATGTAATATTATTCAAAATCACGAAAATCTCCGATGGAATTTCGTTATTTTCCGAGCTATTCAGCCTCGTAGATGCATATCTTACACGCCATTGAATGAGCCACCGTACGGGGTAAGCGCGACGTTTTGTTCGTGTTTCCCTTTCGAACCAGCTTCCTCCCCCGCGTACCGTTTCATGGGCGAAGAATCCAGGTAAAAAGGGTCAAAGCTGACACAAAGGGCACACGTGCATAGCTAGGTGTACATGTGGACCCCTCTATTGGGCGCAATCGTGAAGGGGGAAATCGTGTTTCGATCGGGGTACGACGAATCGACTGGTTGAAAGAAGATTTCTCAGCTCGCCGACAAACGGTTTCACTGGACGAAGCAAGAAGAACGTTTGTAGCAGCGTCTTTCTCTGTCACGAGATTACCTGCGTACCTGCGTAGTTGGCTGTATGGGAAGTGGTGGAAAACTGCAAAGGAAAACTACCAAGAGTCGTGGATTTCAGTCTGGTTCAAGGGTTGCGCTTTCTTCTTGGATTTCTTCCTCTTTTCTGTCATCCAGAAAGACGATAAAGCCACGTAACCACGTGGTTCGTTGGCGCGAAGAAAATACGCTTTTCGCAGCTGCTGCCGACATGTGCAGCCTTTCCTCCTTCGTTTTGTGAAAAAGACCAGGTGCGATTACGCGACTGTTTGACTAAACGTGTCATACGGCTGCGATTCGAATATTTCATCAGCCTGATTGCAATACTCTTTCTTTCTTTATTTATTTATTCCTGTTTTCGACTTGTCTATCTGATGCACTTGTCGCGTTGTTCTTGTGTCTAGAACGGTGATTCTTTTGTAGCGTCGTAACCCTTTCACAGGTGAACCCTTTCCCTTTGTGTCGCTGGCTGGTTTCCGCTAACCCTTTCGATCTTGGTTCAGGTAAAAGGGTTAAAGATTTGGGTTAGCAGATCGGTTCGAGCAGGTTAATCTTGTTAACGGTACGGGCAACGTAATATTAGGTTTGGTTGTGAAATATGGTTTTATCAGTTTTTTGTATCACGTCGAGAATATAAAAGAGGTGATTTATTTGACGTTTCTCGGATTTTATCGCTTTTGCATCATTACCTTCGTGACTATGACATAAGAATTATTGCTTATAGTCGTATTGACCTTTGAAGTTCGTAGATCTTTTATTTCGAAGATTTGTTGAATTATACCTAATTTGAATATTATACCTAATTAGGAAAACATCTTTTCTGATTTTGTAACGTCACCATATCGACACCGAACAAAAATCTTCTCACATTTTTACCTCTTCTTTGATTCATATTTCTTCGATTTATAAAAGTAATTCCAGCTTCTAGTCGTCTCTGTATTCGATAACATTAATATCACGATATGTTTTAATGAATTTGATTTGAAAAATCCGTGCGGAGGAAAAAAACTTGTAAGGACATCAAGGAGCCTTCGAAGAAGTCGTAGGCCCACGCTCCTGCGTTCTGGTGCACGTGCATCGAAAAAGAAACGGGGCCGCCGTTGCAGGTTCGAACCTGCACCAGGAAGAATACACTCGCTTTAAGTTGTTTCCTTTGAATATCTCGACTTCACGCAATTCAGCGCGAAAAACTACCTTCCCGAAGCAACAAAATAGCCAGACGTGTCCAAACTTGCTCGAATTTCTACAAGATCTCTCTCTTTTCTCGAAAAGATCACCCCTGTTACCTCTGGAGCGTATCTCTTCCTCTTTTTATTAGAATAATAGATACTATACGGAAGGCCATTATACAAATCATATCGAAAAACTTTCCGTCTGATCCGGTGAAAACTGATATCGCAGAGATATAAATACAAAGAATCGAAAGAGTTATGGAACTTTTTAATGGGTTCTATATTTAAATCTTGGGCCTTGGAACTTTTTTAGAAAACGTTCTCACGTTATAAGAATGTCCAGGTGGAGAAAAATGTAAAGTACGAATTAAATAATAATAATAAAAGAAAAAAATGTTATAATTTCCGATGAGAACGGATAAAGAAAAATTCTTGGGAACAAAAGTTTTAGGTCGAATAGATTTTGCAAAATACGAAGATACAAGTTTTTCTATGAACAGATATTTCGTCCATCGATATTAAAAAAGTTCTCGATCGTCGTAACGAATATGGAATACGTTACTGAATAGAGAAAATTATTTAGAAGGAAATTATTTTTGATAAAAAAAGATGAAATTTATGTTATAATTTCTATACCTTTTATTAAATAAGGATACCAATAATGCGATATTATATCGTTAAATAAAGCTATTATCCAGTAATTTAGTACTTTTATTTATAATTATATGTACATTCTATTATATATATTTATTATATGTGCATGTTATGTGAGTATATTTTATTTGTTATATAAGTTTTGTTATGGGATAAGAGAGTTCCGTGAGAATATTTTCTACACGTTTCTTTCCATAAAAATTCCACGAAAACGAATAGATTTGTTAAATAGATAAGATCGAATAAAGTTACTTTTTGAACGACAGATAACTGTTTACCTCGTTCCCTGGTAAATTCCTTGACGTAGCGTTGGTCTTTTACAGATTAATCGATAGAAATCTGATAAAATACGACACACGTAATTAATTTGAATCTCTTTAAAATTCACAAGATATATCAAATTTGTCTAGAAAATGTTCAGTGGAACGTGTAAATACGTATGAAGAATGAAAGATTCCATGTAGAGGGGAACTCATTAAGAGGGAACTCGTTAATTAGAACGTAAAATATATGCGTGGTAATAGGTCGATCGTAATTTCACGATGATTCCTTCTTTTTCTCCGCCATAAAAAACCATTCAAATCGTATTGGTCGCGTAACTCACCCTAAATTGCACACCTGGCAAAGGGTTAATGCGAATTGGCAAGTGGGTTAGTGGGTGAACCATCTGAGAACTTAAATATTCGTTTTTATATTCCGGAACGGAGCAAGTTCGAACACGTTTCTCTGCCAGCAGGGGCAGTTATGTAAAAAGTGAATTGTACGCCGATTGCAGGTTCGATCCTGCACGAAGAAAAGCAGGTCGTTTCGAGACGGGGTCTTTTTACTTTACACAATCTTCCGCATTCACACGCATTTATGCAGCGCGAACAGAAACACGTTAGAACTCGCACGTAGCTATCTTCGTCTCAGTTCTTATCGAGTTCGCCAATAGGAAATAGTATATTAGATAAGATTCGATGTACGTCCTATTTTTGATTTTATTGATTATCAGTGGTGGCATGTAAAAGCCTTTTTTTTTTTTTTTAATTTAATTTGTACCTTAGAATTTGTCCAGCTGGACGTTTGGTCAATTATTTCTAACTTATTGCTAAATAACACGTGGATGGCTATCCATCAAATAAAATTGTTTCCTCCTTTTCGAATTTTCTTACGTTCCACACCACTAGGTGTTATTTGTTACTATAAAATAATACGAGTCAGTAAATAATTATCTAAAATGGAAATTCATATATTTGAATTTCAGTTATTTAATTATAAATACTCCAGTTGTGTTTAACGTATATTTCTATATTCCTCAAGTAGAGGAATAAGAAAGGAAAAAAGAATTGCTTTACGAATCTAAGATACATATATCGTCTCTTAAGAAGCTGCATGACAATCCAGTCACGTTTCCGTAACCGATTGGGAAAGGGCGATTTTTCGCGGTGGATTACGTCAAGCCAAGAAGTCTGAAGATAGCATTTCCAATCGATCTGCTTTCTTCCAATGTAACTTCCAGCTTGTAACATTCGACTCGCCACGAAACGGCACGATTTAGGTCAGAATAAGATACAGCGTGTTGAAATTCGTCCAAGACTGGACATAGATCACCCGTCTATGTAGACGGCTGTCATCCCAACATATTCTACGACTGGAGGAAAGGATCCTGCCGGATGCAAGGGTCCTGCCGCACCGATTCAACGCAAAGTGTGACGTAGGTGTGGGAATTTCATGGAAAAGAAAAGGTTTCGAAGGGGCGAATTTTAACTCGCTCGCTCGATGCAGAGACACGTACCAAATGAATGGCGAATTTTCAATGCAACGTGTGAGACGGCCAAGAATCTTCGTGTTACGATTGATGATGTCCGTCAGGTTTTGACTGGTAGCCTACCTTTCAGGGACGATAGTCGGTTTATCTGTGGCGGTTACGTCGTTTAATAATCGATGATACTGATAAAGTATTAATATACAACGTTTTATTAATTACAAATTCATATGTAACAGAGTAACTTGAAGTATTAACGTGCACCACTCTATTCTCTTATATTGGGCTGGCAACTAAGCGATCGCGGATTTTGTCATTAGGTAATAATCTCAAACAGGAATGAATTTCTTTCATTGCACGTTCATTTCGAAAACGAACTTACCCACAGGTGACGATAAACAATATACCTATTCCAGATAAAGAGTCAGTCAGATATGTGGGCATGATTCTGGACAGAAGATCGACATGGAAACAACATATCTTAGATATATCCAAACAACTGGAAGCAAAATTTAAAAAATTTTACTGGCTCATCGGCCGACGTTCCAACTTAAACGCGCAGAGTAAAATAATGCTATACAAAGCCATATTAAAACCTGTTTGGACCTATGGAATCCAACTATGGGGAGTAGCAAGTAATTCCAACATAGAAATTCTCCAACGATTCCAATCGAAAACCTTAAGATCCCTAATAGATGCACCTTGGTACGTCACCAACGAAACGATACATCACTTAATACCAAACTGCCCTGTTTTTGCGACTAGGTTTTCAGGACAGAGTTAAGAAGAAAAACAATATCATATATAAGCACTGCCCTATGGCGACTTAAAACCAATTATAAATTTTCATGCAAAAAAAAAAAAAAAAAAAGAAAAAAATGTAATTAAGACACAAATAACATTGTTTGGCTATGTCGTACCGTCACGTATCGGTACTTTTGCCTAATCCACTCCACAACCGAAATTCAATGTTCATAGTGAATTCTATACATATGTAAAAATTTTTCTGGGTCAATAAACGTTATGAAAAAAACATCACGACCTTAAGATACCCACGGTCAAAGAAGAAATATCCAGATTCAGCAATAAACATAGCACAAGAGTTAGCAACCACCAAAACCCTCTAATTACTCAACTACTCGACACGTCGGAACAGATCCGCAGGCTAAAAAAGCATTACACCTTAGACCTAAGCACTACATTCAAGTGGAATCAAACATACTATAAACACTTATTAATCATGTCACAGTACCACGACAGATAAATTTACTTAAAATTCTCTACGAGAATTGATTGTAAATTAATCGCAAATGAAATAAAAAATAACGTTCATTCATTCAACGCATACGCGATGCCTTATGGCGTTTTCCTTTTGTCTTGCTCTCTTTCATTCCTCGCTCGTGCAATACAGATGTACACACATGTATCTTCTAACAGACACAATTGGTGGTATTGGATTATTTCATGATTTTGGTAATTCAAGTTTGATAGAGTTAACCTTCCTTAGGGTTAGTACGTATTATACGTGTTCGTTGTCTGTTCTCGACATTTGTTCCTTTCACGACGCACTTATGAAGCGATCGAACCTCTCCCTTAACAGCATAACGACCACATAATCGAATCACCAAACAGAATCGTGTAAACGGCAAATACAAACTCCATCTTAATATCAACAACTCTAACAATCCCTATTCTATCCAAATTTCATTGGCCGCATCAAAAATGTTCGAGATACGATAAACTCGGAAGTCAACATAAACTTGGTGGTGAAAACGAACCTAAGAATCCTAATACCAAACATTGGTCTGCACACGGCATCGAGAGTTTGGGCAAACGCGTTCGACGAGTTCCCCCGAAATCTTCTGTCGACGTCCTCGAAACGTTCACGATGGATCGTTAGATGAGGAAACATCGAGCAGAAAGGCTGACAGAGAGAAAGACTCGGTCGTACAAGCGGAGATCCGTTTCCATTTATCAGCTTCCCCATTATGCTCCTAAATAAACAGTCTCGCGAGTCTTGCACCTATGTAAACACACGGGCGGAACTGCCGAAGGATCCAGCGATCCGAGATTCATTGGTGAACCCCGTGAAGGAAAAAAAAGAGGTTCAAGGGGAGGATTGTGAAAGGGACGAATAGGAAACAGGGAAAAGTGATTGTGAAGGAGGGTGGGTGTTGCATTGAAGGTCGTAGAACCGTGAATCTGCCTCCAGGGCACGGACCCATTCTTAAAGGATTATCGTTATAAATTATACATTTCCCGTATTGGACGCCCGGTGCATCCTGGCCGCCATTTTGCTGGATGACCGGTAGCGGCTTAGAGATTTCTATCGTTGGATTAACGTGAACCGTGTCATCGCGGTATCCTGTCTATTCGATTTCGTCTCTGGTGGAAAGAAAGGCGACTCGCGATCGACCCTTTTCGGTCCATACGTTTTTTTTTTTCTTTCAGAGAGGCTATTCCATTTTTCGACCTCTCGTGGCCAGTCGCGAGGGTGGAACGCGCGTTTCCAGGGTGAAATACGATCCGCTGGCCGGCTGTTACGAATTTTTTTTTCTCGCTGGATTTTAGGGTCGCGTTTTTAGGGGAGGTTTCCAAGTCTCCTTTTTTTTATGAGTGGTTGATTTCGACGCCCTGAATTTTGTTAATTATATTAGGTTGTCCGAAAAGTTTCTTTCGCTTCATAAGATGATAAATGAACAACAATTTCTGTTTTATATTATTTTATTGAATTAGTTGTGATACATTTCTAGTATTATGTTCGTGCATAATTCAATAAACTAATATAAAACAAAAAACATTGTGCGTCTATTATTTTCTTATAAAACGAAAGAAATATTTCGGACAACCTAATAGCTAATACCTATTTGTTCCTTTCTTGTCTTAATCTCTTATCTTGCCTTTATTGGGCATATTAATCTAGAAAATTTGGATGTTCGATGCATCGAGGATGTTTTATATTCTTCAAAGTGTATGATATGGTGGATGTTAAACGTGTTATTTCAAATGATGAAATAATTCGGTACTTGATATATGTAGTCAAATAGTTGAATAGTTGGTATCGAGTATTCAGTAAGCATTACCTAGTATCCGTATATCGAGTGGCATTGAACGAACGACGATTAGTAGCATTAAACAAACGACGATTAACTGTGTATTCGGTACTTAGAATAATTTTCAATACATTCGACTATATCAAGTACCGACTTATTTCATCGTTTGAAGTAACACGTTTAACATCCACCACAATAACACAGTGGTCAGTGCATATTACAGTCTGTCACACAAGAGCGTGTCTGCGATATTTCTGTAAATATTTATATATTTGTAAAAAAATTTATATGAATTGAATCTACATCTAAAACACTAATACGCTATTACAGTAGGGTGTCCAATCTCCTCCATTAGCGATTATAGCTTGACATCGTTTCGGCATACTCTCGACTAATTTTTGAGCGTAGGATTCTGGTAACGACCTCCATATCTTTCGAATGTGATGTACAAGTGTTCTTATTTTTGTGATACGTCTTCCTCTCAGCTTGCCTAATAGGACACCATGCCCAAAACGAAGATTCATCAGTGAATATTATATTACTCCAATCACGATCTCTGTTTTCATTCGCCCATGCCAGACGATTTTCGACGTTTCGCGTACGCGGCACTCATATTAAAAAGCTCTGTTCCTTTCACTGTTTCAAATGAAACTGAAAGGTATTCAGCAACGCGTATTAGAGAAGTTTTCGTTTGTTTACATTCTTTTTATCTCATTCTGATTAGGTGTCAGGTTTCGCAGATATCGCAGACACGCTCTTGTGTGACAGACTGTATCAACGAATTCATACGAAAGTTCATTTTCTAAAATGTAAATAAGATATACTCTCTGGTAGAATTTTCTTAAATTTTATCTCTGTGTGCGGCGCTGATATCGAATGTTCTATTTGATTTAGAATTTGTTATCAAAATGGAAATAATGGAAACATATATCTATACGTATACATTGTAGCTTTCAGATACGATCAATTATCTTAAATCCAAGTTGGTCGTAAACCATAAACGTACAACTTAGGATTTACTCAGCCGTATAAATAGACACCTAAGCCGTGGTAACAGCGGTTTTTCTACTTTTTATCGCAACTCAGTTCTCTTGCCACTTGCTCCAATTTCCTACCATATACGCAACTCTGTCGCCAATGTGCCTATCAATAGACTCAACAGAGATACATACAGTTCCATTTAACAAAAATCACAATATGGAAATATCGGAAATTACAAAATCGATACTAAACTGCAAACTTTCGACCAGTAGCATACAAAACCCACTGTGACGAATGATGTGAGGAGATCGGATTTATATAATAACGACAAATAATAATGTATTTAGAATAAGCTGGATAGATAATAGTATAAAAGTTTATAAATATCGTCGATAGACTTTCGTACAAACGTAGTCGCAAAGATGGAATATAAAATGCTCGCGGATAACTCGAAGACTCGTTAATTCGCAAATAATGATAACTCGGTAATATCTCGGCAATAGCTCGATGATAATAACTGCCCGCTCGCGATCGTGTCCGTTTATTTATACTGGTCGGGGGGGGGGAGTTGGAAAATTCAAATTTGTTTTACATAGATCGGCGGTTGCCCTCAACGGCGACGTTGTTTTTGCCTAAAGATAATCTAACGTTAATTTCGTGTGTCGAGGCGGTGTGCGTGTTTCCAGGTACAACAACAACATGAGTCGCTCTAGCTTCACCTCGTCCTATGACTCATGTGTCGCTACACCACTGTCAATTCCAAAGAGCATCTATTCCTTGTACTGCGTGCATCGCAGCAAATTCTCACCGTGTCTCCAAACCGAATCGATTCTACCGCGCCATTTATCGCGTATAATATAAACCATCGAAGAAGTGTCGGGCCCACAGAACGCCCGACACGTCCCACAGTTCGATTCTTCCTTAACTCGGCTTATTTGAAATTTCCACCGCCTACGTGCATCCTCGAAGCATCTACATTTCTCTGCGATAATACGAAAGCCTGCAGCCGGTCGTGGCCATTGACGATTCTACAAGCGAAACTTTCAGATAGGTCCATCAAGTCACAATGACTTTTCGCAAGATGAACGTAGTTTCCGCTAGATCTTTTTCTTCGCTTTTCGATGGATAGAAGCGGACAATGTAAGCGCCAGAAGAAACTGTTTGATGGGTCTTTCTGGCCCCTCTGATCCTTTTCTCGAGCTGGAAGGGTCCTGTGGGCGGAGCGGTCTGCCAAGAAAAAGAGCTTGCTCGCCAAGGATCTCGGAGGTTCCTTGACCAGCGGGATAAGCAGCGTTCAGAGGGGCTGAAATCGAACACGTGCAAGGGTGACTCAGAGAGCTGGTCAGATTGGGCCAGACGGGGCACCGTGATAGAGTACAGCAGGAAAGTGAAGGCCCTGTCGTAGATCCAAGCGAGAGATAGACGCTCTGATGCTCGCAGAGATGCGCTCTTGTGTTTTCTACCAGATACTTCTGCACATATTTTTCTTAACTGGGCGTTTTACCAAATATCCAGCTGGACAAATTGTAAAGTACAAATTAAATGATTAAAAAAAAAAGTACTGGGCGCAGCTACACAGCGTACAATTGGTACACGTCTTCAATTGGTCTTTGGAGATGAAATTAGAAGTGGTTTTTGAACGCAGACAAAACTTTCTCTTCGTTTCAGTTCGAATATTCTACGTGGTACTTTTTCGTCTCTCATACATCGACCTAAATATGGATAGATTCGTTCGTTGAGATATTTGAAATTTCTCGTGCTTTTTAGCTTTCAAGCAAAGTTGTACCGTAGACGAGAAGAACAGGAGATACGTTAAGATGGGTTCAAACTCTATTTGAAGGAAAGAGTTCACATGCTTCAACCTAATAATATTAGGTCGCTGGAGAAGTTCGTCCCGAGTTACATTTCCATTTGATATACATTTATTGAATTATGTAGGTGCCATTTTGCTCAACTACTTTTGTCCATTCTTCACGCAACTGCAATATTCCGTCCTTCCAGAAGGGCAGGTTTTTCGGCGAGAAACTTTTCCATATGATCTTTTATGTCGACCAAATTCCTTAAAAATTGGAACGAACTTCCCAAGAAACCCAATAACGTTCTATTTTAACATTAATACGATTCAACCGTAACAAGAAGAAGAAGAAGAAGTTTTTAAAAATTGTCCTCACAAATTTAGATGATGCGCCGACGACGTACAGTGCTGTTCTCTGCAAGTCGCTTCGTTTCTTCCGCTTCTTCTTTTTCCGCCGCAAGGATTCCTTGTCGATTCCGCTTCCTTTGAACGCAACGAGCGGTATTCCGCGTCTATTAACGTTTCATAATACGCGATTATCCGAAAACCGATTTTCCCGGAGATAGTCGATCGTGGAAGCAGTGGAACAACGTTACGTACCTGCAGGCTGAATTAAACGAGCCGACTGCGAGTTTTCCTTCGAGCGGAAATTCCTTTACTTCCTACGCACAGTCTGAACGGAATAAAAAAAAGAAGAAAAGAAAGGAAAGAATAATCTCGTTGGATAAACGGCGGAAACAGAATTACGCAGGCCTCGATGACGTTGAAGCTATTGTGCAAGCTGAAATTGCTTATTCACGGCGAGCAGAAAAAGGCTGGTTCGAAGGATCGTGAAACGGAAGTGGATGATCGAGTGCCCTCGACCGCGTAATTTGTACATATTGATCAACGAACGCCGCATAAAAGAGAGCGGAACGCTCGTTTAGAATTTCTCGACCAAATATTTACACGAATTTTGCACGCTTCCGAGAGATCTTGTAATTTCCGGAAATAATCCTGTGTGCTTTTAGACTTTGGGGATTTCTAACGCTTCGGATATATTCGCGTGAAAGGTAACGTAAGCAGAAAATTAAAGTTATTTGATAAATTGGAAGAGCAGAGAAGTAAGTGTAATTGTTTATTAACACTTTGACTGCCACGACGAAATCACGTGCTTCGCTCAGAACGCCACATGAGTGTTTCTATTACTCAAAGCATATAATGGTAAAATAATAATAAATTGACGATGTAAGACAACGTTCTTCCTCAATCGACCGTTTATCTTATTGGTGGTCACCGGTGACCACCATGGCGCCTTGGTTGATAGCGACATATTGTAACAAGGTTTTGTTTATTTCAACAAATCATTCGCATTCGTTATTTCGTCGCAAGCAAAACATGCAGAATTTTTTTTTTTATTTAATATTTTACATTCACAATTTGTCCGATTTGGACATTTGGTAGAATTTTTTAGCTGTATAATTATTATGTGGGTGGCTACCCCCAGCAGGGATTGTTGAAACGTGTAGAAGATATTAGTAAACGGTATCTGCTCATTGTATATGTCGGAGATGAAAGGACATCGGAGCCTTCCTTTCGGAATGTTTGAGAAAGTCCCAAATACTTTAGTCCAGACTTTTCATTATAGCCGTACTTGGACGATAAAACTGAGAAATAGCTGTTTATGAGTCGAGTCAATTTTGATTATCCGAGATTTATGACAGTGGGCTTGGGCTCGAAGTGACATAATGGGTCGCTGAACGTAGCCACGGTCACGGGAGGGACGTGTACCTAATAGAGGTATAAAGTAATTAAATAACTCTCTTTAAAAACAGGGATTGACCTGAGGGATACAGAGAGATACGGAGAGGAGTATATAAGGGTAGTTTCACTTGGACCGAGGTTCAATCCGATAAGTTCGACTAGTACAGGGAACACGTGTGTCAGGTTCATTATCGCATTTGTCATTCTGCTGACCGTGGATTCGTTATCGAGTCTAAGATCCTTGCCATTCACATTCCGAGTATCTAATTACTATGGTTACTTGTCAAATTCCGTCACAATCATAATTGGACTAATAAATATCTTCGCTCGTGCATAACAACAATGTCTAATCCAAAGAAAGATTCGTTACGCGCCCCTATCTCTAATGATAACCCGGCATATATATAATAGTAAGATACGTGCACGCTTCTAACTTCAATTATATGATTATAAAGCAGCATTTACGATTATTTTCTAAGCTGTGTTTATAATAATATTCGTAGATTACCCCTCGAGGATATGGATGCAAACACAGTGCACCGTTAGGTGCAAGATTTGTTCTCATTTCTTTTTTATCGATGCTCTAATAAAAATGTTTAATCGTTCAACGGGGCACTTTTTATTTCAAAGTATCTTCTATTTATCGGTTATATTAAAAATGTCCTGACTGTCGATTTTCATACAATTTTTGCAATTGTGGTCGGTCATATATGACCAACGTGGCAGTCAAAGTGCTAAGATGTTATTTGTTAAAATTTACATGGAGACTTACGAGGCTATTTAACACTCTCGTTTGCGCTATTTCGACGATTCTATGAATGCGGTTGAAAACTAGGAATTTTACTTAAAGAACACGGTGACGAAAAATTGTAAAAAGGGGACGACTAATTAGCGTGTACGCAAAATGGAGCGTTTTTGTTACATATTTTAAATTGATCACGAAAGAAACAAATGTCTGTTACAAAAAATATAATGGCGCTGGAGAAACAGTAAAAAACATGGATAATCAGAAACAAGAGTAAGCATTCTGGTTCCCAATTATCTATGGATCTTCCCGCAGTAACATGCTAGAAATGGTTTTTTACGATTCGTATAATGATACTTATAATGTAGAAAACTTCTAATTTATGTGGAAGAAACGTTTCCCCGCGAGATAAGAGGAACAGTGGCACCGACTCTCTTAAATCTACGATAATCATTAGGCTTGTTCGAAGCTAGAAACCTTTTATGATGGACCATGTTCCCTTTTTGTGTCCCTCTTTGGCGTTTGTAGCGTCGATGAGGCACTTGTTACGTTGGTAGATGCACGTGTTCTAATGGCGAGTTAGGGTTCCCTGGGCTCCAAGGTATACGTAGGGAGGAAAAAAAGACAAAAGTTAGCTGGTCTAGGAATAGGTTAGATTTCACGATCTCCCGTGCCACCCCAAATGATAGATGACCTGGATGATGATGAGTTACAATGCCACGAAATTGGATTCATGTTTTTCGATTTTAATAGAGATTTCTTTGAAAAAAGAAAAGTTAGAACGTAGTTCTTATTGTTAGTTTTTATTTTAACACTCTATATAGAGGGCGGAATGCCTTTCGGATGAAAGATTTCGATTTCACGTTCTTCAAATGAACTGTTCGTTGCTATTTTTCTACATTTTCTTTAGCAATATCAGCCACGAGATTGAAGAATAATACGTGAATTTGTAAAGTCTTCGTAAAACTTTATACAATTTAGAAGATTCTATTTCGATGACAAAATTACATCAACGATATGATACTCGAGTCGACAAACTTATTCCGTTGCAAAGTAACAGCGTGTTATTTCATTGAAATCGCTAGGAATTTCTCATGTACAGCAAAAACCTACACGCATTGACTCTAACCGAAGAAGTAGAATATTTTCTATTTATTATATATTTTATTATTTAATTTGTAGTTTGTAATTTGTCCAGCTGAACATTCGGTAAATTTTTCTAGCTTAATTGCTAAATATTAGGTTGGCAACTAAGTGATTGCGGATTTTGTCATTACCATCTAATGACCAATGACACGTAGATGGCTACCCCAGCAGGATACCATCTTCGAGTAAATCTACATAACTACATTTCTGATGAAATCCATTTGCTGGTCCATGCCACTTGCGATCGTCAATCGTACGATCGGTACGACAGTAGCAGGAGAAAAGGGCGTGGCGATAAATAACGTTTAACAACGACAAAAGGAAGGCCGAGAAAGACTGGACAATGTGGAAAGCAGCGAGTGATCTGTCGTCACGGAATATTAGGGCGGCGTTGATCTCGAAAGGGAGGTTGGCAGCGACAAAAGTGGCGCGCCGCCTCGTCTAAATGGCAACGTAAGAAGCCAAAGATAGTCGGAGAAAAGAAGACGAAGGCGGTGAAATATAAAGGAAGAGAAACTCGACTGTCGTGTACAAGTAGAGAGCGACGAAGAAAAGAAAGGGAACGAGGCTCGAAATCGGCGTATCGGCCGATTTCAAAAGGAGAAACGTCCAAGGAAACGGACTGGTGTGTATAACGCAGCGGAACGGGTGGTCCCATTGGAGAAGTCGCGCTACACACAAGGGCTGGTGGCTTCTCTACAGCTTTGAAACCGTTCTCTTGGTTGGTGAATCGGCGTGGTTGATGGCCGCCGTGTTGCTCGTGTCCCGCGGAAATCGGCGTGACGCGATCGTCCTTTCGACGTCACAGATTTTTTCCACCGCAGTTTTTATTCGGTCGTTCACGAACACCTTGATTCCGCGGACAATGGAATCCACGGGGAGATAAATCCTTGGAACCGAGCTTATACAGGGTGTCTCGGTGTTCTTCCTCAGCTTTTCGAAAATAAGAAGAAATTTTCAATATAGCGTCGTTAGCATTTTCATAGACGTTTTCCTGGTCCTGCTGTTTCCATTGAATTTTAACATTTTAGAAAGTTGGAAGGATAAATCGCTCGCGTTATTAACGATTTTTTTTATATATTTTTGAAACTTAAAAAATTTGTTTATAAGAGGCGAATAGGATCGCGTTAAAAAGGATCCAAGTAATGCAACGAGGTTGAAAGTTTGTAATAAAAATAACATTTTAATAAACAATTTATAAGGCGATAATTAAAGCCCTGTTTCATAGGGAAAAAATCTGAGACACCCTGTATATATAAAGGATACCGTGAAAAATCAAGAGAAGCAGCTGGCCTAGTAGCTTCTCGTATACTTATACACTGTGGAAAATAGCCGCGAAAATTTTGCTGCGACACCGTGTCTACTACGCCGTAGAGAATTATTTCGATCTAGAACCGTGTCTACTTAATTTCCTTATTCGATCTCTAGTGCACGCTCGTTCGAGGACGATCGACAAGTACCAAGACGAATCGAGCCTTGTTACATCGTTACGGTTATATCGTGTCTCCGTAGGGGCTGAAATTTATCATTTTACCTTGTGTATACCGTATGGATTACCGAGGAAGACGATGACATTCATTTGAGAAGAGCAATTTTATTAGGTTGTCCGAAAAGTTTCTTTTGTTTTATGAGGTGTTGGAATACAACGATATTACACACATAGACACAAATACTCTTATACAGACACATACACAGGCCTTTGAGCAGGACACTTACATAGGTCATACTCATTAGACTGTATAGAGAGTGAGGTTCAAAATATTTAAGGGATCATGAGTCACCTATAGCCAGTCTGAGAGTAACTGGTCAACTGTCAACAATCCATGAATTCTTTACCTGCATACTTCTTTAATTATACCATGTCATTCACTTATATTTTAAATACATTTGGTTCTATAGTTCTATTTAATAAACATCGCCTAATATTATTTTAACATAAACATTGTGTCTTCCACAGATTATTTATCTTAACTTTAAGATTAAATTCTACACGAGGAAATAATAGACGCACGACGGTTTTTGTTTTATTTCTTTTTGTCGAATTACGTGCGATCTATTTTATTCTGTTGAGATAAACACCGCGACATTTCACACACTTGGTTTCACGTTTATATGAAGGTGCACTATTGTAAAAAACACGTTTGCGAAAGAAAGACACTTTCTGAACAACCTAATAAACGCGAATTATGTTTCTCAAGTCGCTATCGTTTGTAATCGTTTCACGTTCTATTAGTTTCTACTGTCATATGAATTTTTAGAAGAAGACTAAAAAGAAAACATCCCACTGACTTCACCAAAGAAATAAAATAGCCAAACTCGAAGTTGGTATCCCGCTGAGGGTAGCCATCCATATGTTATTTAACAATTAAGTTGGAAAAATTTACCAAATGTCCAGCTGAGCAGATTGTACAGTACAAATTAAATAATACAAAAATATGAATTTTTAGAAAAAAAAAAAACGAATGAAGGCAGATGTACTATTAGTTATTAATAATCTACAAAGAATAAATTTGTCCAAATGATAAAATATACGAATAATACTAATTTGTTAAGAAATTTATTAGGTTGTCGGAAAAGTGTCTTTCTTTTACAAATACGTCTTTTACGACGACGCATCTTCATAATCTTTATCTCGATAGAACAAAGTGGATCATACGTAATTCTATAAAATAATATAAACCGAAAAATGTTGTGCATCCATTATTTCCTAATAAAACGAAAGAAACTTTTCGGACAACCTAACATTTTGGAAAATAAAAATAATACCTATAATATATATATATGTTGAAAATGACAACGTGAGTTCGTGCTCGTCATTCATATACAGATGCGCTAATTACAATAAATAGTAACTAGAAGATTGTTCTAGATACAATCGATAGATTTAATCGACAGGATTAAGATGTTCTTTTTTTTTTATCCCTGGTCCATGTAAGAATGTTCAATAAAGGTTTTTTGGCTCAGAACAGTGTGATAGATTTATCCAAAGAATAAAACAATAGTTTTTGTGATCCTACCTCTGAATATAGAAATAACAACAATATATAAATAATTCGGAAAATATGAAATATATTTGTAATCTGTGTCAGACTGTTACTTAGCATTTCCTTTCATCTTTCATTCTTCTTAACATCCCATTTTACAAGGGAAGAAAGCTCTTTTAAATCCATTTGATGTATAAATTGATGGATTATCGAATCAACCTAAGCATCCAGCTATAGGAAAAACTCGTATCAAAAGAACTCGGTAACCTCGTTGCCGAATTTAATGCTCGTGCCAACCATTGTGCAAATTCGTCGATGTTATTTTTTTCCCCCAACCATGACACATCTCGTGTCACGCGTTTATCCATGCGTCAAAGTCCACACCTTCTCGCAAGAGCTGCGTAGACAGTGCTTAGAAATCGTATCGTTAAATATCTCCGGTGGCGCGTGAAGATTGCCGAGGTGGAACTCGTGTTTCCCAAATAGCCATTCTGTCAGCCGGTTCAGCCCCGTTTCAGACTGGCTATAATCGGCCCTTGATCTAGCCAACTCGTAGCGTAGATCCAAATCCAGGAGTAAGAGATCGTCTTTAAGGGGGTTAAAAAGCATCCCACGCATGGCCGATCTTTTCGCCGCGTTCTTTTATGCTCGAGTTCTTACACGGTTCTTTGGTATTTGGCAAAACGTGCAAAAGCTCTGGATCAAATGGTCGCCTGCATCTCTATGAAGATTTTCGTGTAGGCCATTCTTAAGACGACTTAGAGTGGCTCACTTATGATCCCCGTGCTTTGAATTACAAAATACGCTGGCGGTGTATGTAAATTCCTATAGTTCGGTTGTGATTTATTCAATTCTGAAGCGCAATGGAGACGTAGAAGCTCGAGGAATAATGAAGATTTAGTGGTAGTTTGGTAGAGTTTAGATAATAAATTGTATGTTGGAGTAAAAATTATGTTGTACACTGAACGCAACATATCGATCGAATAATAAATTGACGATGAAAAATTACGTTCTAAGCTGAATATGATGGTAAACGTCGTAAATCGTTGGAATAATTTACGTCAGTTTTTAAATTATAGCAAGATGCTACCAGGACCATAATTCGTTTCTTACTGTAAATTCGATATAAATTAGTCCTCCTTACTGCTCATTTGTACATAAAAATTTCGTAGAAATATACGAATAATGCAATGAATAAAACAGACACACCGTTTGTTTGAAAATTAACCACACTATCGATATATAAATAGCTATATTAAATGATCATTACATTAAGTAAATTAATGACCACATGTATAGAAATAGTTCGTTCCCTGCAAAGGAGACTGTTCTTTTCCTTTTTTTATTATTTAAATTGTACTTTACAATTCGTCCAATTTAATTGCTAAATAACATGTGGATGGCTATCCCCAACGGGGTACCATCTTCGAGTTTGGCTATTTTGTTCCTTTAGTTCTTTTCTTTTTTTATTATTTAATTTGTATCTTACAATTTGTCCAGCTGAACATTTGGTGAATTTTTCCAACTTAATTGTTAAATAACATGTGCATGGCTATCCCTAGCGGGGTACCATCTTCGAGTAAAAAGACAATGAAAATGGACCATCTACAAGACAACTTAAAAAAAAAGATACGCAAATTTCTAAATTTTTTAGACTCTGTCTGCACGATAAACGAATCATCCATGGTATTTATACAATACTTTCACCAGAGACAAGCAATATCGGGAGATATAGGGGGGTCAAAGGAGAGGATCGAACACCTGCACCCTCTCGTCGGACTTAGTTAGCTGTGATCCTGCGTGCGATCTTTTTTCTTGGTTGCCAGGGGCAGGTCTCCGCCCACGAGTCCGTGGGGACCCCATAGAAATCGCGCAGCGGTCCCAATTTACGGGCTCCATGTCTTTTTTTTTTTTTTTTTTCTCCTTCTTCGTCTCTCCTTTCTCTTCTCTGCGCAACGCGGAAAGGACGAGGTTACCGTAAGAAACTAATTTGACCGGTTCCAGGACAGGCATCAACCACCGGCCGGAAGTAGTTTTTCGAGCTTTCAGAAGTCGACGATGGTCCTGGAGCAGGTCCATAACCGCTACCAATTAGCCGTCCACGCCGTTAAATGACGTGACTTTGCTCTATTTCTGTCATGATTTCCTAATTTCATCATCTATGTGGGTGGTACATCTGCTCACGAAACATCCTTTGAACGCTTATCGTAGAAAAGCGTTATGTATAAAGTGTATTGAAATTTCATTAACTTAGATGAGACACGTCTATTGTCGTCGTCGTATCTGCAACATTTCAAATCAATCGGAAAATTCGTATACAGATTGCGAGATATTTGTCGCACAAATAATGCGATACATTGGCGAAACGTTTCTATGAGCGTTCGAAGGCTTCATGGGGTCTGTATATTAATAAAAGTAAAGTGAGATCTTTTCCTGCGAGGTATAACTTTCTTCGTACGAATATATTCGATCAAAGTTTCATTTTCCAAGACCACACTCAATAACGACGTTTTATTGAATATTTTAGTTACACTTAATATTCTATTATTGAGATATGTATAATTTTATGTGCTAGACTAGGTTGGCTGCGTAGTAGTAATACTGGTATATGAATATCAGCGTGTGGAAGTATGTGTGTGAAAACAAATGAATGTAAACTGTTGAGTCGGTTGACAGTGCTGAGACGCGTGAAAGTGCGTATCGATGAATATCTTTGAAATCGTTTATCAAATAAATATATAACTATTCTAATATAAATTCCAAGTGTAAATTTAGTGTTCCTATACCATTATTTCGGCTATCAAGATCCAAAATTCTCAACATCTATAACTCGAAGATGGTATCCCGCTGGGGGTAGCCATCCATATGTTATTTAACAATTAACACGTTCGTCGCCACGTCGCACATATCTATGCGACGGGTATATTTGCGTGGGGGCCCCGTTACCAAAGGATGGTGACGCTCTTCTTGTTCGAGTTAATTAAATATACGATATTATATATAGGATATACAACATAAAAGTATTAAAAACACATTATACCATAATTTTTATTAATTTATGTTCTGGATAATATATTACATTATCGTATATCGTATGGTATTCGTTAAAACATTCCAAACACATTTGGGGTGATTTTGGGCACTTCGAAAAATAGTTACAGACTCCGGTCATCGCTACTCTCCTCACATTCAAATATATTTTCACGCTGTTTACCGAACATTTTGAGGAGGAAAAGATCACCGATGTACGTCTCACAAGTATGCTTCTCGACTAAATGAAAGACCCGAGATATCTGCCATGAGATCCCTCGGAATACTCTAGCTGGAAAGCTTATCGCTTTCTCCATCTCAGAAATAAATAATCTTTTCCTTACAATGAATCGAAGGAGATAAACAATGAATCGAAGAGGATAAACAATGAATCGAAGGCGATAAACGATGAATTCCTGCTTGTCGCTCTATTTACGTTCTGCGTACCGGCGGTCGAATTTGGGCCCCGCAAGAAACTTAGCCGAATTACGCTGGGCGACGAACGTGTTAAACTAGAGAAATTTACCGAATGCCCAGCTGGACAAATTGTAAAGTACAAGTTAAATAATAAAAAAAAGAATACCTATATTCTACTTATCATATTTAGTCACCGGTAGACATGTCAGAGCGTTGTATTTTAAATGTATGCAACAGAACGTAGGAAAAGAAGCAGAGACAAAATTAAATCCACACGTTCAATCAATTCGAACGCGATACTCGAGTACGTACACAGTTACGAACCAGACGAGCTGGTTTATTGGTTTGCTTCTACATATCAAAGAGCACGTCGACGACGCGTTATCTAAAAGCCTGGACGAGATCACATGGCAACGTGTTTCGTTAACGCTCCTCCGCTGGTCGAATACTTCAATGCTCCTTTTACGTTTCGTCAAGGGTGAAATACGTTTTAGAGAGGCAAAAAGCAGCAGCATGACGTTGTCCAGGTTAAAGCGGCGCGTTCACGCGTCTCTTGATTCCACGCACGACACTTTCTATCTAAATATAAGTGGACCTCTGGTAAAGCGGAGCAGAGAATCTGCTTTCACTATCTTCGGCCGAGTGAGACATCGAGGTCCTTCCTGGCAAGGAGATTTTAACGCCCCAACACTTTTTATGGGCGAGATCACCTTGGGAGGTGAAGGGCGGCCTGTTTTCCGACTCAGAAAGGGCCGCGGCTTTATTGCGTGCACGCAGACGCCTTATAATGATACTTGACCGACGTTGCTCCTCCTCCACCAAAGCAATCGCTTCCAACGCATAGACTTCTGTCACCTTTCAAATTTCTCCAAGGAAAAAATCTTAGACGCTGAACAGCGCCGGAGAATGGGTCCCTTGACGACTGGATGCCTTCTTGGAATTTATATGAGTTTTAAATTGGAGGGCTGATGTGATATTTTATCGATAGAGAGTGATTTTAGGGAATATTTTTTTATACGACGAATCGCATTTGGATAATGTAGAGAACGATCATTGTACGAAAAATATAGGACGATGATACAGAATATAGAAGGTTAATTTGAGTAACAATTTCATTTAATTTAACTATACGAAATTGTAGTATTCGAAGGTTTTGATATATCGACGAGTAGAAGAAATTGATTGTTCATTGAAAAAAAAAGAAAAAGATAAAGTGAGAGAAGAACAAGGATGAGACTATTAACTTGTCCGAAAAATTTCTTTCGTTTTATGAGGAAATAATAGACGCACAACGTTTCTTGTTTTATATTATTTTGTCCAAATACGTATGATCCATTTTGTCCTGTTGAGATGAACACCGCGACATTTCACAGACTTGGTTTCACGTTTGTACGAAGGTGCATTGTTGTAAAAAACACGTTTGCGAAAAAAAAAAGATACTTCCTGGATATCCTAATAGAATGTGGAAAAATATTTCAAAATTAGCTCCATTAGAATGCTCCAAAATGCTCCATTAAGAAGGAAAGTTGAAAGTAGCCGATGGAAAATAAAAAGTTCTGTCTGGCCAAATTGTGGAAAAAATTCAAAGTCGGTGAAACCGAAGGAAACCAATCTCCAATCTGGAATTCCCAAACCCTGCACGCTTTAACGTTGCATCACTTTTTCCCAACGAAGAGCCACTCCCCGTTGACATTATCCACGATCGAAGAGACGCCTTTTTTCGGCATCGTCGCGTCAAAATGCCCGCGGCGGGCTATGCAAATAATCGAAGTCGTAGAGCGTGTGTAACCGAGGGCAAGCTCCATTTTAAGCGTATCTTTATTCGGCCAGTATTCTTCTACTCGACACCCTTGGCCTCCTTATCCCTCTTGCTTCGACGAATCTTTTACGATGCCACTTTTACAAAGCTGCATCCTCACTCAAGCGAGAAACTTTTTCTCCATGAAAATCCCAAGTTTCTCCATGTTCCTCCGCGTTTTTTTGGCAAAGTTGCTGGTTCCTGTTGAATGATTTTTGATCTTTCTTCGTTGTCTCTTGATCGTTCAAAAAGTTGCTGCCACCTGTTTCTTCATGTTTCTCGAAAAACTCGGTCGTCGTTCGATCTTCCTTTCGTGTTTCTTCAAACTGCTTTCTCGTTAAAGCAACAAGAAGAAACTTTCTGTCGATGTTGCATATTTCGCGAGAAAATTGCCGAAGATTGTCCAGCCTTTTAATAAAAATCTAACGAAACGGATCTATCTTCTGGGCTAAATCGTTTTATTAAACCGACTAAATTTTAGCGTATCTGGTAAATTACTAAATTACTCGTCGCTCAACTAAATTACGTCTTACCAAATTACTCCACCGTATCTTAGCGCTTAACATAACAAGTTACTAAATTACTCGCCAGCCGACTAAATCACCGACTCTCACGTTTCGATTAGTGCTTGCGAGTGCGTGATTTAGTAACTCGATAAAGTATAGATTCGTAGGTTGCAAGTACTTATTCCAAAGTTCGAAATCAACTGGCGAAGATGGAATACTTGGCAAACACCATCAATCGACATTATACGTTACGAATAACGTTGAAACGCTGCAAGGTATACCTTGAATATTGGATTTGATTCGAATTTGTAAGTAGATACCGAGCATGCTGCCATCACCAGTAATTATGCATTATGCGTTATCGAATGGGCAGATCGAGGTGTGGCAAGAGAAAGGTCGTTGTTAAGGGGCCGGCCTGTTTTCATTGGTGAAAAGGGCCAAGCCTCGATACTCGAGAACCACGAGAGAGGCTCGATGAGAATTATCGCGGATGATCGAGCCTAGGGGCGTCGAAAGTGACACCGCCGCCGGTCTGTTAGTAATCTGCTGATGAGACACCCTGCTTCTGCTTTCTTGTCATGGTCGTTTCGAGATTACAGGGCGGAAAAAGCGGGGATTCGCAGTTAGCGCCATTTTTATCTTGTTCGGCGTCTTTAGATCTTCTCTTGGCTTGTGCTTTCAGGTTGTTTGAGAGGGTTTGCCGCGGCTCAATTACGCTCCAGAATATCTATACTTGATTTTTTTTTATTATATGGGTATCCATTTCGTGGCCTTTTGTTATTAGATTCCAATGGTTGATGAGGTTTGAAGAAGTTTGGCGTTGTTCGACGTTAGCTGATTTCCATCGATGTCAGAGAATTGAAGTACTATGGATGTTTACGCGTCTATGGAAAATTCAAGTGTGCAAAATTGTACAGATACAATGTGCAAGAATCGAAGAAAGCTCTGTTTTGCCTGCTAGAAAATACTTTATTCCTCTGAATCATTGCATCGCTTTTTTATGGATAGATAACAACAGATTTCATTCGTAATAGAATTTTCGTTTCAACTCCACGTTAGTTTCGATTTTTCAGGCCGAAAATTGCTAATCAAGTACAGACTGTGTATCCGTATTTTCTATCTGATTTAGTGTAGCGACGGTGAACAGTTAGTCGCCAGAAAAATAACCGCTATCTTCTTAATAGCTATTAGAAAAATCATAAAGCAAGAAATTAATTGCAAACCTGCTAGCATGAAATTTACCTCTGCTAAGTACATAGGCACTGCTCGCTGCAATTACTGGCCAGCTTTGTACTTTTCTACTTACGTCGTTTATCATTTCAACTGCTTAATTACTAATTACAGTATCAAAAATATACTCCCACTTCGCATGGAACTGGTCGAAGGGAATTATCTTGGCAAGCCGAACACGAGCATCTTCCTCTCGGTACCACTTCTGCCATAGTCTTTTAAATTCCTTTCGATCTTGCTCTTTCTTTATATACCTCGAGCAATCATTTTCTCCTTGATTATGCGACACTCGATCTCCATACCTACTCCCTGTCATTTACATAACACGATCCTTAATTCCTTCACTCTGCCGTTTCTCGATAGGGAACGATGTACTTAACGCAACTTTCTGCTTCTAAACATTTCTCACGGCCAACAAAGTACTAGATGCGCATAAAGCAATCGCATTACGTATCGGCAATTTTGATGCAGACCAGACGCATAAAAGTGGCGTGTTTCATCTTGAAAAGTATAAAGAGACGCGTGAAATTCTGATTACGTTCTCCGCAGTGGACACGTTCTTTTGCCAATTGTAGTTGCGGCAAATGAAACGTTCGAAGATCGTAACGCTTATCTGTTTGGTAAATTCACAAAACGCTCCTCCCTCACGGTGTTCTTCTATGGGGTTGGCAACTAAATGGTTGCGGGTTTTGTCATTGGGTGGTATCGATAAAACTGTGACAAGAGTTGCGTTGCCTATTCCATTCTTCTCCTTTCCTTTCTTAGATTTATAATTATCGTAATTCATCCTGTTTGATAATTCCTACGATACTGATAATTATTTATACGCGCGGGAAATTTAAAAGCGTACAGTTGTACAGGATACGTATACGTAAGATTGCGTGTCGCTACAAAAACGCGAACGAGACTATTTAGAAAACTCCTGGTGGCAAAGAACTGGCGGCAGCTGCTTGCAGAAGCAATTGCTCTCGCGACAGATACACAATACAATCGTAAACAGCGTCAGACACGTTCTAGATAATAAACTAGCAAGTTTCTGAGTGAAGAATCGAGGCGGCAGAGGAAAGAACGTATTGGGCAAATTTCGATCAAGAGAACAGCGTGACGTTGGTAAGCTTTTTGCACCTCGTTCATTTTGTTGCACGTAATTTTTCCAGGAAAATCCCCGTGACACTTCCAGGACAATGACGATTGTTGTTAAATATTTTCGTCCACGGGCACATCTTTGTGTCGAGGTGGTCAACCCATGGTTGGACACCTGGGGAGAACGCAGGCGGTCCTCCAGTAGGTCGTTAGGTATCCTAACCTGGTATCTGAGCCATCCTCTTCGATTATGTCACGGCTGAAAGACACGATTGGCAGTTTTACGCTGAGAGATTCGAGATGTTTCGCAACTATATCTTGAATCTCACTTTTTGTAAGAATCTTCGAACGCATTTGCGACATACTATTCAGAGAAACATTTTACGAGTACATCGCGTGTGTTGGACGAAATATTTTGAAATTTCATTGGCACCATGACGAGACACGACTATCGTAATTGTATTCGTGAAATTTGAATTAGGTTCCAAGGAGTACATGAAAGACATACAAGAGATTTGTCACAAATCATCGGAATATTCGATTAATTCTCTTTCTATGAATTTAAATTTCTACTATACTATGGAAGTTGCCAAACATAAATTTAGTATGTGGAAATTAATAGGAGAGATTTATAGCAAGTTTGGAATAGGAATATCGAGGACAAAAATGTCTGATTGTTAGTTGTAATTGATCATCGGGATATTCGTATGATTTTTCTTTTTATAGGAATCAAAATTTCTAAAATATAAATAGCGCGTTGAAATTGGTCGATTTTCAAACACGCAACAGGTACGATCCTTCCTCTACCATACACATTCATCTTTCTAACGTAAGCTGGTAGCGCGCTGAACAATGCTCACCGGCAAATATTTTCATCCCCGTGGACATCTCTGTGAAACTGACCACCTCTAGGCGCACAATTCCGCAAATAGCCGAAGAATGGAACAAGTAAGTCCAAATAGATCGCTTGAAGCACGATCTGGACCATTCAGCCTCTCATCCTCAGATCGAAAGTGACCAATCCAAAGCTTGCATTCTTTGCGTGCGTGTTCTTATAGTAAGAGCAGATGACTCGGTCACGGCACTCTGTTCACGTCTTGATTTCATTGTCAATTCACCTTTTTCTCCGATCTTCCCTATAAACTGACATGTCAGCCTGTTTGTAGGTTGCTCCTAGGTGGGACCGATCACTTGTATCATTTGTACATGGGGGTTGCTGTCGACTTAGATTCACGGGGTTTGACGTCGATACCTTTGCACAAGGTAAATGGATCGTCTGACCTGATTGTGACAGCTTGGCACGTGAGTGTTTCTATTACTCAAAGCATATAATGGTAAAATAATAATAAATTGACGATGTAAGACAACGTTCTTCCTCAATCGACCGTTTATCTTATTGGTGGTCACCGGTGACCACCATGGCGCCTTGGTTGATAGCGACATATTGTAACAAGGTTTTGTTTATTTCAACAAATCATTCGCATTCGTTATTTCGTCGCAAGCAAAACATGCAGAATATATTGTTGAAACGTTTTTTTTTTTATTTAATATTTTACATTCACAATTTGTCCGATTTGGACATTTGGTAGAATTTTTTAGCTGTATAATTATTATGTGGGTGGCTACCCCCAGCGGGGATTGTTGAAACGTGTAGAAGATATTAGTAAACGGTATCTGCTCATTGTATATGTCGGAGATGAAAGGACATCGAAGCCTTCCTTTCGGAATGTTTGAGAAAGTCCCAAATACTTTAGTCCAGACTTTTCATTATAGCCGTACTTAAACGATAAAACTGAGAAATAGCTGTTTATGAGTCGAGTCAATTTTGATTATCCGAGATTTATGACAGTGGGCTTGGGCTCGAAGTGACATAATGGGTCGCTGAACGTAGCCACAGTCACGGACGTGTACCTAATAGAGGTATAAAGTAATTAAATAATTCTTCTTAAAAACAAGGATTGACCTGAGGAATACAGAGAGATACGGAGAGAAGTAATATAAGGGCAGTTCCACTTGGACTGAGGTTCAATTAGATAAGTTCGACTAGTACAGGAAACACGTGCGTCAAGTTCAAAATCACACTTGTCACCCCGTTGACCGTGTATTCGTTATCGAACCTAAATTCATCGTCATCGACATCTCGATCACTCAATCATCGATATCACTTGTTAACTTCTGTAATACATTCCTATAAATAAACATCGTCTGGTATAAGACAACTATGGACAACTCGCAGCAAGACTCATTACATGCCCCGCTTTCCAAGGACGACCCGACATATTTAACGAATACAAAAATATTTTTTTAAAGCAAAAAAAAAAAAAAAAATATTATAATAGATTTCTAAGCCTATTTTATGGGGTCTTGTCGCCGCAGTGTTCAATCGGCGGGAAAGATTCACCTCGTAATTCTTGACTGAAACAGAAAACCAAAAAAGGATTAAATTATTATATATTTTTCTTCCGAGTGAACTAAACAAAGGCAGAAAGAAAGTTTATTTAAATAATTATCATAGCACCTTAAAGTTTATTTCTTCTTTTGAAACACCGTTTTTTAAACTCGCCAAAATTTTTAATTTCACATTTATATATAAAAGCATACCTCAAAATTCAATAACTTCGTTTCTTTCTTTCCCTTCTAAAAAAAATTACAAAAAAAAAAAAAAAAACGCTGTTTTAGAATATTCTAATTCAGGACACCACCTTGAAGGACCGACGATTCGGCTTTCTCGCCACATTGTTTATAGTTCGCCCGATATTTTTTAGGCTTTTCGTTCACGATACAGTATATATTTATGTACGTATAACCATAACATTGATCGTTGATGTCTCTATTTAGTTAGTGTTGGAATGTAACAAATGTCCGTACCTATATTTTCCTACTATGGAAATAAAGTCATTCATCTACTGTCAGTCAGTCATTAAGTCGTTATCTGGAATCCTGAAATGTCCGGCTTCTAAGGAGGCGTTTCAACAACGATCGCCGTGGGGAAATATGAACATCAGTGGAATATGGCGACACTCGACTAATTGGTTTTAAAGGAAGCATAACAGTTTTCGAGCAGCTGCAGCTCGCGTTACGAAAAGCCATTCAGGCGAACTTGATTTAATTACCGAATAATGAGATTTACTGCCTTTCGTAAATAGCAGAAAGTCGTCGTTAGCTGTTCAATAAGTGAAACCAATGAGTCGCTTCTTTTTCTTCTTCGACGTTAAGGAACAGGATACATCGAAGTTGCATAGGAAGTTTCTTCGCTTCGTTTCGACCTTCGAGGTTTATAGGTGCCGTTTCTTCCTTCTTTTCTTTATCTGTTTTACGTTCTGCAATTTAATTCGTTCATTTTTTTGTGAGTTGTAAGTTTAATAGCATATTATTATTTTCTATATTTTCTTCTTGTTTCATACATTTCTTCTATTTTCTTCTTCTATAACGATGTATTTCGATTTTTCTCTTTTCACCATTTTTACTTTCTTATCTGATTACTAGTTTGCAGTAGGTAGAACGATTTAACGAATCGATTTATTCAAGAATCATTAGGCTGACACTTGCGTAGGTTCTTCTTCAATTTGTATAAAAAAGAAAACACCTCACTGACTTCACTAAATAAATAAAATAGTGAAACTCGAAGATGGTATCCCTCTGGGGGTAGCCATCCACATGTTATTTAACAATTAAGCTAGAAAAATTTAGCAAATATCCAACCGTACAAATTGTAAAGTACAAAATAAATAATTTAAAAAATTCGTACAAAAGATTCAGTTGTTTCATAGAAAGTTTCGTAGAAAAACCCAAAGTACGCGTACTTTAAGATACCCACAGTTAAAGAAGAAATATCCAAATTCAGTAATAACATAAGAGTTAACAACCACCAAAACCCATGTTGCCCAACTACTTGACACGATGCATCAGATCCGCAGGCTAAAAAGACATTACCCTTTAGATCTAAGCATTAGATTCAACTAGAATCAAACATACTATAAACTCTTATAATCCAAGTTACAGTATCACGTCAGAATAATTTACTTAAAATTCTCAATGAGAATTAATTGCAAAATTCTACCAAATAAAATAAAAATAACAAAAGCACGCGTAATATTCAGCAGATGAAACAAGCCTCTGCGTAGATTTCATCCCTTTAAACGTATCCAGTTTGAACACGCACAATCTACTTTGAATATTTCAGATCCTCTGAGCTTCCGCATTTTTAAATCCCCCGCAAACGTATGAAAATTCATAATCTAATCGTTGGTAAACACCTTAAAAGTCGACCGGCATGTGCCTCCACCAACCACCCCATAGGAATCCCAAAAGAGAAAGGCTGATAAACTATGGAGAAACTCGATTCATCAACAAGTGGTTACCGGATCTCTCCTTAATTACGCGCAGCTGTTAAATCCCCAAAGGAGGTGGAGGCAGCGTAGTGCAAGTATCCCCGAGGGTAATTTATCTGGATCCTGCTAATCGATGTTTAACGCGACAAGCGGATGAATGGCTGATTCCAGAGGAGAAATCCAGCCTGGGACGTAAATTCTAGCAGACGACAAAGAGACGTCAGAGACCGTCGAGGGGCTGAAAAAATGAAAGAGATTTGACTGTGTCCTCCTCGTGCCCCGTTTACACCCCCGGAACGTGGGTAAACAGAAGTAGACAAGACGGGTCAGAATGCTACGGGTAACCATAACAACCACCGTGGCCTGCCACAATGGGGAGTATGCAGCACTGTTGGCCCATAGGCTCAATGGATTTTCCGCCAGATCGAGCAAACACAAGCAAACACAGGGGCGTCGTCGTTTCCTCTTCTTCTTTTCTCTCTTTCAAGTCGAAGGGAAACCGTCTTTCTCGGTTTCGTTCGTTCCATCGTCGTCGAGCACGAAGTCATTGTGCACGCTTATGAGAATCACTGACAACTATTTCGTTCGTGAACATGTGTACAGCTGGAAATCCATTTAACTGCCGATGGATAAAGAGCTGTGGGGACAAATGGCAAGTTAAACGAGCTCTTTTCTTATTTCCTTGCGCGCGCGCGCGCGTGTGTGTGTATGTGTTTGTGTAAGGTTTTCTAGGTCATGGTAGGAGACTTGATTCGGGGGAAAGATGCTTTGTGTAATGATTTCGTGCGTGTGTTGGAAAGTGGTTGAGAAATCGATAAGGAAACGAGTGAAACGAAATTGAATAGATCGGAGTACTAGAGGGAAGGATATGAAAAGTAAAATTGGCTGGTATTGTTCTTTTCAGATACGCCATTAGCGTGAAATTCGGTCTTACGAGTGAATGGATAAACAGCATTGTTCCTATTATACTATAGTTGATTTTCAATTCTGAAATTGAAGAGTTAAAGCTTATTAAAGAACAAAGTGGTGGCGTCAAGTTAACGCCAATTGTTAAGGATCAATTAAGGATTAAATCTGGAGATTCATTAACAAGTTAAGCCAATCGAAGGAAATTTTTTTCTATTATTTAATTTGTACTTCACAATTTGTCCAGTTGGATATTTGGTAAATTTTTCTAACTTAACAGCTAAATAATATGTGGGTGGCTACCCCTAGCGAGATACCATCTTCGAATTTGACTGTTTTAAAGGAAATTTTGTTCGATGTGATCGTATTAACGTTTGCCTTCAAATCAAAATTTCGTCCATCGTTCACAACTAATGCGACTTATTTCACTTAAATCCAGCAGAAAAGCATCTGGTCTCGCAACAAATCCATTAGCGCCCAGCGGGGCCTTAGAATCACGCGATAAAAAAGCTGGAATCAAAGCAGCGAGTGGAAAGGGCGAAGAGAATCCACCTGTTGCTGCAACCCCGAGCCCTCTTCTTTCTAATCTGCCCTAAAAACACCGTAGATTCACGCATTAGCCCTGCTACCGCCGTTACACCTATCCACCGGCCCTTGGATCCCTTTTTCATTCCGGTAATATTACACGCGGTCACACCTGCGACCCTGTCGCGCACAACGGAAGCGGCTTCAGGAGAAAGATAGCGCAATCCAAAGCAGAGGCGACCATTCTCGACCCACCACTCGGATTACTATAATTTTTTTCGTTAATCTTCCTTTTGTTACCTACCTCTGTTCTTCTACACGGTGTTTCAGAAACTTGGTGTCAAATTTTAGAAACATTTACCACACGTTCAACTGGATAAATTGTAAAGTACAAATTAAATAATAAAAAAAGAAACCTTTTCTTTTGTATTTCCGTGACTTGGAGACCGCTGTTACGAAGAGAATAGAATTTAGTGAAAGAATTGAAAACAAGGAAAGGTGCATATTATTGTGCTCTTGAATATAAATTTTGTTTTGGATTGCAAGGTCTAGAAAAACAAAGGAGCTATAAATAGATTTCTATTGCTGTTTCTTGTAGCCTCAAAGTTAACGTTTTGGTAATGTCCTCTGCCATAAATATATGAACATGCTCCCTATCATATTTTCTGTTGTATTGTAACACTGAAATAGTAAGGATCAGCATACACTATACTTGTAGTTATACTTATACTCATACCTGTACTTATTTCAATATATTTTTCATTTATTACAAATTCATCCACTCGTTCCCCTATCAGTCAACCTCAACAATAAACATTGCCGCAACTTCAAATTTCCCATAAACGCATAAATGATATTTTCACTCGTGTTAACAAGGTTCTAAGACCCTTTTGATTCTTTCGACGAGCACTGCACGACCTTGAATTTTGGCACCAAACTCCTCACACATCCTGCGTGTCTTTCTTTCTCTCCGTTCGCTTTCTTCGTTTTTTCGCCACCATAAAAGGAACAATCATTTGGACGTTAGAACGTCGTCGCAGAGCGAACGTTGCTCAGTATAAGTGCCAGTGTTTTTTTGAGAAAGAACTCAATGACTTTCGAGATGTCCTCACCATCTCGCGCAAATCTGTAATCTCAGCATCCGGTTTTACGTTTCTCCACGAATACGACCGAGTTTCCATTGTCCTGGCGAAGAAGGACTCGACAAATGACTCATGGGATCACCCTGCAAGTTTCGTTTTTTATTATTATTTAATTTGTACTTTACAATTTGTCCAGCTGGACATTTGGTAAACCTGGAAGATGGTGTTGAACAAACACGAAGCGGTTGCAGGTAGTTTTTTTTTTTATTATTTGGAAGTATTTTTACAATCAATTCTCATTGAGAATTATAAGTAAAGTTGTTACAGGTAGTTACAAAAGAGAATCCTGCTTTAGGAAGACAGAGATAGCGAGAAGGTTAAAATTCGATCAAATTAAAAAGAGAATATTTCATTTGGAATAATTTAACACAAAACATAGCATGATGAACATTGATCAGCGGTTTATAAATTAAAAGGCACAGCTTTCAAAGACGTTTAGGGGAAATCAAACGCACGTGTATAGTAATTTACCAAATGTCCAGCTGGACAAATTGTAAAGTACAAATTAAATAATAATAATAAAAAAATAGAAATGTGTATAGTATCACGTTGGAATATTCAATCAGGTTGAAAATGGAACCGAGGATGATCCAAAGGGGGTAGCTGCGATTTTTCCAGGTTTAAGTGGCTGTCGCGAGTATGCAACGCGGTTTGGAATTCGAACGCAATCGACCCGCCCGTAAATTCATCTAGAATATCCAATTTCATCGTTAAAAACTTAAATTGGAAGAAACCTTTCCGTTCTCAAATTGCGATAGGCAGGTAAATATCACGTTACAGGGGTTATTAATCAGACGAAACCTCACATCGTAACCTCGTGAAACTCAACTCGCAATTTATCACATCGAATCCTTGTCTCTGCGTTTCCACGATCCGCTACGTTGCGGTCGCAACTTTTTATTAAAATGTCTGTTTCATTTTCGATTAAAAGTTACTCGGTATCGAGCAATATTTTTCTCAATGTAGAATTTTCTTTCTTTTTTCTTTTTTTGATACTTCGAAAGGAATGTTTTCTATATTTCGTTCATTTGATACAACGAGTGAGAACATCTCTTTATTCATTTTTATATACAAAGTACTAGTCGATGTTCAGAGATACGGATCATATGGAATTTTAACTCTTTTGTTTCTGTAACGAGGCAAGTCAAAATTTATTAAAAATTATAGTTTCATAAAATATTTACCTTTTCTCGCTTTCTTGCAACTTTTACGAAACAAGATGTTCATAAATCTGAGTAATTCCCTGCAAAGACAATAGAAAAAGCTATTTCCTGCGTTCGAATCTCAGGTGTATCGCCGAGTGGAGGTCAGTTAAAAGAGAGGGATGATTTAATCTTTGGGTTTCGGCTACAGCGATAGTTAGGCCACCGCCGCCGTACCGTCAAGCTCGTCTCCTTTTTTCCACAATTTTTTCCTCGTATCTCGCCTTTTCTCACGACGTCACGTGTTTGTGGCTGCACGTGATCAGTCGCTTTTTTCTCCATCCCCGGCGTTTTTTCCTAACGTTTTTTCATCGTGAACGTGGCTGCAAGAGATTGTCTATTAATAGGCGCCAGCATGTTCCATTCTCGATCTATGGATCTTCTTTTTTCCCTGAATTTGGGACACTGTCCGAGTAAAGAAGTATACGTACGTGCTATAATTCTAACAGGAATCAGTGACGAAGGAGGTCGTATTTTGGTACTTCACTTCCGGATTTTCACGATTTTCGTTTTAATGGAAGATTCATCGATAAGTGAAAAATACTTTTGTAATTTTCATCCAGTTTTTGATCACGATAAGGCAAACTTTTCTGGTTGCTATTTTCCTCGAAGCTGTCAAACGTATACTTTTAAAACCTTTCGTTGTTAATGTTAATGTAAATGTAAAATATTATGAAAAGTTCAAGGTGTGTTCCTCTTACGGTTGGAGCCACCTGTTTATTAAAAAACACTGCCACCTTTCCATCTTAATCTGCAAAATTCGAAATGACACGTAAATAGGTGACATCTCGCATTAACTTTTGAGCGCAATAAGAATTTCTTAACGAGTTAATCGAGTATCAACTGAGATATATAGTTTGCCGGCTGATTAACTTTTTATCACGGTCGGTAGGAACTTGCTGTAATGGCATCGAGTTAGCGTATAATATTGGCCGTTTTAAGACGCAATTACAACGAAACACAATATCGAGTAGCGTTTCATGGCGTGAAACAGCGTAGCATGAAACAAAGTTTAATGCAATAATGATACCAGCCAGGTAACCTCGATAAAACGCAATTAGTTCCGTCAGCTAATCACTATAGCCTTTTTTCATAATAATTTCGCACGGCCAGTAACAAGGAAGCACGAAATCTTCATGGTAATAAAAAGGAACGCGGATCTTGTTTCATCGGTGTGTTTCATTTGATCGGATCGGGGTTACGCCAAGGTTCTCTTTCTTATTTTCTCGCTGGTTGCTTTTACTCGTTCGAAAATTCTTCATTGCCAGCCTTCTCATACATATTGTGTATGAAAAATATAAAAATTTGGCGAGTAGGTTAATTAACACTAGAACTACCGATAGTTAACACGAAGCTATTTCTATCAAAACCAGTGAAAATGACTGGTTTTTAAAAAATACCTAATAATAGAATATTTGTATATTTATTGATTTATTATTTTCTTACAGAAGCAATCCCATGTTATGTAGTACATTTTTGGTATTGTTAATTCATCTGGGCCCATGATTCCTAAACGAGGGTTGACGAATTTAGAAAATCGTAGAACCAGTCATTTTGATTGGTGTGGCATTTCTAGTGTTAGCATCTAGCGATCTAGCGATCGATCCGGAATTTTCCTGGTAACTGATATCATCGTATCGAGTGATACGCGGTGAAAATTTGAAAAACGCGTGGAAAGTTGTAGAAAACGAGGAAACTGGTTAATTGGGGTTTGATAAACAGATTTCAAGACCCCTTTACACTTTGACAAGAGCCATTTTGACTGGTGTTGATATAAGTAGCCTTGATACAAAATTATGTTCAGTTTGAATTCATAAAAAGACAAAGTAGAATTCATTATATTATTCTTTTAATTTTCGTTGCAAAAGTCATTACATCGTTGCGGAAAAAATATAGCATGCAGTAAAAATTGTAAAATAGAACTTTAAAACCAGTCAGTTTGACTGATGTGGTAGTTCATATATTATTAAGAATACTTAGAAAATGTGAAACCTTTTAATGGGAAACATTTTAGTATAAAAATTGATTGGATGTGTACATAATGTTTATAAAATTTAGGGAACAGAGTAATGAAAGTTAATTAATTATTTGACAAAGTCATTGATCGAAGTATCTTTGAAAATTTCCAGATTTTTTTAAAGACCAGAGCAATTAAAAATGTAGGCTTCAATGTTGAAAGTTGACAGAGAATCAACGTGATAACGACACCTGTTGTTGTATTGAGCGAATCATTGTTACGTGCCATAATTGTTATAATTCTCTTTTATTCGCGTCTCCATCGTCCAACAACTCGAATCTACATTTGTATAAGTATGAACTATTGAGAAAAGTTTAAGAAATGTATACAACCATTGAACTGCTAAAATACAACAAATGTAGACAACTGGATTTGCATAGGGAGAGGCTCAAAGGAATAAAAAAATAAATAAAATGTAAGAAACTAAAAATTAAAAAAATAAAACTGAACATTAGAAAGCAAATAGTTTCCACTAGGCACGTACTACTGGCAATTACAAGATTCAGTAGAAAAACTCGTAGATACTGCGACGTGCGACAATAGCATTCTAAAAATCTCGTACTATCTTCCATTGTTTTCATACAAATACACTCTAACAGCGTCCTTAAATATCTCACTTTTCTATTGAAGCACGAAACAACGACTGTGAAGAAGAGTAAATTAAAAAATAGCAAAGAACGATACGACACAAAGTCAACACCATGGATGGGAAAGAGAAGTAAATATTTCTTTCTTATTTATTAATTTCTACTTTACAATGTGTGCAGCTGGGTATTTGCTGAATTTGTCTAACTTTATTGCCAAATAACACGTCCAGCTGACTGTCGAGGCGAGCAAAACTCCCATAGAAAGAAGACTAAGAAGAAGACACCCTATAAAATAGTCAAACTCGAAGATGGTAACTCGCTGGGGGTAGCCATCCACATGTTACTTTGCGATTAAGTTAAACAAATTTACAAAATGTCCAACTGGACAAATTGTAAAATACAAATTAAATAATAAAAAAAAAAAAAAATATAACACGTGTATGGCTACCCCTAGCGGGATACCATCTGAGACAAGTAAATTCCATTTGTATTTTCGAAGCGAACATTTCGTATGGTTTCTGGTAAACAGGAAGCACGAAATATCGGTGGCGAAAAGATTGGCGGGAGTCAGGCGATCGTGTTGCAACGAGACGAGTAGTCGGACGGTTAGGTGAGAGAAGCTACGATGAAAGAGGACCGGAAGTGGTCACTCGAGGCCAACGATAATTGGCCTGAGGGCAAGGCGCACTCTCAACGCGCCAGTGTTCAGGCATGTGCGCAAAATTTCGACGTGGTCGAGGAAAAAAAGTGCTTCACGTCCGTAATGCGAGACACACGTGGTTGAAAGTTGAAACTGCTTCGGTTCTCCCTTGCCCTGCCCCTTTCTCCTCGCCCTCTACAAATATACTACCGCCAGACACTTGCGCCTCTTCGACCCCCTAACGACTCGAAACTGCTCTCGTTTTCGTTTTTCGTTCCACTCTTGCGCTGCAAACGAACCTTTCCGTCAGGTTTCGCTCTTTTCTTAAATATTTGCTTTCGGGCAAGAAAATAATTGGAATTCACGCGGTAATTTCTTTGGCCTATTACGATTTCAGTACTTCACTTTCGGTGCTTCTTTGTATTTTTTTATATTCTTTGTTTATTATTATTTTTCCACCCCTGTGAATTACGGAGTATCAACGTAGTTGTATTTTTTTTTTTTTTTTATTATTTAATTTGTACTTTACAATTTGTCCAGCTGGATATTTGGATAAATGTATTTGTATAATTAGAAAATAGAGTTTCTGAAAGAGTCAAAGTATTAAAACAAACAAACATGTATCAAGAATCGAAATTCACCCTCAGTGGCATTTATTATGTGGTACTCCGTGTATTATTAGCATACGTGTTTTTCTATGCACGTTTCACCAAATGTCTGTCGCAAGGTGGTAAACTAACACTCAAAGTGTGTCGTATAGGTACGTCTGTATATTTAGAACAGTCGTCGAAAACATTTGGACGAAGAGTTTGAACGAAAGATCGTGTTACCAGCCAGTTTTTCGTTGTTGCCTTCTGATACGCGTTTAACAGTCATCGTGTTGGAAGCTTAGGAGGGTTGGCCCTTCCGAGGTTACCGTAATTAATGACAGTGTTAGGTGGGTGATGGTCGATGCCCCTGCTCGTCTTTTTTCGAACCTTCTTCCCTGTTTCATCGCTTTCAGCTTACAAAATTTCTTTACACGCTTTCTTTCTTATTATTTAATTTGTATTTTACAATTTATCCAGCTGGACATTCGGCAAATTTCTCTAGCTTAATTGCTAAATCATTAGATTCAGCTAGAATCAAACATACGATAATCGCTTATTATTTACGTTATAGTACTACGCCAGAATAATTTACTTATAATTCTCAATGAGAATTGATTGTAAAATACATCCAAATAAAAAAAAAAAAAATTGCTAAATATGTGGATGCCCAGTGGGATACCATCTTCGAATTTGTCTATTTTATCTCTTTAGTTTTTTTGTTTTTATTATTCTTTAATTTGTACTTTACAATTTGTCCAGCTGGACATTTGGTAAATTTTCTAACTTATTTGTTAAGTAACATGTGCATGGCTAACCCCAGTGTGATGCCATCTTCGAGAAAAGGAAAGGTGTAGAGTTTTTCTTAAAGTAATTAAAGTAATCAATAATTAGATATAAAATAAATAACAATAAAATAAAAGTATTAATATATAATACGCGTAACATGCAAACATTCGCTGTGAAACTCAATAGATGAGGCAAATCTCTTTAGCGTTTGACTATTTTATTTCTTTAGTGAGGTCAGTGGGGTGTTTTCTCTTTAGTCTTCTTTTCTTTACACGTTAAAGCTAAAATTAATCTTCAAAAAACTAGAATTAATGAACAAATAAACGTATTATTACAAGGTTCAGTGAGTAGGGCGGATTTGGTTCAGAATTTCATTCCTGTATTCACAATCCATACAAAGACATTCCACAGACGTATAAAATAGAAATAAATAATTTAGTTTCCCTGCAATTTATCAAGTTTCCTACGGTAGCCGATGCAATTTATTAACCTTTTGTCCCGGTCATAAAGAAACGCTCTAAAATGATACTTGCTTTGTATAGTTTACCTTGATGCGAGTGAAAAATGTAGAGAGGATGAAGGACGCCTAATAAAGACGATTTAAGAATGGATCGTATCTTATAAAACAATGATTGATGAATCCATCTTTATTACAATTCTTTCTGCGTTACTTTTCTAAGTAGTACCTGTCAACGCGGATCATTAATGCACGTTTTATGAATAACCGCGGCATGATTTGTAGCCGCTTGTATTGTAATTTCTGCAACAGAGTTTTTTTTTTTTTTTTTTTTTTATTTATTTATTTATTTAATTTTACAATTTGTCCAGAAGGACATTTGGTAAAATGTTATAACTTGAAAAAACAGAGTGCAGTGCACTTCCAATCACTTTTAGGATTTATTATAGGGGCGTACCCATCGACTACAATCTGCAATTTCCTCCGACTCGTCGCTCGATTATGCAATGTTCATTATTTGAATTTTTATAAGGCAGGAAAGCTGCAATTTCGTTCCATTTTATCATTCATTTTTCCCCTAACTACTTGCATTACGAACGTACACATTCTACACAGATAGCACATACCATACGTATACCATATGAGCCATACTTGTTCGAAACGAAAATACTGGAACAAAAATTAGGACAATATGAAATTGTTTTGCTATTATAGCGTTGCGTAATATTCTATCAGAACGTAGATTGATAAATGGTAAATTAAAAAATGCCAACGATAAGAAGAGCACGACTGGAAGATATTCGGAAAATCTTTCAACGTGTTCACAGTCTTGTGAATTAATTTCAATCTTATGGAGCAAAAAGATAAAAATGTAACGTAAAAATATGTAGAGAGTTGAAGATAAATCGGTATAATCGAACTACTCACATAGAAAGAAGACTAAAAGAAAGAAAACACCCCAATGAACTCAGTAAAGAAATAAAATAGTCAAGTTCGAGAATGGTACCCCGTTGGGGGTAGCCCTTTCACATGTTATTTAACAATTAAGTTAGAAAAATTTACCAAATGTCCAGCTGGACAAATTGTAAAACACAAATTAAATAATAAAAAAAAAAAAAAAACAAAAAAAAAACTGAAGAAATAAAATTGTAAAAAATGGTAACCCACTAGGGGTAGCCATCCACATGTTGTTTAACAATCAAGTTAGAAGAATTTACCAAATTGTAAAGTACAAATTAAATAATAATAAAAAAAAATAATCAAGCTATGATGACAACAGAAATTTCTAGGTCTCTCAGCACGTTATATTAAATCACTCGTCGCTAGAAACAAATATATGTATCCAAGCGCCCACAAAGCCAATGTACCATCACCACTACCATCCGTAGAGAGCCAACAGAATCTTGCTCTCGAAGTAGTACTCGAAACGGCACTCGGATGTCCATGAAGATAACCGGCATATTGCTTCAGCCTCTAAAGTGCACTCGAGCCTCTCCAAGACCTTGGTGCGCGAAGTTACAAATATTTCTATCATTCAGCCGCTTTATACAATAGCCAGTGACTAACAATAGGTCCTTAGACTCGTGAGTTTAGTGGTCCTTGGTCCCTGCATGCTCTTCATAGTCGTACATTCCACCGTTTCCGATGCAGTAAAATCCTGGAAACGTTGTTAAAGGTCTCGTAAGGATTTTTACGGTAGCAAGGTTACGCCTATGGCCCATTATCCACTTAGTATAGGTTTTCACGAGCCCTCCGTATATATGGGTGTGCCCTAAGTATCCCGACTGGTCTCGTTCTCTC
Organism: Bombus campestris; assembly: GCA_905333015.3. Lineage (NCBI taxonomy): Eukaryota > Metazoa > Arthropoda > Insecta > Hymenoptera > Apidae > Bombus > Bombus campestris. The sequence goes on from HG995145.1 coordinate 7,575,703, forward strand.
TCTTCTTCATTTTCTATGGGGGTTTTTCTTTAGTTAGATTTACGATTCCTCGTGCACGTGTTCACAAAAGGATCAGAGACTCTACGGCTCGCCTCAAAAAGCGAGAGAAGCCCGTTTCAGCACGAGGGGCCGATTCTTCTCAATTTTTTTTCCCTTCTTTTTTTTTCTTCCTCTCCATCTTTTTCTCTGTGAATTGTCCGGGATACGTGGGAAGGCGAGTGTAAGGAAAAGGGCTCGCCTATGCTCGCCACGATTGTCACGGAACGCAAGAAAAATCGATACCTAAGTGGCGAGGGATCTCTTTGATCGGGCGCAACGTTTCCTTCGATTGACAGCATCTTCCGACGTTAAGTGCCTTCGTATATCGTCAAACGCTTGGAAAGCTCGGTGAAAACCGTGCTCTAGCGTCGTCGCTCCTTTCCGTACGTCTATTGGTTTTGGCACGTTCCAAGAGTTACGGTTCTTGCTAATAAGTTTTCTTTTTCTTTTTTTTATTTGGGAGAATTTTACAATCAATTCCCACTGAGAATTATAAGTAAATTATTTTGGCGTGGTACTGTAACTTGGATTGTAAGAGTTTATAGCATGTTTGATTCTAGTTGAATCTAATGCTTAAATCTAAAGGGTAATGTCTTTTTAGTCTGCGGATCTGATCCGTCGCGTCAAGTAATTGAGTAACTAGTGGGTTTTGGTGCTTGTTAATTCTTATGTTATTACTGAATTTGGATATTTCTTCTTTAACCGTAGGTATCTTAAGGTCGCGACTTGCTAATAAGAATAGATTCTTGTTCTTTATACAAATCCATATTTTCATGAGTTTCGTTGAAAACGTGCGACCTAGATAGACAGCTGCTTCGCTTATTAAACATTGTACCCAGTACTGTATTTTCTTCCTTTTGTATATATTTGCATATTATGTAAATTCCGATCATACTTTTTCATCAACGCATAAAAATCCTCCGTTTGGTGATCGATCTTGGGATGACAGCTATTTTCTTGAAGAAGCAATGTTCGATTCTTCTCCTTTTTCTGATCGGAAGTACTCGTTTCTATAATGACATGATATTATACGTTCCCGTTCAAAAATCTTACATTCTACACCTCTTATTTTTAAGGTGTATGAAACGTGATCGTCCGAACCAACCGGTTGTGCTTCTATTATACTGGTAAAAAAAAAAAAAAAAAAAAAGAAAAAAAAGAAAGAAAAAGACAGCGACGAAAATGGAATTTCTTTCGGTTTCAATTTTTGTTTCTCGAAATATTTCCTACGTATGACAGTGGGTAAATTTTCTACGAGGCTATCGATTCGTCGATCGATCTTCGTATAGTTGAGGTTCTGCTATACAATAAAAATAAATCCGCAAGAAAGCGTAAATGGAAGAGGATTGAATAGCGCAATCAAAGATGGGAAATGGACTTTATCGAAACGGTGATGGAAACAAGTGACGTATTCTTAAGGGATCGACCCTCCTGAACGAATCCACCCTTCGAAGGGATTATTTATTCGAGTCAGAAGTGAAATTTTCAGCGAGGTTCCGCCTCCTTGCCGACTTTCGTTGCCTTTCAGCTGGCTTGCTCGCATAAAGGAAGGCGAAGTTTGACGTTCTGTAGTGACTTAATATATCTATTATCAGAGCCAATAAGCCATACGGGACACCTGGCCGCCGTGGTTCGATCCTTTTATTTCGAAAATATTTCCGTGGCCCCGAGCAAGAATAACATCTCGACGCGAAACTTTCGCCCCGTTAAACGTTCATCCTTTGAAATAATACAACACGTCCATTCGGGTGGACGTTGCCTCGCGTGATCGAATCAATGGAAAGTCTTTAAGTTCGTTTTGCCGAGCTTAAACGGCGTCAAATAATACAATAATTGTCCCTTTTAAGAGTCAGAAAGGTACATTTTTAAGAAATTTGTCTTCCCGATGATATTGTTGCCGAAAATGGCTTGTTGAGACCCGAGTCAGTTTATCCTGGTCCCTGATTCCACCTGGATCCCATTGGCGTAGCGAATTTTCACAGTTTCTTCTAAATCATAGGAGTCTTCCAAATTAACAAACGTTTAAAAGCCAAGAGAAAATTGTATTAAGGTTTGTTTCTCAAACAGCTTGAACGATATTTATCGATAGAATGTATCGAGTTTTATTATCGTGGATATATCATGCTGTTTTATATGATTTTACTTTTTCGTGTACAATTTTTTTTTTCTATTATTATTTAATTTGTAATTTACAATTTGTCCAGCTGGATATTTGGTAAATTTGTCTAACTTAATTGCTAAATAACATATGGATAGCTACCCCCAGTGGGTTACCATCTTCGAGTTGTCCAATGTCTCTCAACTTTTACTTTATTCGTATTATGTTTTATAGTAATAACGAGCAGCATTGTTAGACAAAAATTATTCCTCGCTTTTGATTTTATCTATTACGTTTCTTTCTATCATTTGCGATATTTTTTATTTGTTTATCCAGTAATTCGCTTTCGGACGATGGTAAAATTTGGTTATACGGAGGGCATACGCCACTGTTCGAAGGACGTTACAATGGAGATCCGCAGCCTAGACCACCTTTTGAAACGAATAAATCGGAATAACTCGAAAATCGCTCCATAAATGCCGGGTTCCTCGACAATAGCAGGCTTTTTAGAAACTTCGATGCGTCGTGACTGACTAAAGGGCCGTTCAAATGTATTCATCTGGCATCGCGAAAATGACACGAATGTCACTAGGAGCCAGAGTATTTTATCCTAAAACACGTCATCGTGTTGTCCTTTCTTTCCAGGCTGTTCGCTTGATTGCCAGATGATTTATGTTTCACAAACGTAGCATCTGTAATTTGTAAGAATTTAAAGAACCTACAACGTATCGTCTAAAATTTTGTCTTTTTATCAAACGTGTTTTTACCAGGTTCTACGTCTCATTTTCATAGCGTCAAATTTCTCTTTCAGATAAACTCGAACATGGTATCCCGTTGGGGGTAGCCATCCACACGTTATTTAGCAATAAATGAATAAATACAAATTTACCGAATTGTGAAGTACTAATTAAATAATAAAAAAGAATTTTTTCTTTTACCGAGAAGAAAGATTGTAATTTATAAAACAGAAATTTTCCTTCAGTTTTCAATCGTATGCTTGTTCAATAATTGTTTAACTTGTTCCTGCTATGCAGGCGAATTTTTCTTAGCATTGGTAACTTGTCTTTTTTTCTTTTCTTTTTTTTTTATTATTTAATTTGTACTTTACAATTTGTCCAGATGGACGTTTGGTAAATTTTCTAACTTAATTGCTAAATAACACGTGGATGGCTACCCCCAGCGTGATGGCATCTTCGAGTTTGACTATTTTATTTATTTAGTGAAGTCACTGGGGTGTTTTCATTTTAATCTTCTTCCTATGAGAGTATTGGTATGGCTTGTAAAATTTCTTTAATAATATTAATCCAATCGTAAAAGGGGGTCCAGGTGGAAATTATTCCCTGAAAAAGCGTATTTTGTCTGGAATCTCCGTTTGTTCCATGAAAGAACTATTGGAAACTCAGGATCGGATATCTAATCCTCGGAACGCGAGGAACCAGCGCGTACCTCCGAGCCCCGTTGGGAAAGGGCCCGAATTCTACAGCGGCATCAAATGTTTGACAATATTTTCAAAAGTTTCGAAAACGTAACCCAACACTACGCCACTTTTGAGGCTAGATTAGGCCGCTGTAGACCAATGAAATTCTTTTATGCGGTGGCAAGATCCTCATGCTGCAAGATGAACAGAGAAAGATAGAATTCTTTAGGTTCGATCGTGATCCGATGATATCACGTTGCGCTTGCCGAGGGCCGCGCAACAGGTTAGATCCGCGAAAGATCATCGCGATAATCTAAATGGAAAATTGTATTGAATCAGCAGCAACATAATGAAAGCCTTCAGGTAGTTGGCTACCCGTATAATGACAGTTAATGCTCGTAATCTGAACCGTGGCAGCTATTTTTTTCGATCCTTCTAGAAACGGACCGAATGGAACGCTTATATTATTCCTCTTTTTCATCCCTTCGTCTCTCTCTTCTTCGTCATCTGTCTTCTTCTTCTTCTTCTTCCTTTTTTTTCGCTTTTTTTTTCTCTGCCCCTGTTCTCCTTTTTCGAGCGTTCTGTGCCGCGATTGCGTGTCTTGTCATTTAATACCGCAATACCTTGGGCCCCCTTTTGTGGTCTGCGCTCGAATGTCGACCGATGAATCGCGAACACCTTTATTAATGACAGCGCTCGCTGTATTAATTTTATGTGCTCGTTGTGAACGTGTGACCAAAATGCCCGACCATTTGGATGTAAAACCGCTTTTCACTTTCTTTCCCTTTCTTTCTTTTCGCCTGATCGGTGATACTTTCCAGCCACACTTTGAACTACATTTTGATCAGATTAATATGATAATCAGCGTATTACTTTCTGACTGGCAACGTCATCTTTTTTTTTGCTCTGATTGAAAGTTTGGAGATATTTCAGAGAGATCCTGCAACGGCGATTAAGTATAGACAGTTGAAGTTTATGTCGATGCAGCCACCTGGTACTTTACGTTTCTTCGATTCTTTAATTTAACTTTCTTCAGGTTTGTCAGCTTGTTTTATTATCTAGATGGGACGCGTAAATGTGGCTTTTTTTTCTTTTAATATCACATGTGTAAAAGGAATATATCCGATGGAATATTTATAAATGCTTTCACTTATCAAAATTTCGTTCAGTGTCCGATATTTATGTGCTATTACTCGGTGTTCGGCGACTCTTATTTTTGCAAGTACCGTACCATAGGGCCGTAACATTATACAATGGTAATGCGATCATTTTTCAGTAAAGCCTTCTTTTTCCAGTAGAAATTAAGGAATTTGTTGTGCAAGTTTCGTTCGAACGTGTTGCCATGTCCAGCTGAAGAAATTGTAAAGTACCAATTAAATAATAATAAAAAGAAAAACGTGTTATGCCTACGCATAGCGGTCGTTTGTACGAAGGGCACGATGGATCTAGGGACACGATAGCCCTTTGGACGATCGCCATCTAGCGTTGAAGGGCCAAACCATGCACTTTAGGGAAGTTAAAAGGGCTAATAATAGATGGTGCGTGGTACTTAAAAAAAATTTGCATATAATACAAAATAACAGAAAGTGTAATTAAGTGACCACGTTAGGCGTCTTTAATTTATGTCCCAAGAACATGTAGAACAAATTCTGTGTATTAATTTATTATATAATTTGTGTTTTATCATTTAGATTTTATAGCGAGAGTTATAATTTTGTTAGGTCTGTTTTACGATATGTTTCAATGGAATATGTAATTTGTGCTTAAACATAGAAAATGTAAATTGTTGGAAGATAAAACAATGCCTATTTACAATGATTGAAAATGTTAGTAGAATAAAATATTCTTTAAATATATAATTTTTAGATTCAATTTTTTTTTTTATTTATTGTCACTTGTACAAGAATTTGTAAATTTGAAACTACAAATGTAGCATTTATAACATTTGTCCATTTTATTCTCAGATTCTTACGAAAGATAAATATCCTTATTCTAAGATAATTATTTTTCGATACAGTATCATTCCGTTATGTTGTCTCTTACATTTTCTATCATTTTTCAATGATTCAAACTTACAAATCTAAAGATATTTCGAATTAAATACTACAAAGGAGTAAAGAATGAATTGCAATGGTCAAAAATAGTTTTTCACACAATTTATTTATTGAATACAGTTAGAATACATTATACCTTGAATAAAAAGCAAAAAGAATTGGAACATATACTCGAAGATCGAAGGAAAGAAACACGAAAACGCAACACAGGACATAATTAATGATTAGTTAGTAATGGTTACATAAAAAAGTATGAGTAAGCCTAAAAATTACGAATAAAAGTGCACAAACCGAGAAAAAAAGAGACAAAAAAGGCAGAAGTACAAAACATACAAATACAAAATTTCTCGAATACAAAAAAAAAAAGAAAAAAAAAAAAAAAAGAAAAAGAAGAAAAAGGACAATTTCGACACACGAATTTCAATTTTACCGATCGATGGGCAGATCTCGATCGATTCTGCTTGGATAAGTACAAATATCACAAGATATCGCTCGAGCTACAATTCCATTAATTCTAGATTACCTTACAAAAATGATCATAATTTTAACTTAACGAATAATTATCACAGTTTCGGTTGTTATAATTTTCTAAATAAAAGAATTATCTTTCTACAAACTAATATTGCAATTTTTTGGAAGACAGTGAAGGCAGTGAGATCACGCTGTGTTACAAGTTGCTGTAACAATGCCACAGTTTTCTTTAAACCACTTTCCATATCACAGTTCTTTCGCTTAGCTTACAAACTATCGCAGTTATCTCGATCGATCGCTAATATCACAGTTCCTTGGAAGTATAGTCTCTACGATTTATCACAGATTAGATGCTTACGAATACAATATAAAACCTTTTGCGTATCACAATTTTTAAGATTATCGAGAATATGCACTGGGCGGCCTGTGTGCTCGAATAAAATCGAGAAGTTACATCTACAATTATCTATCTTTATATGTATCTTTACTATCACAGTTTGAGTCAGTCTAATAATATTTTCCAAATTGAAATATCCTTACAGCTATTATTGCAACATCATTCTAACTTTACGTTACTTACTAAAACATTAATTCTTCTCTTAACGATCGTTAAAGCTAATACACATATCGATTAAAGCTGGTAACCAGGAGTTAAGTCAAGCGAATCTATAATCTTAACTTCTAGTGAAAGACATCGAAATATAAATGAAATTAAAATGCAACTTACATTCGCGAAATATAATGAAAGACCTTACTAATGGTAGATATCTATTGATCCTCGATCTGCATCGCCATCTTACAATCTTCTTGAAATTCTTCTGTCGAGTCGTCTTCTTCCTAACGGGACCCGAAGTGGCTCTTAACAGTTATACATTTTCATCGCCAGTTCCTTCAGCTCGTTTTCCAGGTTCTCGTTCCTCAGGTTGCGCAGCTCCTCGTCGTCCAGCCGCATCCTGAACGCTGTCAGATCGATCTCGTTAACGCAATTCTGCCAGCCAATCTGCTCGGTTCCTCGAATGACCTCTCGACGAACTCTGCCGTATAATCCACGAACGGTCGACAGAGCGTTCTTGATGGCGCGTCTGGCGAGCAGCCCACTGTCAATACGTCGATCAGTCATCAAACTGTTGGTTACTCTCGAAATTTGCCCCTTCATGGTGGCGCCGACACAGCAGAAAAACCGGTCGCGATTCCTGACGTTTCAGAACCAGACTGCTAACTCTCGGTGTTCTTGATCGACGATCTTTGCGGTGTCTCAAGTGTAGCCTGGTCGTGTACGCCAACGAAGATCTTCGTGTGTGTTGACTCTGATTGTATATAGATATATTGATATATATATATATATATATATATACATACATATAGATGTGTATGTATGTATGTATGAATACGGTAAGAAGGCAATCCTCTTCTCTGTGAGTGAGAGAGATAAAAGAAGAACGTAAAGCGAGACGGAAATGAAATGAGATGAACACGTGCACACGAATCTTTGTGGATATGATTCGCCTTTATCTCTAGAGAGATGCGCACGTTTTGAGTAGGTGTGATTGAGTGTGAGCTAGGATGAGGAGTGTTCCTCTTATATAGAAGGGCTGCGCATGCGCGTTCTTCGTGTCGAGGAGGGCAGAGGGTGGAGACAACGTCCTTTCGCACAGGTACGTGCGTGGGTCCGGCTGCGTAGAAGGGCAGGTACCTTCCACCCCTTCGTTGTTGTTTGTGTCGTCCACCCTTGTTGAAGAGGCGAGTAACCGCCGGTTATGTAATTTACATATCATGTGATGCAAATGGGAATTTTTATGTGAGAATTTTGTTATTAGTCCGGGACTTATTGTTGTATAGTATTGTTTCGTTTTGCAGGGGTGGAATTATCAAAAACTAGAAAGGACTAACTTCCTGGTGGAATTATCATATTTTGTCGTTTAGCTTGTTATGCTAATTTTGGAATTATCAATTTTCTATTGTGATTTGTATCACGAAATCTGAAAATTACCATTATCACGCTTGACTTGGTCTTATTTAAATGGCGTGTTCATACTGTTTCGTTTGAAAGAACTGAAGCTAAAAATTTGTAGAGAAAGGTATGTAAGCAGAAAACAAGGACAAAGCTCCTAGAAAACAGTCGTGGAATATTTATAAAATTGTATAAAATATATTCGTATGTACACTTATAAACGTGCGTAAGATTCATAGAAAATATTTCGTATCTTTCATTTCTAGCATAATTTTATTTACACAAATAACAGATAAAATTTAAAAAATACACAAACATAATTAATTAAAAAAAAAAAAACAAATATTAGAGAAATTATATTTTCAAATATTCCTCTAAATGTGATATTCTTTGGTTGGCAATAGCGCGTCGCTTTGCGCATGCGCGAATTTAAGTTAGTAAAAATTTGTCGTGCCAGGAAAACGTGTGTCAGTCATCAGTGTTCATTCTGATCATACAAAATTATTAAACTCTCGTGTTCCACGATCATCAAACTCTGCGAAAATAGTCGATCCACAAGAAACAAATAGAAATAAAGAAAACAGCAAAACGTCCTAGAAGAAAGACAAACAAATAAGTTTGACATTGGGAATTACTCGAAGGTATAGGTGGATTGTAACGAAGACAGCTTAAAAGAGTAAAAGAACGGCCAAGGAAAACAGAATAAGAAACGCAGGAGAACTGAGAAAGGTAAAAAGATAGAGGAGGGTGAACGATTAGCGAGGTGACGAACGAGAGCAAAAGAGAAAAGAAAGGACGGCCGTGGCGTACGCGCAGCACGAGCTGCGCACGGTACGCCAGAAAAACAAAAACCCGGCAATGAGAAGAAGCCGGGCTTAGTTAGCAGAGGAAAGTAAATCGATGGAGAGAAAAAAGAAAGAAAGAAAAGAAGCATTACGGAACCCGTGCAGGAAGATAGAACGACCCAGGCGATCATCGACAAAGAGAGACAATCGTCTAAAAGAAGACGGAAAGTAGGTGTTTTATCGTGGCATACGCTCTGCACGAGCTGCTCACCGTATAACAGACAGAGAAGAAAATGTTAGGTAGAAAGAAATCGGATGAATAAGGACAACGAACGAAGAAAAGGATAGAGATCGTTGGTGAAGCGTGTTAAAAATTCGTAGGAGCAAGATGGAATATTTCTGTGATGGAGAACGAGGAAAAAGGAGAAGAATATAGGTACTTGGTGGCGCACGCGCAGCACGAGCTGCGCACGGTACTATAGAAAAAGATGCAGACACGATAAAAGGAACAAGGAAAGCGGAAGGAGGATGGAAAGTATGCTGAAAGCCAAGAAGCCGGTAGGGGAAATAGCGTCAACATAGAGGGAGCAAGAGAGAAAGGAAAGGGTGTTCGTTCCTGGCGTACGCGCAGCACGAGCTGCGCACGGTAGCACTTGGCGCATGCGCGGCACATGCCTGTACTCCGATCAGAGAAACGAGTGCGAGAGAAGCACGTGGTGAGATTGCACAGGAGGAGGAAGGAAGTTGCCTCGGCATCGAGAAGCAACAAAGGACGGAGAACGTCGTGTGTTGAAGGTGAGTGAAAGAACTGGAATATTCTAAAGAACGAAACGAGACGGATAGATGTAGTCGTTACATGGGGCACGTCCGTGCATCAAACTGTGAAGGAAAAAGGTCTTCCACGGGAGGGAGAGAGAAACGTGCCGATTTGACGAAATGGTGGGGATGGAAGGATAACTTGTTGCACAGAAGGCCGTAATACTGCGAACTTAACCTTAGATCGAGAATGGAAAACGGAACGCGATTTCTGTTGCGGTTTATGTATTTGCTTTCATTGCGATACGTCCAGTAATTTCACGTGCACTGTATATCTTTCTTCTGTAATAATTCTGGTTATTGATGAAGCTATATACAGATAATCAGTTTTTATATAGTTTTCAACGATATTGAATTTGTGAGTAGGACAGGTTTATTGTTTCCTTGAAATTTGTTTAGGTCACGGCAGTTGAATAATGAAACTTACAGTTTATTGGAACCACGGAACTTCGAGATTCCTCTAGAACGTATAGTAGAGATTTGAAGATAAAAATACAGCAAATAGGACAGGGCTTCTAAATTTCATGTTTTGAAAACATTTCAAAATTAGATGTTAGACACATTCTTTCTTATACATCTACACTTTGTTACAATTAGACTGTTTAACTGTAAACGTTTATGTATTTAGCTTAATAATATGATTTTTCAAAATTGAAAATATATTACTACAGCACTAGAATTATTAATAATACTATTAAAAATATGTGCGATTCATTTAGAATAATAGTATAATTATTCATTATTATACAAATATTATTATTATTGTACATGATTACAATTAATGTGGTCTATTTATTATTTATTTACTAGTAATAATACTATTATTTACTCGCTTATTTTTCTTACAAGCATTATATATTAACCACCGCACAATTTCCACGCCTTTAAGAAAAATTTTATCAGAGCGTTAGAGATGATTTAACCTTTGAAAGAGCGCGAGAAATTCGAACGTCGCGCTCATCTGCATTAAATGAACAGTCGTACGTGACCCATCTGCAAAGGGAGAAACGAGAGTATGGAAATGGCTGCAACCACGTAGAAAACGATCGATAAGAAGTGAAAATCTCCGTGAACGTGATTTACATTCCACGTAAATAGGAGGGCCCGGAGGGTCGCTCGTATTAAACGCGGCTGGCGCGAGAAAACGTCCGGCTAACGCTCCTATACACTCAAGGATGTCCGAGATAGTCCTTTTGTCTGTGTCGATCGTTTCTAACTAAATTGAGAGCTTCGGGTTACACCCGGTAACCAGAAGCTATTACCACGCTCCGATCAGATCTCGTATCTACGGAATAAGTTATAAGATGGGCCGATAGCGCGGATAATCCGATCGTTTAACTGGGCCGTTTCGATCTATCGATCATTAACGCCTCGTCGATCTCCACCATTCATACGCGAATCCGTTTCCGAGATATTTTAATTCCTGAACCTTCCGAGAACCATTTTCAGTTAACAGCCACTCGTCGCCCTCCAATTATATCGATATTTTCAACCTTTCATTTCGTTTGACGATTGATTAAAAAAGAAGGGGGAAAAAAATAAAGTACACCGGAATGATTTTACCATTCCACGAGGAAAATTCTCTGCAACTTAATTTCATTTCATTTGTTGGAGTAATGTCTGGGTTTGGTTCTTTTTATTAGTGGTTTAAATTTAATGGGGAGATAAGACATTTTTTAAAATGGATCTGGTGCATATTGGTAATCAATACAAAAACTTTTGATATTAATTATAACGAAGAATCCGGTCGTGTATCGTGGATATGGCCATGTGATATGATCCTTGTTAGCGAGTTTCGAGTTTATAATGTCGAATCTTATGTACGTGAGTTGATACTTTAGTCGGACTTGTTTGGGGTGTTGTATGGAGGCTGTTGGTAATTTTGTTGATCTTGCTGAATAATAAGGATACAAAAATTGTGTTGAATTATGTTAATTCATAATTAGGTTTTATAGACTGAAATTACATAGTATCTCAACCTGTTTACTTAACCTGGGAATTCTAATTTTCAAACTATAACCAAAATCATATTGCTTGTTCGTTTCAGCATGTTTATAACTTTTCAAATCTTTCATTATTTATTATCACGATTTGTCCGCGTGGTATAAAGTTATTACAAAATTTCATTCAACGGATTTCTCTTCGCTTAAAGTGGAACTATGTCTCACGCACATCTGTTGGATTATTTTTTTTCCAAAAGAACTCTTTGCGTGTTATATACTTATCAAATTACCAGCTCCACCCACCGAACTTTCCATTTTCATGCGCCACTTTGGTATACTTCACACTCTTACTTTGTCATCGATTGACTAAAATCACGCGATTAAGTGTTTCATTAAATCGACGCTTCTTACAACGTGTTTTACAAGCTTTCGCAAAGTTGGTTAATTAATTATTTTTAATCTCTCCAAGGGGAGAATAAAAATCTCGTTAATACTCGTTTAAGGGGATATAACTTCGTGTCAAGGTCTCGTAAGCGTGGCCAATTTGCTCTCAAGTATAATATCCGTTTAAGGACGTCTTACTGTCGGATTTTCGACTATTTAAAACATGAAATACGAAGGCACTTGTGTTGGACGTCGCGAAATTCTTGAAAGTAACCGCTCCCTCCAATGGGCAATCAGCTCGAGATGAATGGGACCAAGTTCGCGAGTGAATCGCTCGGAAAGTATGCGTACATCGCGAAGCAGAACCTCCGTATTTTATGGACTTGGAATAGCGAGGCACGTAAATGTAACGTAGAGAAGTCGTGGAGCAAAGGATTCCACTAATGGTTGAATCAGTTTCAAGATGAATGGGACGCGAGGGATGGCAAAGGGGTGTACAAGGTCTTCTCCACTCGCGATATTTAGATTCCTGACCAACCGCACGCATCTGTCGGCCTTCCCCTGTCCGATATTTCCTCTCTTTCTTTCCCCCCTTTAATAGTCCAACGCACCTACGCGTTTACTTCACTGCATGTGTACGAATGCATCTGGATGCATTCTGATGCTTTACAGAATCAAAAATATTGTTGTCAATCCAATACAACCTGTTGTAACTTTATGCTCTGTAGTTTTGAGTAGGAACGATTGAAAGAAATTTCGTATTTCAGCTGTGAATTTATCATTGTCGTAGTTTTGGTCCTTTATCGATTATAATTGTAATTTTACTTGTTTACGAGGAATTTCAATTTGTTGTGGCCTCCCATTGGTCAGTTCATATCATTGCGTAATCTATTAGGGATTGACGCAGTTGATGAGGCACAAAATATCGTACGGCGGTAATCGATTTCCTTATTACATGCATCCGGCTATCCAGACGTCATCCGGCAGAAAATTAGAAATTCCAATGACGAACGCGTTTACGTCCGCCGTAATTCAGTATGCTAATATTGTCTATAAAGTGAATATTTCGTATCAATCAGTATAATAACGCGGTGGAATAGTACAGTGTTTCACTAGAACCTTCACTATTCCAACTAACCATCACTTTCTATCACTCTCTTCTGGTAGTGTCGAATAACTTCATTTTCATATAAAGCAAGATCATTTGTTTCTGTACTATCTTTTAAGAAGTTTGACAATTTTTTCCAATTTCTGTTCTCGGCCCCTAATTTCTCTCACGCAGAACCTTCCCCAAATCTTCCATTATTATCAATAATCTGTGCTAATTGAAATTCTACCATAATATTCACGTATAATAACTGCCAAGTATAAAACCTCTATCGTAATTTTCCAATTGAAAAATATCTATCGTAATTTCCCAATTAAAGCGCGTCGTCTCTGGACAAATCTGCTGACATTTTCTGACGGCGGTGTAAGCATTTCGGTATCTAGGCGATCGCTTAGGGTACACGTGGAAGCGCGTGCACGCGCACACAGCCACGCACCAGCACAGGGTAACGCGCGGGTGCGTTTTTCGAGGGTGTGTTGATCGGCTCGCTCGCTTGCCTGCCATCGGCCCCAACAGCGTCTGTATATCTCTTGGTGGCAGCTGGAGGTTTCGCGCGTGAGAACTCGGTGGCTCCGAGGTTCCCTGGTTTCTCGTCGCCACCTGTCCTCGTGCTGCTCTCTCGAGGCGACTGCCAACCCTCTTTCCTCGTCCTCCTTCTCCTCCTTCTGCTCCTTCTGCTTCTCCTTCTCCTCCTCCTCCTCCGCCTCACCCTTTGCAACCCTTCGCGAGGTAATCACGCCTCGCTATATAGGCACGAGGGGCGGAGACCGGAGAAAGTATCGGCACGTTTTGACGTTATGCTAATGTACAGCGCGTTATCCCGCTCCACGGTGCAACAGATTGTGCTACCGTGATCGTAAAACGTCGTTTCGCGTCCTGACGAGTATGCGGGATGAATGACGCCGAGGGTTTGTCGATTGCCAGTTGGTAATATTGATTAGGTGATCGAGAGAATACTGTCTTCGCAGTTTTGGCGGCGATGGTAATTATAGATGTATGATGCTCCTTTTGCAAATACCTTGTGGCAGATAGCGGAGGATTTTTTGGACAGTTAACTTGTTAACTTGGATTGTTTCTTAATCGAAGAGGCGTTTTTACGCAGCTTGAGCATGGTCTCCGAGACACTTTTGTAATGAGTTGATGTTTGTTCGTGTATCAACGATGAGATGAGAATTTTGTTCGTGTGTGGGAGAGAAAATTATAGTTAATTGTAAGTAACTTTTTATTTCGTGCTACAGTTGGAAAAAATGTAAATTTCATATTTATATCGCAAGATTATACGCATTACTATGCTTCGTCTTGTTTCACTACAAAATTTTATAATTTCTAATTTACATTATTTGAAATCCTATCGTACGGATATTGTTCAGTTAAATTGCACTAAAACATTGCACTAAATCGAATGCGATCTTGGTATCCAATTTATGTTACTTCATATCTACATGGGTATATCTTCTTTTCTATGATAGTAATTTATCATAACCTGGAGTGGCGGAGAAGGTTCAATTTCGTAGAACCAACAATGTGAGTCATAGAAGCAATTAGGAAAAAGAAAGAAATTTTCCCGGTGCTCTAAAAAAATATCACACAAACTACTCTCAAAATTTTTCATCCATACTAGGAGATTGTCCTAATTATATTTCAATAAAAGTAAATATCTACTCTGACTCCAATTTTCCTGCGCAATATTATAGAAAAGTTCAGGTATTATAAAATTCATAAAACCTACCAGAAGAAAGAAACAAGCTTCCTCTACACGTTGAAAAAAATATCACATAAACTACTCTCAAAAGCAAAACCCTGTACACATTAGTTTCTTTCAAACTTTTCTCCTGCTTTAGAGGACGAAACCAATTCCGTGGTGGACAATTGCAGACATTTGTCCGGATCGGTATGCATGTTTTCTCGAGTTTCACCCTGGGGTCCCAGGGCCGGGCGGGCTGAGGATCGTAAGCGTGCACGAAGCGTGGTGGTCGTGTGCGAGAAACGTGTGCGTCGTTTTTGGGCCCGTAAACCCCGTAGGTCCCCGTGTGCACCCTCCTCTCTCTTTCGTCGATTCTCCTTCCCAGGCCTCGTGGCTAGCACGCACCGCGACGCAGCGATCCGATCGAAAAAAAATTGGGCCTCATAACGGTCGAGACCGAGGCGCGTAGATGCAGCCAGGCAAGAGGAAGCTGCGTACTCGCGGTCAGCGTCGTTGAAACTGCCAACAAACGCAACCAGCGGAAAATTGTGTCGGCACGATGTGCTGTATCGTACAGTAATTTTGAGCCAAGAGACCGTAAATTATCTGGCAACGGTGATAAGACAGAGCTGCTGAAATAAATAAATATTGAGAGTATTTAAGATTTATACTGACTCTCGGAAGTATGTCTATATGCAGTATGATGTTATAGATATAATTAAATCGAATATGAATGTGATAGAACTGATTTTTAAGAGAAACAGAAATATCTAAACGATATATATGGGTTGGCAATTAAATGATTGCAGATTTTCTTATTAGATGGTATTGATAAAATCAAATGAAATAAAATTTAATTAATAAACTAAAATTTTCAATAAAAATTAGGGGAAAGTAGCAAAAAGTGCAGGTGGATATTGCATAAAGTATTTCATGCCTTTTTTTCTATTTTAATTCGTTGATAATTTGTACATATACTAATTATGCAAACTGAGATTTCACACGCGACGCACAATTTCAAAGTGTTTCACGCACAGCACGAGAACATGGAACATTTTCAACCTATTGGAAACTAAGTGATTGCGGATTTTCTTATTAGGTGGTATTGATAAAATCCGCAATCACTTAGTTTCCAATAGGTTCAAAATGTTCCATGTTCCTCGTGCTGTACATAAAATAATTTGAAAGTGTGCGTCCCGTGTGAAACCTTAGTTCGCATAATTAACATATGTACAAATTATCAACGAATTAAAAACGAAAAAAAGGCATGAAATACTTTATGCAATATCTACCTGTACTTTTTGCTACTTTCCCCTAATTTCTGGAATTTCTTTCTGCGATTCTGACACGTCATTGAGGTCAACGATAGTGGATTTAAGTGGATTAAAAAAAAAAAAAAAAAGAAAAAAAAACCACGAAGAGGCGAGAGCGAGGCAACGGACCTCGTGGATCATTTCGGCAAAAGATGTGGCAAAAAAAAAAAAAAAGGAAAAAAAAGAAATTAATGCCGTTTATTGTGCGCGCTACGGCTGTAATTAAGACACGGCGAGGTTTTCGTGCAATGAATCGGCGCAATAAACGAGTTGCGAACGTGTGACACAGTTTCGCGATGGCGCGCGTTTTTATTCGAACCAAACGTTCGGTGTAACCTGTCCGCCTTCCTTGGGGGACCGTTGCCGCCGTTCAATCACACGCGTACCGCATACCACGTATTTATTCTTTAAAGCAGCGTCGAAACTTGAATTTTATCGTCGACTCGCAACCGACTCGACTCGCTACTATTAATATCCTCGTCTTATCGTGGGAAAGTGTACTGGGAGTGTTTTTAAAATGTTTCTCTCTTCATCTAAGGTTTCTTTTTTCAACGAAGTGCAATTTAATTTCGTTAAATGAAAGATTCTTTATTAAAAGTCATTATATAAGTATCAAGATTACACGATCTAAGTAATAAATCAGTGATAATTAACGATCATGTCTTGGAATGAGTATATAATATATAACAACAATTTTTGTTTTATATTATTTCATTGAATTATGATCCATTTCGTTCTATTTGTATTATTATGTTCCTACATAATTCAATAAACTAATATAAAACAAAAAAAAACATTAAGCGTCTATTATTTCCTCATAAAACGAAAGAAACTCCTCGGACAACCTAATACGCGGGAATTCAGACTATATGCTTGTCTGAATTCGGTTTTCAAAAGCTTTAATACGCCTTCATGCGTCACGTAACGCAGTGCATTTCGATTTATATTGGGTTGGCAACTAAGTAATTGCGGATTTTGTCATTTGGTGGCATTGACAAAATCCGCAATCACTTAGTTGCCAACCTAATGTAGCGTTCGTAGACACAATGTGCCGTGTTCGATAGACGAAATCGAAAAGGAAGCGGCGTCAACGTCGGCCTTAAACGACCAACGTATCACTGGTAAGCCAGCGGCATGGTGCTTATATCAGACACGTTATATCAGACGCGTTGTATGTACATTGGGTCGATAAGCATTGAGCGGCGAGAGAGCAAAGTCATTACTCCCGAGGAGATCGGGTCTTACTACTACTATTGTAGCGATGAAACTAAGTTTCACTCTATAAGCAAATACCATTCACGAGCTATAATAATTCGTCCATTCAGCTGTTGCGTCCTCGCAGGCTGGTTTCGAAACACAAATTTTGAAAATTGACTTGTAATAGAAATACTAATAATCTAATTATGAGAGTTACAGAGATGATACTGTTTTATTGAATTATTATAACAAATACAGAATAATTTTATAGAATCGTAAAATTCCAAAAGTCTTAACGCGAATTATACAAACCGTTGAACCCTCCCATCAAATTTAGGAAAATTCTACAGAATCGTAGACGAGGAAGAGAATTCCTATTGTTATAAGGAGAATAGCAAACTATTGAATTTCTCAAATTATCTTTAGCAAACTTCTATAGAATTATAGACAATAAATTCCTATAATTTTGTAATAAGAATACACTAACGTTTCGTTAGAATTTTCAACAAGATTTCAGAATGTTCTGCAAAATAACTAGCGAATTTGATATTTCATAGATAGTAGAAAGGAAATTTGATAATTTCATTTTGATTTACAATTCGATACTTATACGATACTTGATCCCATCGCTAACTACTACGTATTCCGAAGAAGTGGTACGGTAGAGATAGAGAAGAGGACACGTTCAGCGAGTATTCAACGGGCATCGCAACTCATGAGAAGCGACGTTATTCTCGTGGCGTGGCTTTGGCAGGAACACGCGATTCGTCAGGAGGGGAGACGTCTAACAAGTGACAGCTCGATACCACGGTCCGATATCCGCGTGTCGGTCGATCTTGGAGAGAAAAAGATCGTTTGCCAAGGACCGGTAGAACGAGCTCTTCTCCGGCTTCGATGCACACCACCACGTGTGCTTGCCTTGCCGCTCTTTTCTCTCCCTTGCCTCCACTTAATCGACTTAATCTCCCTTCGCCCATCAGCGAAAAAACTATGATATTTATGCTGTTAGAACGTTCCGCGGCAATCCGCGTGTCGTCGCTGCTTTAACGTCGTTGTATATTACTAGTCAAAAGTTTCAAGTCACTGTTGATGTTTGTTATTTATGAAAAAAAAAAAAAAAAAAAAAAGAATGAATTAAAACGTAATAGAATTTTAAGTTTCTTATTTTTGATAAGTTTGTTAGAGATTTATTCACTTTTGGTCATGATCGTTTGCGTTTTATTTTCGAGCGAATTATAGAATTTTCCAATTAGAAATTATCTTAGTACATCGCGAGCTTCGTAGTATTTCCACTCATCGGATAATTTATTTTTCATTACTTTCGCAATTTTTGCCTATGTGAGATTCAATACGAAGATAGAAGATTGAAAGAACTGTTTGAAGAATAAAGTCATCGGGACGTGTTTAAGAATTCTAGATAGATGTAAACTGATAATCGAATTGTAATTTCCATTATGTGATTGCGATGCTCGTTCGTATGTACATTTCCATTAGAAAATTCAAATTCTTTTCGCTCATCGCGAAAATGATGTGAAACTTTCGTGCGGTAGTATACGTAAGCACTTAAACTCGCTCACCGATGGGCTCTCGCGATCTCGAGAAACGTCGATGAATCTCCAACGTGCAATTTACAGTTATTCAGCCGTGTCGCTACTTTTATTACGCTACCTGGCGGGTTTTCAATTTTGTTTGCCTTTCATATACGACTTCTTCGCAACAACTTGAAAGGAAATAGTGAAATCGCGCGAAAACTGTTTGAAGCTAAAAATATTTTACTGCTTCGTTTACGTGGAAACGGTTAAATCCCCATTTCAGCTACCATAAAGCTATAGATCTTTTCTTCAAACGAAAAATTCGATTTTTCCCTGTCTCGTATATTTTTTATTTTCACGCACCTTTTATTTTCATTGCTTTCGTATAAATTCTATACTATGTAATTAACTGTTGGTAATTTAGGTGTTAAATGCACTTATGTTCGAGTAGATTACAATAATATATGGATATTTACCGCAATACTTGCGACAATGCTGAACAGGCGACGACAGATGCGACAAATATTTTGCAACGTGCGTTTACGAACAACCGTCACGAAATCTACCGGTGTTGTTTTCGATGTAAATCAGCACCTGGCGTGCACGATTATCCGTCGTTAACGCGTTTTATATACCTGTGTTTTCCATTCCACCACAATTTTTCTAATTTTATGTTATATGTTAAGCTGCGAAGAAGATCGATTTTTACATCTTTCAAGTCTTTCCATAGGCAAATTATTTTTACGTCTTTCGCGACAATATGCTTCCCCAATTCCTTAGAATAATTATTGACTTCACAATACACCACAACGAAGATCATGTGTTAATAATGAAAATAGACAATTTATAGAACCTGAGACTCGTTTATGTAACTGGAAGAATCGTTTTCGCGCATTCACCTCTTTTTATTAGAATACGTCACGTACATTATACAGTTTCGTACACGAACTATCTTGTTATTTGTTTCCAGGCATTTTATGGCCAATAATATTTTGACCGATGAAAGTGCTTACCGTCAATTAGCACGAAATATCACCTTAACGGCCATTATGGTATTCCTGTGTTACTTTCGTTTTATCTGTCAGTCTAATTAGTATTACAAATTGCCGTAATATTGGGATGGTTAATTGGCTGGATGACGAAAATTTATCGCGGCCTTTGATGGTATTGTCATTGAGTGATTCTTGGGAATGTGGATTGTCTGGTGGCAGAGTTAAGGGGGAAGATGGAAGTTCGTGTTCTACCATTGGGATATAGATTTTTTATTTTCCTGTATACATTTCTTAAATTACTCGTTAAGTTCGAATAAATTTTGATTTTCTGTTCGCCTTATAATTATACTTACAAATGTATTCCAAACTTTGCCTACTTTTAGGCACTTCGTGGTAGTGTGTCTTCTTAACACGTTCGCTAATTAATTTAGAATTAATTTACATTTAATTGCAATGCTACGCTCGATAACAAAATTCAGACGATCGTCGCGTATAATAAACTTACGTTGCGTGAAAAAATATATTCCAGAAAAATACTACGTTGGACGCGTTTCCTCAGCCGCTTGCGATAGCAAGTTTAATTGTTGGTTATTTGCTTAAATTAGGTTGTCCGAAAAGTGTCTTTCTTTTACAGACACGTCTTTTACAACGACGCATCTTTGTACAAAAATGAACTGTAATCTATCAAACGTTGTGATCTTCATCTTGATAGAACAAAATGGATCCTACGTCAAAATGGATCAATTCGATGAAATAATATAAAACGGAAAATGTGCATCCCTTATTTCCTTATAAAATGAAAGAAACGAAAGAAGGACGACCTAATATTAAATAATTCCCTAGTCTCGTACAAATGCAATTTTACTCGACGAATCAATCATCGAGTTCAACTCCACGCAGCTTGTAATCTCAGAGAATTCGAATCGATTTCCGCACGAAATACGGCGTGACCAGTTTCACATTCGAAGCGGCGGATATCGCGTTAGAGAAGCGTGTGCACGCTCGAAGCTCTAGGCGAACCATGATTACAGCAACGAGGCATAATTTGTACGAGATACAAAAAATGCTCTTCCTCTGCCCGGCGGACATAATCGGGCCAGGTATCGCGCGTAAACGCCTTTGCCCGATTAAACGTGTATTCCTGAAACGTAGGCGTTAACCTGTTGCCTCGCTATAAATAGCCGCGAGAGAACGTTCGAACGTACTATTAAGTCGTTCAAACGATATCACCCTTCCTCCGTCTGCTCCTCCTCCTACTTTTTCTACTCGTTCTCGCAGCAACCCTTCCTTCATTCCATCGTCCGTGAATTCCGTGACGATTTAAGAAATCCAAGGCAATACGTCTGACTCGATTCTTACCGTCTCATTGGTAGGACAGTGCCAAATTTATTTATTTATTTTCTCTTCCAAGGGTTTGTCAAGTGACATTTTTCATACTTTCTGTCGACGACAAATTAAGTCGTCTATATTAAAATTGTTAATTCTAATGAAAAATTCTAATTCCTTTATTATTCCAATATAGCGATCCAAGAAGAAGAATTCTTGCACCAAAGGGTTAATCCTTCACTGTCGTAACCACGAACTAGGATATAAATAAGAGCACACCTGGCTCGATTTTGCCATCTGAATTTATCTACTACCAGCATTGCGTCTGATTTAATTGAATCGTAAAGATTTTCTACCGGAGACCAGTTTAATTAACATTTCCTTTATGCGCAGACGGTTAGATGGCGACATTATCTCTGCATCGAGCATCGATATCTTCCAGTATATTCGTTCGCGACCAATTTTCTTTATCAAATCTTCGCGACGATCTCTTGAACACCCGTTCCGTTCTACCGATGTTACATAAGACGTTAACTGTACGATACGTACACGGTGTGCTTACTAAATGCATTGGCACACCGTTGCATTTATTATGGCATTTACATACTAATTAACACGGTCCAAGTATATGAAATTTCGCGTCATTTAATAACACATTTGTATTACTGCAAAAATTATTGGCACAGCATTGCATTTAGTATAGCATTTACATACTAATTAATTAAGCTCAAGTATATTAAATTTCGTATCATTTAGTAGTATTCGACTCGTACGACTACAAAAATTTGACGCTATGAAAATGTAATGTATATTAGCTTAAGTAATAAGGCCATTCACCTTCCCTTAAAAAACCACCTTAACTGCTACTTTGATTTTGATCTTAGTACAGTATCCGGACTGGAAAATAGTCGACTAGAATCACATCTTCTAGGAATTTTCAATGTTTCCGAAGAGGAAAACGGGTTTCGTTTCTCACGGAAATACGACGTGAAAAATTTCGTTCCATCTGTCGATCTGTGGCATCCTCGTGGATTTTGACGATATCTTTTTGAAAATTTGGTACCCTTAGCCTACCGTGTGGCTCATGTATTGGATGAATTGGGTTAGGTTTGGGTTATTCTTTATTTGTGTATCATCATACAGGGAACTTAGCATTAGGAGCGTTAGCATTGGTTCTGTACTTGTTCTGCCACTCTGTATAATCACAGTCTTACGCGGATTTCAACAATTAAAAGATTCGTTGGCCAAGAATGTTCACAAGAACCGTTCATTTCTGTGAAAAATGACCCTGATCTTTGCTCTTACTTTGATTGAAAATCTATATAAATAATTAAATAACCGATGCAACTAAATTTATCTGGTTTCTTTCTAGAAACTGTTGTATATCTCTTATACAAAAATTTAAATGCGAGCATTTTGACGTTCTTCCAAAAATTTATTTAACATTCTACAAAATGCAGGCATTAGTACACAGCGAGTGAACATATTACACAATCCAATATAACCTGATAAAGAAACGCCTCATTGAAAAATTATTATTACATATTTTACATATTACATTTTTTTATATTTATGTATTTTACATATTATTATTGTTGTTGTTGTTGTTATTATTATTATTATTATATATTGGAAGATAAAGATTTGTGCCAATACCTTTTGTAGGCACCTGTAGTTCGTGACGGGAAGCATCAGCTGTAACAGCGTGAAAGCGCAATTTGTCGGTGATTTTTTAAACAGCATGGTCCGGTGTTGTTCGTGCGAGTGTCGCCCTTATTGCTAATTTGTTTGCAGACAGGATTATTCATCGGTCGTCGATCGGACGGCAGCTGGTTCGCCAGTCAATTAATTCGATTTATACATGTGCTAGCGTGGCATGCTTCTCGTCAGAAAGTTGTTAAACGTTGCCGCTAATGTGTCAGATATAATGCATTGTGTTGGCAACTAAGTGATTGCGGATTTTGTCTGTTGAGATTATTAGATGTGTGAACAAGGGAACGCGTGGATAAATTGTAAGGCAGAAAATATATTTTAATACAGAAGTGTAAATACAAGAAGCGAGCAACTCTAACATAGAAATTCTCCAACGATTCCAATCAAAAACTCTAAGATCCTTGATAGATGCACCTTGGTATGTTACCAACGAAACAATACACCGCGACCTTAAGATACCCACAGTCAAAGAAGAAATAACCAAATTCAGAAACAGATATAATATAAGAGTTAACAACCACCAAAACCCATTAGTCACCCAATTACTTGACACGACGGATCAGATCCGCAGACTAAAAAGGCAATACTCCTTAGATCGAAGCATTAGATTCAACTAGAATCAAACATACTAGAAACTTTTATAATCCAAGTTACAGTACCACGTCAAAATAATTTACTTCAAATTGTGTATGAGAATTGATTGTAAATAATCTACTAAATAAAAAAAAAAAAAAAAAAAAACAAGAAGGAATATAATTTGAGGTGATCCAGATTCACATGCTAGCAGTGTCACCTGAAAGCCTTGAAGCCATCTTCGCCTGTCTACTGTTTATGGTTTGCCTTCGTCCCAGTCTTTTGTCTATACGCTGTCGATGGCTTCAGTGCTTGAGAAAACTAAAAAGACCAGATGTAGAGTTTTCTTAAAAGTGGTGACCACTTCAACACTGTCAATACCACCTAATGACAAAATCTGCAATCACTTAATTGTCAATCCAATATAATGTACTTGATTATTCTTTTAGCTTGGCCTAACTTGCCTTACCTTAGCTTGACCTCGTTTCTCTTGGTTTGGCTTGGCTTTATTTAACTTGACTTGGACCTGGACCTGATCGGAAACTTCAACTGTGGTCAGGTTCACTTTTTTGGACGCCGCTGCCTTCTACCGAGGTTCTTAATGCGTTACAACTTTCGCACGCCTAAAGAGCTCAACCTGACCCGTCGTTCCCACTCTTCAAGTCCGAAAATTCACCACTTTCTAGCCAACTTGTGATTGCATTTTATACTTCGAACTGAAATTCTTCAGAGTTAAGGTGTTGTAGCAAACACTGTTTGACAGAAATCAACAAACTAATGGAATGAGCTAATTTTCAAGTAATTAGATTTTGCTGTACACACGATTTTTCCTAATTCTCTATCGATATTCTGCGGAATTATCGTTCACGCTTATTATTATTTACTTACAGATAATGATACGATCGAATAACAAGAATAGAATCGTTGCTTCATGGTCTTCTCATTCAGCAGATCAGATGTATCTTCATTTCTTGAATTTCATACTAATAACGAGACAATTTTTAATTATTCTAGAGTACACAATTCCTAACTAATGTTCTGTTTTTGTAGCTGTTAGGAATAGCTTTCACGAATTCTTAGATCGTTACGTGGATGAATGGGAAATTCCGATCGATTAATCATCGCCTTTGTAATTTGATTTTCTCAGATCAAGCTAAATGTTACGATATTATAGCAATTAATGTCGATGGCGATATATATATATATATATATAGCAAGCATCTATTATATGTTTCAATTAATCACTCTGCTTACTTGAAAATTTCCATTTTTAGTTATACGTTATTATCTACGCTCATATCCGAGCTAAATTAAAGTTAGTCGAATTCGTGCGGACCTTCATTACTCACCTGCGATAACACGTTCGGATAATGTTTGTAGTCGAGAATTTCCGCGCGCTTAAAAGATGCAGGAGGCAAGGTTGAGAAAAATAAACGAAGTTTAATCGCATGCTCGAATAACTTGTAATTATGTACAATGGGATGAATCTTTAATTAACACAAAGTATCGAGTTAATTGCTACGTAGTATCGAAAGTCGGTTATTATTAACGTCCATAAGAATTTCATACGTAGAATGTTCCCGGTAGCATACAGCCTTTTAATATTATAAATTTTATCCTCATGCCAGTTAAAACGTTATGCTTGTCTCGAATCGATTTACGTCATTCTCATCTGCAATTCTCCCCTTTTATTTCAAATTTCTCTTCTCTTCGCCTTTGTTGTTATTTCTTTAATAAAACGAACGAATGTATATATATATATATATATATATATAAAATTACAATTGCAAAGGAACACAGTATACTCTTTATTAAATTCGTCGTACTAATTAAATTTCCAATTACTCTACTCATACACGTTGTCTCTTATAATTAATCGAACGATATTAATAATCAACGGGTCGCTGTTTAAATGATTCAAATTTAAAACACATCCAATTTTTAACCAATAATACACAAAGTATTTTTTATCGTTGCAATAAAAAATCGGATACGTTATCGGTAACAAGGAACCCTTGCTCATCTTTTATAGTAAAAGTGAAATAAAATATGAAAGGTTTATTATTTTCTATCAAACGTTTATTACTTTTAATACGGAAGCCTTGCGACTGAGTAAATTTGTTTACTCGATTCTGGCAGCAAGTCGATTGTCCTAAACCGCACGAATACGTATCAATCTTATACGTATCAACGATATACGTTGGCAATTTTCGAGTATACAACGAGCATCTCTGAATCGCTCGCGTCTTTCTTTCGTATTTCGCGAAATTACACCTCGGAATCATGAAAGTATGGATACCATACGGTACATAATTGAGATTGGGCTTGATTAATGAATCACTTGCCCGTCACAATATTGCTACGTATTTCTGGCAAAGCAATAAAACTCTCAGGATGACGATCAATGGCCATTAATCGGCATGGTTCACCGTACAGCAATGCGTTTTAAGCAGTTTTATAATTGCTTTGCGCAATGCTGCCTGGAAACCGATCGATCGTTTATTCTTTACGAGAACGTGTAATTTCTACGCGTTTCTTCCAGCTTCGATCCGTACGTGTCATATTGTCGATCGTACTCGTGATACATTCGAATTGGCCGCGAAATTTATTGCTAGCAACTATAGTTATTCAAACGGATAATTACATCGAAACGGTCTCGCGGCCACGCGTAATTGCGGTTAATCGCGGATCATCTATTCTGTACAGAGTTACTTAGATTATTTCGCCTTAATTCTGTACAATTATATTTGTTTTTTCGCTATCGCTGAAGCTCGTCGATGGCAGATTAGAAAAATTCTAATTGCACAGGGTAATGGTATGCACAGGATATTACCGGAACATCGAATAATTGCTATTAAACTATTTTATAATTAGCGCCGATATGGAGTTTCGTTCTTCGCAAACGATTAGATGGCGAAGCATTTTAATATACACGGTGCACATAAATTCGTGGTGGCAGCGAAATCAGGAAGCTTCGAGATTAAGAGAATAAAAATTGGTTTAGGTATATTGATAGATCGAATTTAGATAGGATAATAGAAAAGAGCGATAGGGTACAATGTGTAATAGTATTGTATGTTGATAATTGTTCGTGTATTTTAATTAATAAGATCTGATAATATCCTATATCATTGGAGAAAAAAGTGTATATGTGATTCAGGGTTAAACGAAGGATTTTAATTGAATTTTTTATTTGGACGCAATCGATTGCGAAGCGATAGCCTTACTTTGATAAATCCCCAGCGCTTAAGAATTTCACGTGCACTGCGGCCATTCATTATTCAGCTTGATACACGTAAACAACCTCGATACATAGGCCAGCGCCAATTTTCCTACCAGTTTTAAACGAGATTGCTCAGAATCTGAAGTTATTAATCGATGATACAAGTAGGTTCATACAAAAGAACTAAAGTATCTAATTATTCACGAATAAATCACGTCCTCTTTCGCTTCTTTTACCATATTTTATGCATTTCGTAGATTTTGGGATCGTTAATTTTCTCAAAAATGCTCGCTGAAAATCCTCAATCTGCAACAGGACGAGAACCGATATGCATTGTTCATTTCATCTTATTACGATACGCGTGAAACCAGTCGGTTGCTAAATTAGTCGTCAACGATTAATGGAAATTACAGCGGCCAAGGCAATTAGAGGGTCCGCGTGACATCGCGTCACGGTGGAACGATGCATCGATCAGTGACGAATGATGACCGATAATAACCCGTCGCTGGCGTCATTTCTTTATCATGAAATTCTTATCTAGCTCGGCTGACTCATTTGCAAATAATAACCACACGCGTAGACACGTTCTTGTACATGCAAGTACACTCCTGTTCGCAAGTACCTAGATACTTGTTTCATAGGAAACGTGACGAGTAATCTGAGTACGTCAAAGAAAACAATTGTTCGAAGAGAATTAGAAAGCACATGAAAACGTATATGGAAATTGTATAATTTTTAGTGAGAATGTACGCTTCGTTCATTCGTTATAAAGGTAGCATTTCAAAAATTATTCTAGCACATTTTGAAATTTTATCAGTTTTTATAATTTTATAATTTTATCTATTCTTCTATACATAATTCCTCAACATCTTGTAAAAATTTCCCATTTCAATTTTATAAAACTTCCACGCTAACGTTCATCGTTGTCTTGAACTTAACTTTCAGTAAACCCGCGTTACTTGGAAGCCCAATGCTTGTAATCAGAATTCACTGAATCGAGTAAGGGGGAAGATACGACGTTGTATTGGGTTGGCAACTAAGTGATTGTGGATTTTGTCATTAGGTGGTATTGATTTAGTTGCCAACCCAATATATTGTAGTATCGTGGACGAGGGGTCTGGGAGGTGTCGGGCGAATTATAAACAAGCGGTTGCTGAGCATGTGCGTGGTGGGGCTAAGACAAAAGGCAAGGGTTTGCTAAGGGACGATAGACGAATTAACAGTCATTGTGTGTTGAGAAGTCGGAGAGTGCGAATTGCGTTGTCGAGAGAGAGAGTTGGATCCGCGGTGACGAGAGTTGCAAATTAATTATCCAGTTGTCTTAATTATAATACGTTATTGTGATTAGTTCACGTTAAACAACAATCGTTTCCTGTTTAATCAACACCTGTTTAACCCATTTATTATAAATAAACTAATTGTAGTAAAGATCCCACAATTTAAACGGCAATAAATTATACACACGCGTATTTGAAACGAAGAAAAATATTACGCTCGGTTAATAGAGCGTTCGAATAATAAAACGTTCGGATGTTAGGATATTCGGACAATATGTGTCCGGATAAGAGCAGCTCTATTGTATTTCATATACGAACATGGAACTTTTCTACGATAAATGTCGAAATATTTTCCAGAGTCAGTGTACTACGTATACGTATAACTCTAGGTGCGTGTCGCAATCTCGTTTTGTTGGACGATGTTTGAGGCGAGCGTAGCTGCTCGTCTACTTACAGGAGGCTTCGTTCACGCACGCCCACCGCGGCCGTGACCACGTGTTCCACACGCTTCATCCACACGCTTCGTCCAACACGGTCGTACGCGTGCGTACGGGTGCGTGTGTGCGCGTCACGGCTCCGAGACTCGCGTCGCTCCGCACGGAGTCTCGCTCGAGTCACACCTGCTCCTTTTTCCCACGAGATCGCTTTGCCCCCCAGCCACCACTCCTTCCTCGGACGTCCTCGGCCACCCTTGGCTCCTTTCGCTCTCTGACAAGCATCGAGTCGGCCAGGGGCGGCGGAATTGACTCGTCCGTGCCGCCACACAGATTTCCTAATGTTCTTCTCTAATGTCCTTTCTCTTCGTCAGTCACGCTCTTTCCACTAGTTTCATTAGCAGATCGCGAATTTTTCGGCATCTACGGGAAATTTAAAAACGCTTGCATGGAAAGATCGCGTGGGATATATCAGGCGAAATGGAAGACGAAACGAGGAAGGTTCGTTTTGCCTGATTTTTCATTTTACGGCGCACTTTGCTTGCTAAAGTTGAAATCGTGGAATTGTCAGTGATTACCAGGTCGCGAATGTTCGTTCGTTTAAACTGCATAAAATGCAGGCGATATGGAAAAATATGTAGGTATAAAGTATAGCGATCTCTATAATATTTGAATTTTATAATAATTTGAATTTTTATAAAATATGAATTCGCACAACAATCCATGATACTTTTGTCTGACGTGCAGAAGAAAAGCTTGGTATTCGTTATAGCTTTCATTTGTTGAGAAACCTGAAGGCGCCGTGTGCTTCAAAATGCAGATAGATGCGCGAAAAAGGGGTCTCGTTAATTAACTTAATATATAAGCTGGTCCTCTGGCCGTTGTCGCTTTCGATCTCCCTTCCATGCGGTACACGCGTAGTATCAATGTCAGGCTGTTTTTCACAGCGCGAATATTGTGGGTCATTTGCATTAAGAATGCAAGATACGGCGGGTACAGCCTCATGCCGGTAATCGATCTGCGATTTTGCACCGCGATAAACGCCGTTCGAGATATGTCCACATCCCGCGCGTCGAATTAACGGGTCACATCCCAGCCCGTGTTATTTCTGGCCTAATAAAACGTCAATTATCGCATAATTCGAAGGAGAAGAGATAGAGAGAGAGAGAGAGAATATCCGCTTGATTTCTGAATTTTCGACTAATTGAATAACGTAAAATTATATTACAAACGAGCGAACGTGGATGTGAGAACAGAATTTTAAGCATATCGCGTTATTTTATCTTTATTCTTTTTCCACTTTCGAGATGTTACAATTTTTCAGCAAATAAAACATTTTTTTTTTTTTTTTCAACAAACGATATAAGAATTTCTTTTTCTGAAACAGGTTAGGCTACAAGGTAGTTAAATTCAAGTGCACATTCGTGTAAAATATCTTCGCGATCGTTAAATTTAATAAAAAAATTTTCACGGTCTAAAGAAACATTTGACCCTAAAAGGGTTAACCAATTCGCATAACACGCCGGATCATTGATTACATAGAACTTTCTGACATCGCTCGGTATCTGCTTTTTTCATTTTCCAAATTCGCCAATAATCGATACAAGTTTAAGAAACATCTCGGTATAGCTTGCAAGAAGAAAATTACTTCGGTTTTGCTTATCGATTTGTGTATTAAACTTCGCGTCTTCCTGCGGAATTCTCCCTGTGAAGCTTCTTTATCTTCCTTTTTACCAGCGCCCTGTCAGTGATCGCGACTAAATTTCTATTGAACGGCGTAACATCGAAATCAATTTCGACAATGCCGCGATAACGTAACACAGTTGGTAATGTTCAATATTTTAGCTGAGTCACGATCGATCGCAAGTGGTTCTCCATCCAGCAACGATATTCTCTCGTACGCATTGACTGTTTTTTAATATCCGTACGGTACGCTGTTGGAAATTGAAAATCGTACAAATATCTGAACAACAAGAAAATTACATTAATTTTACAACAAAGTAATAATTTTATGTAATATACGCAGAGTGGAGATTGTATTCGTGAGAAGACTTTAGGCGAAAAATAACATTTATAAGTATGAGTATAAAATAACATTTTTCTCGTGTGATGTACAAATATTGTAAGAATCACTGTGCGTCATGTGAAATTCCTGTAAACGTTCGTCAATGTTTACCATGCACACGCCCTCCAGACTCGCACTTGAAGCTCAACGCTTCTTCTTTTCCCTTTTTTATCTACCTCGTGTAGTCCCAACTTATCTACTGTTAAGTAAATTCACGTACGAAACGTAGATTCAGGGTGAGTACGACGTCGAGAGGACACTCTACCATTGCGATAAGAGGAGGTCCGTTTTTCGTTGATACGCAGATATATCGAAGCGTGAAGTGGAGATCTGGTAATGAGAAGCTTTTTAAGCTGCTTGGGATCTTTTTAAAACACCTGGTCACCTAAACACAATTTCTTCACCTTTTCTTTTTTTTTTTTTTTTTTTACAATTCAACTAAGCAATTTTAAAAGAGAAACCGTAACAGTTTCGTGGGAAAAATTATTGAATTATCGAATATTGTAAGTGGTAATTATTTTTTTACCGCTGGTATAACTTACATCGTTCGTCATTTTAATTTCCCGATCTTTTATAACCATTCGTTTCTATTTATGCTAATTTTGATATCACGAAAATGGAGAAAAGGAACAGCGTAAATCCAAGCCAAGTATGTTGGAATAATAAATTCCTGATGGTCGCTAGCCTCGGCTTTAACCTTAATCATCGTCTTTTAATTACCGTCGTGAACATCGTTGTGCCGATCAAAATCGTCTTCTCCCGCGTTCATCTTTGAAATTTTAATTACAGCCCTCGTGTTATGATTAATCGAAGAACTTACGGAGGTGGCTTACGAGAGTTACGACGATCTGAAAATCCTGGTTACGACTTTGGCCGAGTTTCTGTCTTTAATTGCCTCGATTAAAAGCTACTTAATGTAATAATAGTTTTCGGAAATATTTACTCGGACACGTTTTTTCTGATCCTTTCGTTTTTACGAGAACGCTATCAATTTTTTCTTTTGACACGTTTTCTTTTTAGACAGGTAATAATCTTTTTCTTCCTATTTGCTTTCCAACAAATGTTCTACAGGTTAATTACAGCAGGGTGATTTTCAGGTCGTTCTATAATTTAAGGTTCAGAGTTTGCGTTGGGTAAGTGATTATCGACTAATTAAAATGTTGTTAATGTTTTGTGTTCCGGGGATTTCTTGCGAGTTGATGAGCGTCACGGTATCCTGGAATAATAAATCAGTTTAAATAGCTACAAGTACTAGTTACGTAATAGAACAACCACTTTTATACTGTAATACTTTTCTAATTAATATTACACGCATCAATTTCAGAAATATTTCATCATTCTAAATGAAAATCCATATGAAAATCACGTTTGTACTCTTTCATTATTCAAGGCTGACAAGCAATTTCCAATTTCTAAATTTTTTATTTTAGATGAATGAAATATAAATACAAGGGAACGGATTAGATTTTATACTATAAAAATATATATATATATAAATATAATATGTTAACTTTTCAAGATATTGACCAGACTATACCACCCTCGCTATACAAATCATACGCTTTATTGTATGTAGTCATGTTTGCTGTATGTAGAAAAAGGATAGTTTTCATTGAAAAAACTGCAAAATGCACAATCATTTTTGCACTTATGGAAAGAATATTATCCCCAATATGGAGTTTACTCTGAACCATTTATCTTTCTCCTATTTCCTTATCCTTGTTTTCTTATCGTTTAGAAAAAAATACTCTGCAAACTAGTAGCGCCAACATCCTGTACATTTTCTCACTAAATACTCGTCAAGTATTAATTAACTACACCTACTACTACTAATACTACCACTACTACTACTACTACTACTACTACTATTATTACTACTATCAACAAACTGGCTCTCGTATTAAGATACATAAGAAACAATAAGTGAACAATGGTTAATTTTCAATGGAATGGAGCGTGAAACACCGTGGATGGTGACGATCGGTGGTCTCGAAGCGACGACCTTGGTCGGTCAGCCTGGAAACGTACGTATACGTCCTTGGCTGAAAAATTTACGCCAACAATTAAACTACACCTTGAGCGCGGAGAACGCGTCCTGCACCTGATGCCCTTTTTTAAAAGGCTCCTCTAGCCCTCGGTGTCCTTGACCTCTCCCCCCTTTCGTCCTTCCCTATATCCCCACGGCGGTTTCACAGCGAAAGAAATCAACGTAATTCACGCCCGCATTGCGTTAAAACGACCACTACCCACACCTGTGATCGTCGAAACTGCCCATGAAAATCCCATGAAAATCTCATGACATCGTTGCTGTTTGTGTAAACCATCTTTTCTCAGCTTAATTATTTTTTAACGTTTTTCAGTTTGACTTTTAGTGGACTTCTTGAGGAATATTTTGACTTTTAGAGGAATTCTTTTCGAATTTTTAATTGGATAATTTTTCAAAGCGATTCTAATTTCGATGAAATTAGTCCTTTTTAACTGGTTGTCGTTTATGTACATTATATGTAACATGTGTTATTTATGTTATTTATATCCTAGTTTTACTGAGACTTTTGTTGCTCGATTTCTATTTTCGTTTCATTCACCGTTTCATGAAATCTTTTCTACGAACCTTATTTTCTGTCGATAAATAATCATTTTCAAATATTGATATTAATTTAATATCAGAAAGAAAATAGAAGAAACGTGCGTATGCTTGTTAGAAGATGAGTAAAACATACCACGGTGTGATTGTTCCTTTAGTCGAAGCTTAGAGTTTCAAGCTTAAAGCTTCGACCTTAAAGCTTCAACATCGTACGATATCGGCCCTAAAATTCAATCTTTAAAGTCGAAGTACCATAAACTTTCAAAGATTTCTACCTCGTACGATATCAATGGTAATTTCTTAAGACACTGAAATTCCCTCAAATTTTGGAATATTCAACTTTCTATAATTTGTATTTAATTAGATAACGACTACTTATAGTTTTCACCCACAAAATAAAACGAAAGATTTTAAACGAACAGGCCACTGTGGTTATTTACAACACAATGACGTAGGCTGAGGGTTTAGGTTGCACAACAAAACTTCACAGACATCGACTTTACGCAGCGCTAATCTGAAAGCTTGTGTGATGGAATAAGTGACTCGATCGTTTACAGTCCCGTTTTAAAAGCATATCTCGCGACAAACTGCGAGACGCGGGTCTTTCAGTTGCAAATGAGCCGTTTATTGAAGAATCGCAGGTGCCTCTTAAAGATTTTCTTGTTTCCATCGCGACATGCTCGCCTCGATATGCATTTTTTTCCATCCTCGCATTTCAGGTGTCTTCAGCCTTCGGTGGAATGCGTGTCGTCGAAGTTGCAGGGGTTAATTGCGTGCATCGAGTCATTAAGCAATTATCAAGTAACAGGACATCGGCCTAGTAAATCCACGCCACGGTAATTTCCATCCGTTTCATCGTCGTTTTCCGTGTCTTATGAGATGAATTGACTTGTCTTGAATCGTAGACAGTCGGTTCGACCGTAATTTCGTTCGATCGTTATTACCCTCTGAATTGTACAGCCAATAAATGAAGTTATAGGAATTAGGTAAAATAATCAAATTATGGCTTATACGGTAAAATACAACTTTCTATATATATATATATATATATATATATATATATATATATATATATATATATATATATATATTTTCTAATTACAATAAACGGTACATGTAACAATGAAGTATGCGTTATATAAATAAGCAACAAGTGTACATTATGGTAATACGGTTCCTTAACGAAGAGTTTCAAGAGTGTCTTGGATAATTTTCACACAAAATTCCTGGAAAGAAACACATAGCGGTGATACCGTACGATTACCACAAAAGAATGTGAGAGGGAAAATAACAAGCACTTTGGACATGGCGTGAACAAACTCGATGGATAAATTCGATAAAGAAATTCTTAATACGATCAACTCTAACATCTGAATATAATTTTTGAATTAAGAACTTAGAAATTGACCAGCTGAATTAATCGAGAAACATTTGGAATTCAAGTTAACTACGACTGGGGCTAATTTAGATTATAATTCTTTGAAAGCTCGCAAAGATATGGATAGCAAATCAACCGCAAGAAGCTTAAAACCGGTGGCGACTATTATAAATTGTAAGATCACGATTGTTTCAATGCATTGAAAATTTCTATCTTTTTTTATTTTGTCATTAGTCCGATAAAATTAATCGACGAGAATTTGATGCTGCGGCGATATATTTTTTCGTCGGTTATTATCTTGAAAATTTGATCGGCTACCGAGTATCATCACCATTAACTTTGCGAAAGAATCACGCATTTCATGGCTCGTGCGTTCACCCTTACGAGAGTGCGAGTCTCGTAATCGATTGAGAAACCGCCACGAATGCCATCTTAGGTGTTGTTTTTCCCACAAGTCATCGCACCTTTGAGAAACCATCCAATTCAGCCAGTGTCTCCGAAAAAACTGACACGTTCGTAATTCGCCAGAAGCTATTAGGGTTGTCGACCGCCATACTCCCCATCTCTCATCCACGAACTGGTTCACAGGAAACCTGTCATTTCCTAATAACTTTTTCAGTTCGCGATTATTAGGCCTTTAAGAAGTGTTTAAAGCACGTCGTTTTATCGTATCGCATTATTTTTTATTGGTTCCGATTAAAACCTAGAGATGCATGGAATAAGAAAATAACTGGCTGGTTTATCGCGCGATATTATGGTGATATCATTTTGATCGCTGGCTTTATTATTATTATTATCCTTTATTATTAACGTAGCATATTAATTTATTACTTAATTTTAAGGCTACTGCGAGTTTCACTTTTGTCGGAATATTTTTCATGCAGAAAAGTCTTTCGTCGTGGGAAGCTTCCATTTTTGGGGTTATAACTTTGATCTTCGAAGAAGAATTCATTATTTTTATTTAGTAAGAGCATACAGTATATTCTTGTTGCGAGAAAGTTTCATCATAGAAGGTTCTAATGTTTTAACTCGTTTTATTTGAATTTTAAGGTATATTCACTGCACGTACGTACAACAACAATTGTTTTCCGCTTTCAGTTTATAAATTGCGGAGAAAATGTATTTTTCAAGAAATTTACATAATTCTAGTGGACTGTGGTATAACAAAGAGTAAGGTAATTGAAATATTTCCCAGATTTCTACAGTCTCTGTGATTAATTTCACCATTCGATAAACTCGTTGATTGCATGTTCAATTTAATTAGAAAAGTGCTTACGTAATCGGGATTCTAATTGGTTAACGTACATTCTTTTCTCACAATCGACTCAGCCAGCGTACAATGAAATTTCTTTGAACGACACGTTCGCCATATGAAAAGAAAGAAAGAACAAGGAACGAAGTCGAAAGCAGGGAGCCGAATTGGAAAGTTTTACACACAAGCAGCCCATACATCAAAATATTTTTCTTCTTCCCATAAAAAAAAACTTCATTCTTTTCTGTTGTAGCCGTCTTGGTATGGCAGAGCAAACATTCTGTTTTGCAAATCATTTTCGTTTGAATGCAGAACCGGGTGGCTTAATAACCACGTTTCACCAATGTGTTTTGATAACTTTATTTTGGCAAGCGGTTAGTAGCAAAAATACAATGACACGTCATTTCGTACGAGATGTAGGGGATAGGAACATCGTTTGTTCTTCGATAATTTGTCCAACTAATTTTTCATTTAACCCCTAATAAAATTCTTATACGTCGATAGTCCCGTTTTCCGTAAATTTACTCGATTCCAATAATTTCCTTGCTTTAATAATCTTCTTGTTTTCATGAAATCACGCGCTTGATGATTCAAATTTTTAATCGCCTTTAAGTAATCAAGGGCTACACGAGTCTCTAAGAAGCCAAGCTGATGCACCTTTTCTGAATTTCTCGGTTTCATTGTACAGGTACACCATTAACGTTCCATTCTCAAGAGAAAAATCACTTTCGTAAGTTCATTTATCACATGAACACGGCGCAGATAATGGAAGGTCTTATACCATACGTATGAATCAGTATTCGTATCCTCATTTTTCTCTACTGTTCAATTTAACCAACCTCCTGTTCAACCTCTCATACACTATCCTTACGAATTTGATGAAAAAAATTTTCTCCGTTCCATGAACCCGTAAAATCACGTCCCCGTAAACTCGCTTAAAACACAAGCTGCGGCATAGCGACCAACGTCTCGCCTTCAAAATAATCATTCTCCTCGCCTGTACCCCCTTCCAAAAAACTCGCACCCCGTTGGACGAAAATGCAGCAAGCGTTCGAAGAAAACGCGGCGGACAAAAGTGTGTGAAGCTCGAGAATCAAAGGCCCTAAAGTCCAAGAGGAAGAAGCGTTAAGAAGAAATTCGATTTCTTCGCGCACAGAACAAAACCAAAGAGAATACATACATACATACATACATACATACATACATACCGGTATAAGCGTTTCGAGTGGATGTACGTTGGAAGAAGTGGACCTCGCGGTCTTCTTACGGGGCCCGTAGCTTACGGATCGATTTTACACGTGCAATACTTTTTGATTACTTTAGGAAGGGGGCCCAAGGTGGGGCCCGCCGTGTCTCAGCGCCCTGGCTTTCCGTGGGCACGGAGGGGGCCCATCGACGGGGGGACTTTGCCCCCACAAGTGGCTCCCCGGTAGCGCCGTCGCGCACCTGCCGCTTATTCCCACGCCGGGACTCACGTTCGCCTCATCTTTCCTCTGTTCGTGTTTCCCGCTACCCCTCGACATCCCTTGGCCGCCTCTCTTTCTCTCTTCTTCAACTCCTCCTTCCCCCAACCTTTCTCTCTCTCTCTCTCTCTCTCTCCCTCTCTTCATCTTACTCTCTACTTATTTCCCTGTCTTTTTTTTCCACCTTGATTTTACTCTATTCCTCTCCTTTCTTCTGTTTCTTCTTGTTCTTACAGTGTACGACCCTCTCTCGTCAACGGCGGCACACGTGTGCACCACGGGCCCCTTCTACGAGGGCACGCTTATTTATTTTTAGATATTTTCGTACGGCCACGAGATATACAACCCTGTACGCAAGCCACGAATTTCGAACGAGGTGCCCTTTCCCCATACCCTTTGCACAGGCCACCATAATATTCCGGCGGTACGTGATCATGGGATTTGTCTGCGAGGGAATGTGAATTTGACGAACCAACCCTACCGCGTTCTTTCGCCCATCTTCTGATCAGTTGCGTTCTCTTTAACGCTGGAAAGTAGTTAGTCGATGCACGTTGTTTCTCTGTTTGGTTTTACAGTTTTGTTTTAATCTCGTAATCTTCTTCACTTGCTAAAACGACAACGAGATTGAAATATATAAATTCCAGGGTCAAGGTCCTGAGACTTTAGGGTTCAAGGATGGTTAGGCTCGGTAGAAGGGATATTTTGCTTGACAAGGTTAAATTTGATTTAGGGAGAGATGATTGCAATTTTCTTTCTCGGAGGTTTGGATAGACGTAGTTTGCTTCGCCACGAGATGACGGAATACTGAGATTTCGCGAACTTTTACACCCATCAATGGCGGAATGACGTTAATGGATGAAGAATTTTCATACGAAAATTCCTATTTCGGATAGTTTAGTATACAGCATAGTGAGAACATAATCCTATTTTCGGAATTCGTATTTTTCAGGCGATCTAATTTGCCACGTTCCAAAGTCACACGGTGAAACAGCAAAATGAAGAATCACGACAAAGACAATTGACCCCGAAAGAACGATTGAATTATTCTCGACAGGAATTGTTACAATTACGCTTTCCGGTTTCGTATTATGCGTATTATTCAGGTTGGCGTGTTTTTGTAAGACACGTTGCACGGGGAAAGGAAAAGAAAGAGAATCGCAGGGAACACGCGAACATCGTGAGTGAAATAAAAGGACGCAGCGAGTAAAGTGGATAAAGTGGAAGGAGAAAACGGACACCTCGAGTCGAGGATGTCGTTCTGGTTAGGAATTCTGACGGGTTCTTTCGTCGAAGAAATCCAATACTCCGGCGACGTCTGGTCGTGGTCGAACGGTCGTTTTGTTTGACGTAGGCACCAATGCACTGATATTCGACCAGATTCCTTATGGATTGCCTGTATCGATCTTCCAACAACGCAACACCGATCAGTTTTCTTTCTTACATGTTAAATACTGTGACAGGCACACGACTGTTAATACAAGCTTGTCGCAATTAAGAATTTTCAGCCTCTTTTACTTTACTTTCAGTTATTCGTCATTCTTCGAATGTTCTTGATAATCGTTAGTTGCTTCTTAGGTTGGAAATTTAGTTTTCTATCTGTGAGAAAATCTTTCATCAACCTGGAAAAGTAAACCCTCTCCATGTGACGAATAAACTGTCTGTACAGAATTAACATTGTCGGTATAGATATCGATCTTTATCACTGATTTTACTATTCTTCACAGCTGCAATCTTTTCACTCGACTTTATCGAAATTCTATAGAGAAATTCTACAAAACGTGTGAAGATATTTTACTGAATTATAAAGACAACAAATTAGACGGAATGGAATCAAATTATCCGTCTCCTGGTTCAATCTCGTCCAATGTTCTCTCTCCTTTATCCTATCAAGTTAAATAATCTTTTACGTTTATTTAATTTCTTCCAACTTTAAAGCAAATGCAAAACCTGAAAACGTTTATAACAGCACGTTACGTTTAAACGATCCAACCCACGAAACTCCGAATGCAAATACTTCCATCGACAAACACCTGCAGCTACCTAAATCTCCAACACGAACACCATTGCTCACCCTCAGAAAATTAAATACAATAGCTCGGTGGAAGAAAATCGAATTTCCTGCAACGAACCAACGAAACCTCCATAGGTATTTCACTATAGATCCGATCGGACACGCATCCACCCTCATTACCCTCCTACGAGCAGCCGAAAGAATCGTGTACGAACGTTCTATTTAAGAATTCCATTGTCCACCCCGAGGGGTAGCGTGTTCCCGCCAGGAACGCGTCGAAATCGGTGTCAGGGTAGTGGAGGAATCCCGCATCACCGCTATTGTTGTTCGTCAACCCCACGCGAGGGTTGCACGCTGGGACAAGTGGCATTGTGTGTTTTTTGGGGGAGATGGGGAACATTGCACAGGTGCACAAGCCTGCGTAAAGTGCATAATGTGAATCGCTGAATGGAGGGATGGGAGTGTAAAAGAAGGGGAGACAAGGAGTTTCTGGACAAACAGGCCCCCTCTCTGTGCAGGAAAATTAGGAGCCTTTTTAGACCGAGGAAGAAAGAAGGGAGGCTGCCCGGTTTGCAGACGTTGACGCATTTTCATCTCCGCCCTGAAATTGCCGATACGCGAGGGGAAAAAAGGAGGATGAAAATCCTCCCATACGGAGATTTTGTTCTTTTTCTTTTTTCTTTTTACCGAAATTCTAGAGAGGTCTGTCGAGGGTTTTAGTCGACTTTGCGTCTTTTTTGGCGTCTAAAAAAAATGTTCGCTGAAAGAAATTGGAATTATTTTTAATTCAGTTGGAAATTCGTAAATCTATTCGATTGGTTGAAATTTATGGAGGTTTAAGATGTATTTAAGAAACGTTCCATTTTCCTAAAACAAGCAACATGTAACTTGAGTTTTAAACTCGACTATTTTATGCAATTAGGCGTATTTATTCACAATAACAATACTTTGTTTTACTTGATATCCTAACCACTTCTACCCTCTTTATAGAAAATCGTATCTATGTATAATCGCTGGATTTCAGAAATATGTTGCAGTTACGTTTCTAATAAACTGTTTCATAGGATATTTATTAAACATACGAGGTATATTTTCAAGTAAAAATAGCGTTTAGTGTTAGTGTGGTAGCACAAGCTAAAGAATATTTCATCGAATTCTTAAAACTATTAACCCGAAGAGATTTCCGGCGAAAAGGAACCGAAGCTGATCCTTTTTCATCCCTAACTTCCGATACAAAATTCTACTCTATATCGTAAGCTTGTATATGTATTTGATATTGTATGTATTTAATATCACATAAGAGCAGGACGATGTATATCAACTTTCAAGTTGCACAAAGCTCACGCTTTGTCTCTAAACTCACCGATTCTAATATCCTTCTAGAAGTATTGTGAGACGGTTCCTTCTTATGCAACTAGAGCCCTCGTGATTAACAAAACCTCCAACGAAACGTAATCCTACTTTGACGTTCTTTTCTTATTTCTTATTCCGCGAAACTTCTAGAACGCGTTATACAACCGTCTTATCCAACAAAATAAAATTCTACCGCGACATTCTTTTACCATTTTCACTTGTAAACTAAATCTTCCCAATTTATCTGCAAAACTAAATTAAAACACACTATAGAAGCCTCTCATCCAACAAAATAAAATTCTACCGTGACATTCTTTTACCATTTTCATTTATAGGTAATTTATCTGCAAAACTCGAAGGTACCTTACAGCACCATCACATCCGACAAAACGTCGAAACAGTCTCGCGAATGCGATACCAGCTCGATCACTCCTCCATTCTTCATTCCCTTCATAAAAAGCGTCTCAGAGGAACGTGGACGTTTCCACGAGACAAGGATTAAATTGTGTGTTCAATACCGGGGCAGATCCGGTCCCAAGGTTACCTCGTTCATGCGTAAGTGGCTGTGTCTTGAATCGTCGAAGACAGAGCCTGATAATCGGCACGGTTGCGAGGAAATTACATACCGGCGTGAGACTTGTAACAATGTATACACTGTTCGTTTGGACGGTTGATCACGATTATCGAGGTAAACACGTTGAGGCTAAAAGTGAAACGTCGTTTCACAAAGC
Source organism: Bombus campestris (assembly GCA_905333015.3). Classification (NCBI taxonomy): domain Eukaryota; kingdom Metazoa; phylum Arthropoda; class Insecta; order Hymenoptera; family Apidae; genus Bombus; species Bombus campestris. The sequence continues at coordinate 7,616,870 of HG995145.1, forward strand.
CGATCCGTGCAAAACGACTAACCAAGATGCTCTTCTGGCATCTGCCCGCGAGCTGTGCGATGTTTTCACGCGATACGACAAGAACAGCCCTTTGTCCATTCGGCCAGCGTATGTCCATTTGCACGACAGGGTTATTCGAACAATTCTAAACTTTCACGTTTGTGAATTTAATGTTGAACTTTGCGCGGAATAATCAAAATTCACGTTTATCGAGAGACACCATTAGTTTTCGATATATTGGCTTGACAACTAAGTAATTGCGGATTTTGTCATTACCACCTAATGGCCACCTATTGTCCAATAATTAACTTTTTATTAATTAGGTGGTAATGACAAAATCCGCAATTACTTAGTTGCCAAGCTAATACGAGTCGTTTCATGCAAAGATGGTGTAAGTCAGAAAAGTTGATTATTGGACGATATGGAAGATAAATTAAAAATTCTGTAAGGAGTCGAGTGGACCGAGAAACTAATGAAATATACCTACGCGACGCAGAACCAAGGTAGGCTTTCGAGATATGCTAAATCAAATATGCAAAAGATCGACTCACACTTCTTTTGCATTAGACGGCGTAATAACTAGACTGTGGATTTTTATGAGCAGTCACTTAGCTCGAGTCCGATAACCCTATCTTGCCTTAAGACAGGTGTTCGTTTGAGAATCGCGAGTGGCAGTTACTTTCAAAAGTAATCTTATCAGATCTTATATTCGTTACCTTTCAGAAATTTTCTCATAGATAGGCGGTGAAAAAGGATAAATTCTTTTGCACCTATTTTCTCTAGTTTTCATTTCTAATTGTACGTTTCGCAATACATCGATGCCGGGCTCGCGAAGTCGCAAGGATCATGACCATCGACCTTAATCCTTCCAACTAGCTAAACGTTCGTTGTTTTTGTCGCTGACTTACCAAAGAATAGCACAGGTTTTGAACATATATGAAAAAGACACGTGCACGCGCGTGTGTATGTTAGAAGGACCTATACTTTGCAACATACGGGTACCTAATTTAGTATCCCTTGAAAGTGATTTATAAATGACATGCAAGCACGAACGATTGCTACGGCATGGACATACTGTCTGCACCACTTTACAACCTCCCATAACACGAAACAACAATAACGTACTGACCGAAATTATCTCAACAAATGTCCTAAACGTCAGACGAACTCCTATTGTTGAAACTCGTGAGCTCTGAAGTTAAGAGAAGAGTTAAAAAAAAAAAAAAAAAAAAAAAAAAAAGGAAAAGAAAGAGACGGAGAAGAGGAAAAGAAGGTATACACATAAGGAGCAGAGCGTCTTGGCACGGAATAGCAGTTTTATTTCCTCGGGGCCAGTAAACTATTGTGATTGCTCGTAAAAGACGCGGAGCAATTGGAGCCTGACGGAAACGGGCCTTACTGCCGCCAGATCGCGATTGGTCGAGACGAAAGAAGAGTGGATCAGGCTCAGAGCTTCCACCACACCTTCGTGATAGTTGCTTAGACGCTATTGGTCAGCCACTTGGGTCCTTTCAGGGCCCCTCTTTGGTCTTCTCTTTATCCCCCTTTTTCTCCACACGTTGATCCACTCTCCCACCACCACAAAGTGGTACCCCACACGCGGCACCTTGGGTGCCCCTTCTTTCTATCCCCGTGTCGTACTTACTTTTCTTTCCATTTGTTTGACTTTGAAACTGTTTGGCCGGGGCTTTGGCCTCGCCTCTGTGCCTCGTTTCGCACAGCCTTTCTCTTTCCGTGCGTTCATCATCATTATCCTGGTCGTCATTATTTTCGTGTCTACGCTCTCGACTCGCGGTGCCCCGGTAACGCGACCGTCGTTATTTTCACCGTAATTACCTCGTATATACCGTCGAAAAGGGGACCGTCGTACCCGTCTTCGGACTTTCGACGCGTCGATATTTTATTCCGGTCAATCGCTACGCGGCCCTTACCGCCTCTTGCTCTTTGTATATGGAACGTGTAGCGCCCAATGAATTCCACCGCTCCATCTTCGCATCGCGGTTTATAACGCGTTCACCAGCCGTCGAATTTTTTCTTATCTATGACACGGTACAACTTAAATTATGACAACACCCATATTCTTTCATAATCGTATGTATTTTGATTCAGAAACTACAGTCTCTTACTTTAGAGTCTCTTATTTTGGTAACAAACTATCAACGATCGTTGCTAAACAGATAAGAACGTTATTAGATAAGAAAATGATGAAAGTTGTAAGAAATGTAGTTGGACGAAAATCGAACGTGCGTATGGAGATTCGAGTCTGCTGATAGCTGAATAACGCGACGAATATAATAAACAAGTTCACGTACCATTTTCGAAGATCCTCGCAACATTATAATGCGAAATTAATGGTCCTTTGCGATTGAGTCGGTTGTTCGTGATTAATGCTCGATAATTACACGTATCGTATAAAGTGACGTAGAAAGGACTTCGACCAGATAGACAGCTTATGACTTATGCCATCCTTTAAATAAATACGTAGACGATAATAAATAGCGTTCGCTCGTTCCTTCTTCTATCTCCTTTTACGCAACGTGGCTTTGCTATTAAATGTTAGTTAAAATTCCTTTGGATACAAATACTCGCACCATGCTAAATCATGTTGATCTAACATTGTCATTTTTATTAATATTATATGGTTGAGTAAAGTTTTGAACGTTCAGAAAAACAAGCATGAGAATTATTTGATGTATTCTTACGTTCGGCCAGTGTTTTCTCGCGTTTTAACCATTTTTATTGCTTTAAGGATATTGTTTTTATTCGATGATTATCCGTCTGGCTTAAATATTATGTTAGTATTTGCTCGCTTCTTTGCATTAAGCGTATCGCTGGTCTGCAATTCGTGCTACGCAAATTCTTGCGTAAAGTTGCACGCGAGTCTCCACTGCTAATGGTACATAACAGCTATAATTATGGTCCTACTATGAGACAGCTGAGAGTAAGCACGTTGAATAAATAAAAGAAAAGTAACTGATTTTACAAACGCATGTGCGATATTTAACGATAAGTCCGCCGATATTCCAAACAAACGTAATTGAATTATATTAAATATTTCACGATAATTTGCAGATATCTTTATTGAACACATTGTTACTATAATTATGTTACTATCTATTTGCGGAAGAATTATAAATATTAGGTTGTCAGAAAAGTTTCTTTCGTTTTATAAAAATAATAGAAATAATAGACGCACAATTTTTTTTGTTTTATATTAATTTATTGAATTATACACGAACATAATAATAGAAATACAATGAAATGGATCATACTTAATTCAATAAAATTATATAAAACAGAAATTATTGTTCATCTATTGTCATTTTATAAAACGAAAGAAACTTTTCGGACAACCTAATAGTAGAGTTAGGTTTAAAATATACATATATTTAACGTTGAAAGAAGATTAAAATACGTTTAAAGTGGAAAGTGAAACTATAAGTGGAAAACAAAAAACTCTTTATCACGTTGGAATTAATATTCATATCAAATTTCATTCCGCTCCTTTCACTTCGCCTTCCAGTGAAATTGAAACATAAATTTCGTGTTCAATTTACGTGCTACACACAATTAAATATAATCTGAAAGCTGAGCGAGAAAAATGACGCTCGTACAAATAAGATTACTCGTTACGTTTCAAAAATAATTCATTTTACGTACAAAGCTTTTGATCAAATTTCTGAATACTTTGCTTCGTTAACAAATACGAATCTCACGAATCATACTATTTGCTTCTTACGATACGTTTATCGTTAGAAAAATCCAACATTTAGTATGTTAAACTCGAGAGATTATCATTTAAGCTTTCTATGGTAAATTTTTGTAATAAGTGTTCGTTTGTTGAGTCATTGCGCGGCTATTGAAGTAAAAAAGATGCATAAATTATGCAATAAAATACTTTCTATCTTTCTCCTATAATTTTATTCAATTCTACCTTTTACATTCTAAGCATATGTTAATCCTTTATCCAATAAAATTTGTTATGAATCCGATTTCCGTATTCTTGAGGAGTCTGCACATCTGCAGAAGCCTTATTTGTGCCACGTAGGGTAAGTAATTATGGGTAAGATTCGACCCGAGGAGATGCCGCTCTCTCTCTCTCTCTCTCTCTCTGAAAGGATACTCCTTAATTTTTATTTTTTGGACCTGATATACATCCCAACTTTAATTTTTTTTTACTAGCTATAAAAACAATGACACAAGATATCGTATTATTGCTTTTTGATCGTGTTTTATCAAACACGAACACACATTATACGTTTTCCTTTATATTAAAGATTACCTGCAGTTCAACAGCTCTGTGATAGTTTTCTTTGATTTAAAAATTTATTTTGGAATTTTTATTTGATCCCAGTAGCTTTCTCATCGACTCAAATAATTGCACTTTATCTTACAATGGCTCACGATATTTTCCATCTGACAATAATTTCGCATGTCACTGTATTCTGCCACCTAAAGATACACGAACGAATTTTCTACTACGAAACTTACACGTAGCGTGCAAATTTTTCAAAATATATGGCACCTCGCTCATAATTAATTACTCGCTGTTGTATTCAAGAGCGTGGAAACATTTTTCTCACGTATCCTCCGCAAGTATCGTGCGCTCTATTCATCGTTCCATTCTATTTTACTTATGTGCATAATTAGAACGTCCAATTAGACGGTGTTGTACCGCGTACGAAGCAAAGGCTACACGCTTTAACACTTTGCCGGCCGCTATAATTAGCATTCTTAGGAATGCTATCAGCGGGACGATCGGATTGCTTTTTAGCACTTGGTGAATTTCATCTGGCTTCATTGGAGAATTTAAAACGTTAAGAATGTTCGTTGAAAGAATACAACGATGTATAAAATAAAAATTCTAGAGGAAGCTGTTAACGTAACAGTAATTACCTTTCATGATCCTAAAAGATATAAAAGAAATCGATGGCTGACAAGAGGTTTACTCGCGATACAAAAATTCGCACCGTATTCTACGCAAGCCTAACATTTGTATTATTTTATATAATGTACATATTATAACAGTAATATTAATAATAATATTATTTAATTATCGTATATCGCAAAATATCAGTTTGTTCGATGAATATCGAAATCTCGTGTTACTGAAACTTTAACAAATTTTATTTGGTCTTTTTTCACAAAAAAAAAAAAAAAAAGAAAAAAAAATCTGGTTCCCAAATACGAGTACGAGGCAGCGATTTCTAACCGACAATTCCACCATCGAACGTGGTACAATTTCCGAACACAGCCGCAACCTAAAACACTGTATTCAAGTGGGAATGAGCAGGATAAATCTGACGCTACCCGAAAATCATCCTTTCATTTCCTGTTCGAATGGAACAGGAAGACCTTCGAACAGACCTCGAAGGTAAAAATCGTGCTTGGCCTTTGATTACCGAAAACAATTTCACACTTTCGCCGCGGAAGAACGCCGCCTTTTGCCAGCACATTCTTCTCTTTCCAGCTGATCCTCGTTCGATTAGGCTGCCTGTTGCAAAAATCAAAGAAATCGAAACACTCGCTAAAGTCGCTTTCTCTGCCAGCAAAAATGAACCAGAGGGCACGCAGCCTTATAAAAGTTCAACCCCCCCCCCCAGCCGCAGGCAAAATCACGTTTCACTTATTTCGTTAACGCATTGCTGGCTATACGCCACGAAACAAATTTTACGATTTTGCAATATCTTTGGAAAATATATCCACGTTTATGGAAATGAAAATTGATTTATTGGGTTGACAATTAAATGATTGCGGATTTTTTCATAAGGTGGTATTGAAAAAATCCGCAATCACTTAATTGCCAATTCAATATCATCGCGTTGCGTTACATTTTGTTGCACATGCGGACAGATTTCGACGAGCGAATTTTGTAAAATGTGTGTGAGCGACGCGTTACAGAAATGGAACAGCGAGATATATCGAGCAACGTCTTACACACCGCGCTCTCTGCCAATGAGTTTTTCATCAGCGAACGTAGTTGCACAGTCTCCAAATTCGAGACCGTACGACTGTTTTCTTTTCTGAAAAACCAAAAACCACTCCAAAAGACATCATTTTGGAACTTTGGACAACGTTCGAAAGATTGTAACCGAGCAATTTAAATTCAGCAATAAATTCCAGCACTGTTTTCAAGAATGAAAGCACTGCCTTTGGCGGTGTATAGGGTGTGCATTCTCAAAGGAACTTGTATCTCGAAGAGAACAGTTGTCGATTTTTGTTAAAGCGGAACTTGCAGTTCCATTAATTCTGACACACCTCGTATATTCTGTTTCGTCACCTATCTTCGGTTTTTCTCTGTATCGCACTGCAAGTCGCCTTACAAATATAAATATCAATAGAAATACAATACATAACGCGATATAAAGATAAATTTCGGTCGCGTTTTTCGACAGAAGAATATGAAAATCGCCTACGGCCGAATGGTCCAACAACGTCTCTCACGCTGCCGAGGGAACAACCGGAATACGCGTTGTGCTCGGCTATTCCGCCAGCAGCAGCGGACAACAAGAAGAAGAAATGGGAATGAGAAGAGAGCTGAACGGCCGCGAGATATGACGGAAAGAACACTGTGGAAGGTGGGCAGCAGACGAAAAAATTAGCAGCAACAAGTTTCAAGCTGTGCAATAATTCCCGAGGCGCGTGTTACACAGCCTCCATGGTCCGCTGCTATTTTTTTCTTTTTCCAAAAATTTATGGGCGCAGCCACTCTCGCCCGCCGCGAGCTGAATTCGCACGAATAAAACGAGAAAAATAAGCCTTTGGTCCTCGGCCACTGGCGACGTACGTTCGAGCATCGTTCTCTCCTTCTTTCCGTAGGATATGCAAAAAAAGGAGACAGGATCGAATAAGTATGTAAGGATATTAAACGAAAGTGTTGGTGAATTTAGGGACTCGCGCTGCGCGCTGTATAGGAGACACCGCGCACCGCCAACACAAGTTGCGCGCTTCTCTGCCAATGTTTTTCTGCTCTTGCTGTAATGTAGTTGTAGGGAAGCGCAGGGTTGCTTGTTGTACAGGGTTAACCGGTTGAGTATTTGCAGGTGCGCGGATGAGATTGGAAGTCTGAAAGGATGATCGTGTTTCGAGGAATATTTTTTTTTAGGTGGCTGGAATGTACTGGGTGAATCATTACCGGCTAAAGCGGTGAACATTAATCTCTTGTATTGGCTTATATTCGATAAGCTAGTGTCAGAAGCTGTTGCTGATTTGGACGAATTTTTATACCCTCGTTATCCATGCAACGTATAAAGATTACACGCGAGAAGTATGATCAACCGAATTTTATCGATCCTCTCGCCTTTATGTCACTCGATTACTCAAAAGAAACATTTAAATATGGAATGCATAGTTGAAAAAGGGAAGAGATACGAGGCATTTCGAAATAGCTGACAAGTCTTAATTAATATCGTCGTTGCGATTTTTTTTAATAAATATTCGTCCGTGATAAATATTTTCTCGATATAATCGCGACAGTCGTGGCCCGTTATAATGCTAATGAAATTTCCAAATATTTCACGTAGCCTCGTAATTAAATAATTAAATTGGCAAGCCAAACGATTCCAAACAGTTCTTTCTTATCTTTATTTGCGACAAAATTTGTGCGCGTTTAATCCACATTACCAAACCGTTTCGTGTATCAAAAATATACGCGAAACATGTTATAGTACATGCGTGGAATCGTTGTAACGCCTTCGTAAAAATAAAGATAACACAGTTTATCGTAAGAGGGACAGTGACGTGGTTCGATGAGCTGTTTTTTCTTTTGCAGAATTACATCATAAACGTCAACACGTAAACATAATCCCCGGTAGCCGTTTAGCAGAATTTATGGCGGCTCGTGAGAGGAAACGGTGCTTATGCCGAACGCGTTTTTAATGATCATGCGATAATGCCGAACTCATTAATTTCGTATCGATAACAGAAAGATTTAAGACTAAGCATAATTACTCCCGCGGCTCGTTCATTGTATCCACAGTCGTCTTTTATACCGACACGTAAATGTTTTGGGCTATTAACGAGCAGGAAGTTGGTAACCGGTGATATTTATCTGGTCGCGTTTCGTTCGTCTTTCGTGTCACGTTTAATGGCCTCGTTAAAAAGCTCCATTCACGGCATTTTCAGTCGCGTGTAATGCAAATCGACGCGATTTATTTTAAAGCTGAAACTAACAGCACATCGAAGAACAGAAGACACTTTCATAGCGCTTTGTTTAATCAGTTTATATTGTCTCTGAATTAACTCGATAATGGATCGTTAATTCGCTCGTAATATTATGTTTGAAACGAAATTTTCCCATCTTTGTCCTACATTTCATTTTCCTTCTTATGTCTTCTAATTCGAAATTATATGCACAAGGTAACTCGCACAATTTCCTTAGCGTATGTATAATTTCAAGTAAAAAATGTTACGCGTGGATCGATTTATCTTCTTTCTGAGATACGCAAGTAATAAACAATGACTTTACAATGACTGTGAATTGCGGGTTTGTGATTCGAAGAGAACAGATCACAGAATATTGGAATGTTATTTTTCAATCGGGAGTTAAATTTGCAGAATAAAAATACTTTTGGTATATTTACAATTACGAAATTTATTTCTCGAATCGATTAAAGAGAACAGTCGTTTACAGTTAAAATAATAAAAGACAAGTTGTCATATGTGTGGTAGTTTCGAATATAAAAGTTCTCTCGTTACTTTATTATTAACTCTTTTCTTATTTCTTTGTTACAGGAGAATATCGAGCCGTCACCACTGCTGTTGAAAAAAGTGAGTAATTCACATTTTAATATTATGAATATTATACACATACATTGCGAAAATCGAATAGATTTTGCGTAGAAACTAACCCTGTTCGAAAAGAAGTAGAAAACTATCGATTTATGTTGACCACATAGAATAATCAATACACTAATCAACGAATTTCTAAAACACTAAATTCTCTTTCAATAGTACACAGCATTTTCGTATGTATGTGTTGGGGTTAGGTTGTAACTTGAAAATATAAATTTTGCTTAACGCATATAGACGTTCGTAAGATCGAAAGAGTTCAATATCTTCATATATTTTGGGATAAAGAAACGCTATCTTGAACAGTATCATTCAAATTTTTCTTCTTGCTCGATCTGCCTATCGTCAGATCAGCAATTTTCTCGTCGATGACGAGACCTGCGAAAAGGAAAAAGATATTTAGACGATGTCCGTTATCACCGAGTTATGCCGCGCGACGAAAATTGGTCGCACTTCGGCTGCATATAAAACAGGCGACGCGCTCTTCCACTTGTATCGTAGCTGTCCATTAAATACGTGTAAGTGGAGAAATTAATGCGCGTTAAAATGATTTACACAACAACTAATTAGCCTCGCGCTGAAAATATCAAGGATACGCACATCTCGTGATAATCGTGCGTCAGTTTCTTCGTGCTTAGACTGCGTTCTCACTGAAGCAACAACGAGGATGTTCCATTGATTGCTGTTGCTGTATGCCTCAAACACTATTCGATAGATATCGAATGGTCGGGAAAGTTCGCAGTGTTTTTGACAATATATATATATATATATATTTGGTTTTTTCTTCCTTCTAACTACCATCTATACTTTCTTTCACCTAGCCTCTTCTTTCTCTTTGGCGTCCCACACCTTCCTCTATCTTCTCCATCACTTTTCCTTCACCCTCCCTGCGTTCTTTCACCCTTTGCCTCCTTTCCTTTTACCTCTTTACCCTCCTTCTCCTTTTTTCCCCCTTCACCTTTCACTTTTCCACCACACTTACTAACCGCGTGTTACCTTCGCTCACCACCAAACCGGAAGTCCTCTATATATTTGGTTATAACTCTGCTTTTGGTTGAACGTCAAATGTATTGATTAGCGAGGAAAAATCTGATTACTTTCAATGGAACGAATGTTATATTTTGATCGAGAAAGACAGATAAAAAAATATTAGTTCCTTTCGTTTTGTAAGGAAATAATAGACGCACAATGTTCTTTGTTTTATATTAGTTTATTGAATTATATAATAATAGAAATATAACGAAATAGATCATACCTAATTCAATAGAATAATATAAAACAGAAATTGTTGTTCATCTATTATCATCTTATGAAAGGACAGAAACTTTTCGGACGACCTAATAGATAAAAATTGATGGATATTCGTAGAGGCTTCATTTTAGCTCATTTCACATATTTGCTTAGCAGGTACACGTACATGTAATACGAAATAGCTGCAAATCTAAACCATAAATTGTAAGGGCTGATACAGGTGTTACACTGTTTCATAATGTCTCTAATAAATGCAACAAGTACGTAATAACCTAGTAAATAAATTTTCTGTAAATAAATGTTCTATTACGTAAGTATCTACTACTACGTATGTAAGCTATAAGTAAATGTAAGACTAAGCGTGAACGTGTATAGAAACTTAATTAACTATGTGAACGTAAGCTAAGCAGTCTCTAAAGATAGGAAATAAAGAACAATAAGATACAAGAGAATAATTGATAATAAATGATATCTTCTTATCTACAATAAAAAGAGTAAATAGCAACGGTAAAAGCAACGATGTATTTTTACTGGCCATAGAAACGCGGACAAATATGAAGAAACCTTCGAGTATAGCAACTTGTTCAATGGAACAGCAACGAAATCTGTTCGTCGTTGTCTCAGTGAGGACGCACGTTTGTCGTTTTGTCAAAAGCTATTCCGATTCGAAGCACGTTTGCCTTTCTGTACCTGCAGGCACCGCGAAAGTTTCCAAATGGGAAAAACAGGAAAAGGGGTGAAAATAAGCTAAATGTGACACGTTGGCGATCGTAATTCAGGAACAGGTTTCATTCTTCGCTGGAAGGTCTTTTGACGCGTATATCCCTGACGTTTATAATTGCTTCACGGCTATAGTATGTTTTATTGAAACATACGATGAATACAGCAAGTCGATGTTATTAACGTTTGATACATGATATTGATTAAATGTTAATTCAATTAAGAATGTACGGTCGTTAAATCGCACCTGAAAGAACCAGACGATATATGGTTTCTGATCGATTGTTGGCACAGGATGCTTCGATTTAATTAAACCAATCTGTAAGTAAATTACGACGATTTTGCAGCGGTATTATTTAAAGTTCGCGTGTACTTAATTACCTCGTGGTCTAATTACCTGGTGGTTTAATTATCGCGTACACGTGGCTGATGGAAATGGTAGATGGAATTTTTAAAATTTATGTATTAATGGCTTGAAATTTGTGAAACGTACACGCGTCGCATATTCGATTTATTCTTATGTTGGTTTCAGAAGATACGATTGGGTGTACGTTAATCGACGTATAAATTCTGCCACTTGTAATTTTCTTTAACGAGCCGTTTTAATGAAAACGTGTATTTGCGTTTACTTATTTAAAATACCGCGCGAGACCCATGAAAACCCACGAAATCAGCGAAGAAAACATTCAAAGATGAATCAGACAATGTTTGAGTATGAAAGTATTTGTTATATCGAGGAAATAAAAGAAATGAAAAACAACAATTATAGGATTCCCTTGGTAACAAAATGAATTTACCTTACACTGATTGTACAAAGAAAATTGTATTTCCCCGTTAAAATAATATTAGGTTGTCGGGAAAGTGTCTTTCTTTTACGGACACGTCTTTTACAACGACGCATCTTTATACAAACATCAAATCTAATCTTTCGAAAGTTGTGATCTTTAGTTTGATAGAACAAAATGGATTATACGTAATTCGATAAAATAATATTGAGGTACTTATGGGTGCAATAATAAATTATGCGGTTTTAAACTCAACAAGCTTTATTGTCTGTAGTCGTGCGTACAAGCGGTTCGTCGGACTGTCCGGTGTGACGGTCGGAAACATTCTGTGTTCTGTTACGATTGTCGAAGACGTCTCGGTGGACCGCCCCGCTAATCGTTGGGTTCGGTCTCTTGTCTCAATTGTTTAGTTTATCTTCCCGTCGCCTCGCTGTTACCCGAGACGGCGGTTTTACAGAGTATCTATCGCCACAATATAAAACGGAAAATGTTGTATCCATTATTTCCTTATAAAATGAAAGAAACGAAAGAAGGACGACCTAATACATCGAAGTACATAAAGAAATAATGCCATAGCAGAATTTGGAGATACAAATAGTCCAATTTTCTTCGGTATAATGTTCCCAATCGCGAATGAATTTCACAGGGGAATTGGCTCCGCTCAAGACGAAGTAGAATGAGACGTTCTGTGCAGACCTGAGATACTGATTTAGTCTGCCTTTCGCGGAACAAACGTCAACCAGATGATCACGTATTAACCTATATGAATATGTAGAAATTTAAGATCTTTAGACTTTGTATTAATTTTCTGCAAGTAGACATGTTCCCCCTTAAATTTTAAGGACTGGAATCCTTCAAATTATATGCTTAAAATCTCAGGAATTATTATCCTTAGAAAAGAATATCTCGTTTGATTTAACAGATGCGATAATTCGCAAAAATTTGAATAGATCTTTGCTTTCATTTTTTGAAAATTTCAGCAACATTTCAAAGTTTAATTTAAGAGATAGGATAACTCGAACAGCACAATTCATTTTTATCTCCACTTTCTGAAAATGTTCGATGAGTAACAGGACGTTGTTGATAGCAGAAGCATCTTGTTACCGAAACGTGAAAGCTTGAAATTTCTCCATATCGTAAATATTCTCGATCTTCAACTATCGAAATCTTATTCAACTAATTCCATAAACACGAGTTCTCGCGGGCGAGTAATCCTTTCTTGGGCCAATTTTACGGCCAATTATCGCGGTTGATAAACGCAGGATGTCGAATGAATGGTAAGATCGCGCAAAAACGGGCGTGTTATCGCGTTGCACGCTATTATCGGGCGCGTCGAGCGACGTTCGAAAGGGATTACACAAAAGATTACAAGAAGAGCGGCGCAATGTCGTAAACGCGCGTCATACGCGGGAGTAAACTTCCGACTGAGGTAATTTCCGGTCGCAGCGCGCGCCGCCACCTTTTGTCAGGTGTGAGCGAGCTATGGAATTGCGATTGAAAAGCTCTCAAGGCCGCGGTTTGTTCAGGTATACCCGATTACGCGTTCAAACGTTTTACATAACACGCGTGCCTTTTTTGCACGTCTACTACAATTCAATTAAATAATTCTGTGCATCTCTCGTAACAGAAATATCGTGGATGTTGTTCGATTATTTGAAAAATTCCCAGCAAGATTCTATACTATAGTTACATATTAATACATAAATTACATATTGTAAGTACAACAGTTTTTTATACTGAAATGCGAATAATTGAATATCAATACTTTTTGCCTATTTTTCTTCGAAATGTAAAGTCTTTCTTTTTTTATCAATATTTTTATTTTATTTTATCAATACCACCTCTCGACAAAATCTGCAATCACTTAGTTACCAACCCAATATATTTGACGTCAACTGCAGAGAATTATTAAAAAAAAAAAGATATTATTTTTCGATAAGAAGAAAAGACTGCATTTGGAAGAAAAATAGGCAAAAAGTATTGATATTTAATTATTCGTATTTCAGTATAAAAAATTGTTGTACTTACAATATGTAATTTATGTATTAATATGTAACTATAGTATACAATCTTGCTGGGAATTCTTCAAATAATATAACAACATCTACGATATTTCTGTTACGAGAGATACGAGTTGCCAACCCAATACAATATATGCAACATAAGATCGACAGGCTGTTAGAAAGCTGTGAATTTTCCAAGTAACCCAATAATTCCAGTTACTAACAGTCAGTTACTGCTACCACAAGAAGCGTATATGCTTACGTATATGTAACACTTGCTTCTAGGGAAAGTTCGAGGGATGTTTCTCACCCTTGCTGTTTCCCTGTCACTCCGAATGCAAGTCACAGATCGGATGTTTTTAAGGCGAAATGTAGCTGTTCATTTGCCTAGTTATGGACAAATAACTGCGCAAACATTCACAATCAGAATATCAAATTATCAAATAGTCACTAAACCGCGAAATTCTGTAAATCATAAAGAAACATCAATCTATAATTTTCTTTCACTTAATCTACTCATTTGAACTATTTTATTATAAAATATATTATTCTATCAACAGAAATGTTCACACTCGTACATTTCTGTATCCTGACGTAATAACACTATAGTGATATTTGGCTTATTCTTCGTTAGATATCGTTTTTCGATATCTTTCGCCCCTTCGCACCATATTTTTTTTATTTTTCCCTAATTACATTCCTCGATATTCACTTTTATACGACATATGTAGATTTGGTATGAATTTTATAAAGAGTTTCGGATAAAAGTCGACGTTATCTAAAACACCTGGCAGAAAACCACGGAGAACGAATCAATATTCTCGTCAACGCTTAGTCCACCTTCGACCATGTTACCCTGCTATGGCGTCGCGACGCTTGCCGACTAAAAGCTACGAAAGCTCGCCAAGTTCTCGGAGATATGCTTCCCTTAGGTCAGCTGCGTGTCTTCATACAATCCTGGTAAAACAACGAAGGTGGAAAGCTCTCCTAACTTTTGGGATGGGGGTAACACGGAGAAGCGGCGAGTCAACGAAAACTGCGACGCCTTCGAAGGAAACGCGACTGTTCGTAAAAAAAAAAAAAAAAAAAAAAAAAAAAAAATGGTTCGAATAAATTCCCTTCGTATCGATCAACGTTTTTCAGCGAATTTGCAAGCATGGAGATTGCATTTGCCGATTTGTAGATTCAGGTGAAATGTTATTGTCTTTTATAGGTTTCCCGATAGAAAGAGGAAAAGTTGTTGAAAAGTTTAAGATGTATTGGAATAAAGGTTTATGATTCGAGTTTCATGTAACCGCGGAGGTTATTCGAATTGTTACTGGTGGAAATTTGTATTACGAAGCTTTTTCCAATGCTTCGTTTTCCGTCTAGTGTGAAGTATAATTTGTTGGCAAGGGGAATGTGTTGTTACGTATACAGCCTCAAAGCAGCAGAAACGCATATATTTAGCATGGTAATATGATCTTTAGACATACAATAGTTACGTATTACGAAAACACTTGTCATTAATTACGTGTTTTATCGATTATATGACACAATTTCCAATATAATTTAGCGAGTAGCAAATAACAAGTAAGCGCTTCAGAGAGGAATAATTAATTTACATGTATAAGCTACTCTACACAAACTTACAACAAAAGTATTGAAATCACGTGTTATTCCAACAGAAGCAAACAGAAGTGGCAAAAGTACCGACTAACAATAGATGCGTTTTTACTAGCCAAACATATTTTACGATACCATTGCATATTATTAGGCTTATTTCCTCGTTTTTAAATTCTTTTCTTAACTCCAGCAAAACCACACAATATTTTCCATTTTTATCCTACTTCGTTAAAGACCAACATCATCTCTCTATTACATAGAAATACACCACACAGCTCAAATCATCTCACACAAACGCTAACACAACTTTCACACCCCCGAGTCTCAACCAATCCAAATTATCTATCGCGACTTCACCCCACTCGGTTCCATCGACTCTCTACGAGTCTCACCGCGCACACTCATCGGCCGTGGGCGTTCCCCGTGTCGCCCAGGGTGCTTCCCACCCGCGCTATATCTAAAATTAACCCCGCGCAGCGTCGCGACGCCGGCAACCTCTCTCTGCGCTTTGTTCTCCTGCTCCAATTCCTCGCCGTAACGACGCTCGTCGCGACGCTCTGTAGGAGACGCCAAGGATCCTTTCGTCGACTGTTGTTCTCCTGGCCGTGGAGGACGTCGCAGCGCGGCCTCTGACAACGTTTATCTGCTTCTCGGCCCTCGTCCACAACGCGGAAAGCTTCCTGAAACGCGGAAAGCTCGATGAAAAGCTATCGCCTAGACAAAGCTACGCTAGCCTCCACGTTCAACGTGTTCCCCTGCTCCGATGGTACGTCAGACGACGTCTTCCGTTTGACGGGCAGCTTCGTCAGACGTTGTCGAGACTGACGTTTTCATCCGACGCGTTTATAGTCGCCGGATAAAGCGTCGCGAGCCTAGGGCGCCGCTGAGCTTTCTCAGGGGCGCTTTCTCCGTAGCGTGCTTCTTCTACAACTTCTGACTACCATCCTAGGGTATATCCTAGGGGAATCGTCCGAGTTCTCGCCGTACGAAGCTTACGTTCTTTTTATTGTTCGCGATATAAGTCGCGTGCAGCCCCAAGAATCTGTCGGTCTCGCTGTGTCGCTGTTCGAACAGTATCGATCGAGGGTTTTTCGTTTTGGCAATTTTTTCCAGCGTTTCGCTGCATATAGGACTCTGCTAGGGAATCGGTGTGTTGCGGTGTTCTGTGTGGGTGGGCGGTCGTGTCTCTTTTGGGAAATATTGATCTGACTTTGTTGCGATTGCGGCCTGGTTTATCGCGGATGCCGCGCGGTATTTCGAAACGAGAGGCGGGCAGATTTTTTGCTCGCGGAATTTATTGAAGTTCGTCTGAAAATAAGTTTCACCAGGTACATGTTCGAATAATGAGCTGTTGGTTGCTTTACGTATGAAGTGCTTGGAAGTGGAATTAAATTTGAATAAATTGTCGGGAGAATATATACACTCCTTAGGAATATATCGTTTGTTGCGTTTTATACTTTTCTATGAGATTATTTGATATTAATTTCGCGTTTCTACAGTTGAATTTGCACAGTTGGATTTGAACGTTAGTGGAAAGAAGCTTTCAGAGGTTGGTTTCTTGCAAGGCATCGATGAGTAGTTCGAACACCGGTGGCTGTCTATGAAGTGGCTGCTTCTACTTGGATCTTCTGTGATGTTTAAGTTTCTATTATTCAATTGCATCTTTAGGCTAATCAATTTCTTCTTGTTTTTAACTATATACTGCAATAACATTTCTTCTTTCGTCTTCTTTTATTAAAATTACAAAATGAAATTTTATTAAAATATAATAATAAAATTATTTATTATATTTAAGTGTTAAATAATTACATTTTGATATACTAACATACATGAATGGTCTTGTACTTTTACTCATAGAACACACTTACTCTGTTTTATAAGAAAAGAATTAGGTCGCCCTATGCATCTATTTTTACCATACTAAATACTTTAATTAAAATTATCTGTACATAAAATCTATATTTAGTTATATGTTAGTATACTGCTATTAATATGCCCGTTGCTAAACGAGTTGATATCACATCTAAAACTGTATCTCAAGGGTCCGTTACCAATCATCGTCTTTATTATAATTATCTAGACGAAGTATATTTACTTATAAGTTATATATGGAAAGTTCTATTAATAAAGTTGATTTCAAAAGTAAATCGCAACTCACCAGCGTATATTCAATCTTAGTTCACCGTCACTTTTAATTATAGTTATCAATATAAGAAACTCTTTAATTATGTACACATTCAACTGTTTTAATTACACATCCGAAGAGATCAGTTACATATCTTACATTATAATTCATGGATTAATTACCAATATCAATTCACGGTCATCTTTAATTATAATCACATATCTGCACGAACAATAATGAAAAATCACATATCTATAATCCAGCTATTAAATAATATCACAACCAAAGAACTTAGCTTCATATCCAAAGCCGTAAGTCGATGATTAATAAAGAATCTCACTTCACCAACCTCGGTATACGATCGTCTTTAATTATAAATACATTCCTATACAACCTATAATTACAAATCACAAATCAATAATCCTACTATTAATAACATCATAACCAAAGAGGGTAGTTTCACCTGCAAAGCCGTAAGTCAGTGATTAATAATCAATTTCACTTCAGCAATCTCGAATTACAATTGTCTTTAATTATAACTGCATATCTATACGATCTATAATTACAAATCACAAATCAATAATCCTACTATTAATAACATCATAACCAAAGAACTTAGCTTCATATCCAAAGCCCTAAGTCGATGATTAATAATCAATCTCACTTCACCGACCTTGATTTAAGATCGTCTTTAATTATAACTGCTTATCTATACGAACTACAGTTACAAATTACAGATCGATAATCCTACTATTAATAACATCATAACCAAAGAGGGTAGTTTCATCTTCAAAGCCGTAAGTCAATGATTAATAATCAATGCCACTTCAGCAACATCTCCACGTAAACCCAGACGCATTGGAGAAGAGCCAACTAACTCGCATCAGAGTCTGGTCTCCTGGCATAGCGTCGTGACGCCCGAGGACTGGCGCCACAAGACGTCGTCCACCACGTCGGCGTCGGCCAGCGTCGCGGCGCCCAGTCCTCGAGCTTCGTCGCGTTTCTGTTAGCCGGTTCGCGAAACTCGTCGTGACCGAGCCGCGACAAGCGGTGAGCGACAGGTGGGCAGCTCTCATTGGGATCATCGACACGTCGACCCTTTGCAAACGTCGACATGATGTTTCGATCGTCTACTGACCGACGTAACGTCTTCCAGCTTAGGATATCACGTTGTTCGGGGCGAAGGGTGCGAGCACACCTGTGCGACCACGATTACGCAGGTCGAGAGACGAGCTGGCGCCGCACCAGGCGCCCATCATGTGATGTCGGCATCCCGACGCTGCAACCCCTTCTTCAGGAACGTGCACGAGAATATTTGAGCCCCTTAGCTTCTGGTTTTTTCCTCGGTTCTTTGGATTTTTCATTTCAACGATTTTATTTTGCAAACGTTTTCACATACTTCGATAGCCTCCTTGGTTCTTAGGATTTGTCATTTTGAGGATTTTATTTCAGGATTTTCTGCTTATTTTGCGAGCTGGTTGATGAATTTTCAATTTGTGTGGTGTTAATTAAACCGCTGCTAGGTATAATATATCGTATCATATTTTCTCATTTCGTACGCGTATCTCCGATTAAAATCTGCGAACGCAGATCGTATGTTTGTGTTTAGATCATTTTTCAAGAATTTTCAACGATTCTCTCGCTCGTTTACTTCAACGGTTTACTTCAAAGCAACTAGAATTTCCATAAAATTAATCGATAAAAATATTTTAATCAATATATTCACGAGCATTCTGTACGAACAACGATCAATTTTTAATGCGTTCCCTTTGTCGAAGTAACATCATTGGCGGATAAATTGTAGTGGACTTGTGCAGCATTTCCAATTGAAGCCAACATTTTTGCCATTGGCGTCGCACGTAAGAATTTTTTACCAGGATCGTATGAAACATAAAGGGAATGCGTAGAAAGTAGACACCAGAAAAATTGCTTTATCGTTCAAAGAAGCCTTATGAGTTCCTGCCTTTCTGTCGGAACAAAGGATAAAGAGGGAAGTAGTACAAGAACGTCATGGACAGACGCAGTACTTCTATCGCTCGAATATGCGTATAACGTAACTAATTGATTTTTAATTATTTATTATAGTAATTTATCTAAATTTATAGGCAATGTATATCTAGTGCGATATTAGAATTAAACATCGTATGTATGTATTTAATCAAAAAAGGCATATTACTAGGTTTATTATTATTATTATATTTTAAGTAACTATGCTATTAATATCAATTAGATACATCAAATTAACAATTACGTACTTTTCATATGTTTATTAAAAACTTACGAGTATTTCACGTCATTTATCGTCATTTTACGTCAATTATCTGTTACGTTATAAACTTTAGCAAGAAATTACATATTCCCAAATAGTCGAACCAACGCTAACATTTTCAAATCAATTGTCATCCGAAACTCGTCTAATATTAATTACAATTCTGTTCTTAATTGTTACTTTGAGATAGAAATAATACAAATATGTTAATTGTCAGATGTTATGGTTTCGAGGTAGTCCAAGAAGAAATAAGAATATCGATTCGTAAGTTACAATTATCAGGTCGAAGAAAATTGAAAATTATTAATTCCGAGACACTTAACGCCGTGTGCAGCTCAAAATTAAAATCATGATAACGTTTGTAACGTTATATTTATAACGTTTAAGGACGTTCAGGTCCTCGTAATAGCAGCTGACCTTCCATAAATCACTTTTTTTTTTTATTTATGAGGCAAATAATTACAATTAATCAAAGCTGTTCAATTTAATTACTTAACGTTTTACTTAACTCATATGTCTGTAGGTCAGGTAGATGAAAGGAAGTTTAAAAAGTAAATAGCACGGAAAAGCATAATTACGAAAGTAGGTAATTACACAATGAGTAAATGATTGCTATCAGTGTAGTAAAAAGTATCTTGTATGAAGGTTGCCGTATAATGCAGACGCAAATTGTTTTCACTTTAGCTGATCATTATTTTACTTAATAAGCTTCATGAATTTCTGCTACGAAATTTTACATTAGTGTCATATCAATGTTCCTTGTTTAATTGCCCAAATCTTGTGTTCTCTACCTTACATTTAACACACACAATCCAATATGACATTCCACATTCCACATTACCTAACTTATACAACTAGATTCTTTCTTTCTATTCCTCACCCTCTATCTCATGCATTCTATTTTCCACGTGCCTATATCGATAGTTCCAGTTTTGAAATTAGACGCAGGAAAAATACTGTGGAAATTGCCCATAAAAAATCACACAACCCACAAACGAGATTCGAGAAATCTCACAGAAAATCGGCACTGCCCGCGAACGAGATACACAGATGAAGTAAATGAAATTCCTTAAAAGAAATTTCTCACAGATTTATCATTCCTACTTTTACAATATAATTATCATACAAGCATTTCTTTAAAATTATTCTAAATTAACAGCCGCGTTTCTTACGACATTTAATATAAAATTGGTCGTCTCAAACATAAATGTAAAACACAGAATATATTAAATTATAGCTCGTTAGTGAATAATTGCCGTCGATAGTCTCTTCCCAACCGACGATATCATTCCCAGTATCGAAAACAGGGTGTCGATCTGAGCGTGTCACGTCGCCCTATCAGGAGAACACGTGGCAGTTATATCGGTCCTGGCTGCCAATAACAAAACGTAACGAAAGCCACGGTCGACACAAAGGAACAACGAATCACCACCGCTCTATGCATATTGACGAAACGAGGGTGGAAGAAGGACGGACAAACGATACAGGTTGCAATCGTCCCCGCAGTGTATAGAAGCGTGGTCACGCATCCACGAACGCGTATTGATTGTTTCGACAGGAAAGCGAGCATCCGAACGATTGTCCAACCCCTGCTGGGGGTGGCAGGGTCGTTCGTCAAGATGTTTCCTCGACGAGGTTCTCGGTCGCGATTCCTTTTCGTTGGTAAGGAAAAAAGGGAGGAAAGCGAGACAATTTCAGAGAGCTTTCGGTAAGACGAAGCACCCAGGCGGTTGCTTGCGAGCAGCCCCCGTTATCAGGCTCGCAGAAAGGCAGCTGTGGTTGACGGCGCCGGCGCCTACTCGTGCGCGGCTACCGAAAAAGCGCGGGCGTCGCGACGCCCGATTCGGAGAACAGAACGCGTTGCGTGTTGCAAGAGGAGCTTCTGTTGGCACAGTGGGGGATTTGAATGGAAATAGAAACAGCGTATTTTTAGGGCGACGCGGAGAAGCACACACGCTGCGGCGAATATGTTACGGTGAGTTGAGTTTGATTTAGTTCGTAATTATCACGCCAGTCTGATTATTATTCGGGAATAAGTGGCTCGAATTAATGGTTTGAATTTATCGAACGTGAATAAATGTAAATGTTGGAATATCTAATGACGTTTGGAATTGTCTAGTTACATTGTAATGTAACTGTATTGTAATGTTACTGGACAATTTCAAACGTCAAATGTATTAAATATTTGCATATCGAATTATGTTTTAATAAGGGACGTTAATTATTAATCCTAGCAGTTAAAAAAAGGACTTTTGTAATAAAGTACAAGGTAAAGTTACACAACATGCGAATATAATTAGGGAGTTGTATAATATACAAATAAATGTTGTATGGAAATTATATATTGGTATATCATTACTATATAAATTGTTGAGAAACAGATCGTGTTAAACTATGATAAACTCGTGCAATGTGTAAATAAATTTTGCACGCAAGTTACATCTCCGCACATATAGTGTAGAACGAATTGGGTTAAGTTCAATCCCTCGAAAAACTAAAATACCAGCCAAAAAAGAAACAGAAGAAGGAGGATGAAAAATCTGTAAAATATATATATGTATATCATTGGACAGTAAGCGAGCGGGATTTGTTTTTTCATTTGAATGTCGGACGCCGTGCCGGGTTAATCGACTTTTCAAGAGCAGGCGCAAAAAATTGCACGCGAGTCGGCTTCCAGGAGCTTAACAAACATAATGGGAGCCCAGAACGAGTTCTCAATTCGTGCAGAGCTCAGTTTCATTTTCTAATTATCCGCTCCATCTGTTTTACCCTTACATTTCTCTCTCTCTCTCTCTCTCTCTCTCTCTCTTTTATATGTAGCGATGGGATTAAGTTCGATGCAAATACTTACAAATCCGAATCAAGCTCAATGTTCAAGATTTGCTTCATCAGATTCGAATGCAACTCATAATATTGAGTTGGCAACTAAGTGGTTGCGGATATTGTCTATTGTCAAGCCAATAGATCGACTCACTTACAAGCTTATAGCTGTTTCATTTCTCAAAGTATTCGTGCAGGGCCTGAGTCTGTTGCATTCAAGATCGAATCTACTTGAAAGTAATCGATTCTTTCTTTCCAAATAACACAGAGTTCTCGAATCCAATGTTCGATCTCGCTGCTTGCGCTACTACCAGTTACTTGCGCCCATCGCTATTTATATTAATTATCGCGTCTCTTATATTCTCGTATTCCTTCGACAGTGTATCTTCCCTGCAACTTGCTCGCCAGCGAACCCTGCACCACGGGAACCTTATATTAAATACAAATTAAACGATATATTTCAAGGAACAATTAGCTTCGGGGAAGTGGGCCGTTTCGAAGCGACGAGGCAGTGATTGCTCGGTTCGTCCTCTCCTTTTTAGGGCCGGCGAGGAATTTACGTTGGCAACGTATCGACAGTAAAGGACATAATTGGAGGCAGTTTGCGCAGAGCTCATCGCTAACTGACGCACGGTCTTCTGCAAGTATAGCCGCGTTCAATTATCGATTCACGATGATGTTCATGTTATTCGCCGGTCTTTGAGGAGATGTCTCTTCGATAGCTGTCTGCTGCATTTCTTCAGGGTTTCTCGTCGTGGTGCTGTCTCGTCTTTCGTAGATTGATGGAAATTTATTGCCGAGGAGCAAGCAGGCTAAATCAGATCTTCTCTTCTTTTAATTACAAAATTAGTTTTAAGGTAGTGGTTGAGTTGAGCTTGAAATTAGCTTCCAAAGGCTAGTCCCAAATTTTGAGAAAAATTAATTTCGAGTATGAGAAACCCTTGCGTAACATCTGCGGTAGATTTTATCACATAGTTATCAAGAAGCATCTTAATACAGCGACGTGCGTCTGATTTGAAACAAAGGATTGCCGTTTCGGTTAACTTTGCTAATGGATCTAAGATTATGTTTTCCAGTTATGGTCATTCATATGAACCATCGACTTTTTACAATAAATACAAATGACGTTGAAAATTATTATTAATATTTTCACAGTGTCGTAAATTGGTAAATTAAAAGACTGAATCCTACTCGTTTCGAATTACATTCTTCTTCATTATACGATTAAATAACTCGAATAGTCAAATAGAAATTTTTACTAGCGTCGAAGCTTTTCTATCTAATCTTTTTCCAAATAGTTTCGAAACTATCTCTCTTCTCATACCTGAATCATTAGCCTTGCAAGAGTACGGAATTCTAGTCCAATTAATCGTCTTATCGAATATCTTGGTCACTTATCATGTTTTTATACGTCATCAACAGGTATCCTAATCCAATAAATACTTACAACAATTCTCCATTTAACTATTCATTCCACTGTTATCCAATTCTCCTCTTACGCGGAACAGATAAATGGATTGCCTGTTTCATCGAGGAATCGTAAACACTTAGAACCAGAGAGTCAGAGTTCTGTTGCTCAATAGATACTTTTTAAATATCGATATAATTTACGAAGTATTTGCTCGTTGATTCTTCTTTCAAATATTATTTGGTGTCCATGGTTCACTGTCGTAACACAAGTTTTTATTCTTCCAAAATAATGTTACTTATCACTGTTTATTATTATCGCCATTGCTGCGTATCTCGTACGGAGATCTTGTCAGCCACCAAAATGGCATAAAGTGAGGAAATCAGCAACAAACGACGTATCATATAGCTTTCCTGTGGCCTTTGCATAAAGTAACAGCGTATTAATATATTGTAATTAAAATTCGTGATTGACATCTGTTGAGGTTATTAGATGTGTGAACAAAGGAACGTACGGATAAATTGTAAGGCAGAAAATATATTTTAATACAGAAGTGTAAATACAAGAAGCGAGCAACTCTAACATAGAAATTCTCCAACGATTCCAATCAAAAACTCTAAGATCCTTGATAGATGCACCTTGGTATGTTACCAACGAAACAATACACCGCGACCTTAAGATACCCACAGTCAAAGAAGAAATAACCAAATTCAGAAACAGATATAATATAAGAGTTAACAACCACCAAAACCCATTAGTCACCCAATTACTTGACACGACGGATCAGATCCGCAGACTAAAAAGGCAATACTCCTTAGATCGAAGCATTAGATTCAACTAGAATCAAACATACTAGAAACTTTTATAATCCAAGTTACAGTACCACGTCAAAATAATTTACTTCAAATTGTGTATGAGAATTGATTGTAAATAATCTACTAAAAAAAAAAAAAAAAAAAAAAAAAAAACAAGAAGGAATATAATTTGAGGTGATCCAGATTCACATGCTAGCAGTGTCACCTGAAAGCCTTGAAGCCATCTTCGCCTGTCTACTGTTTATGGTTTGCCTTCGTCCCAGTCTTTTGTCTATACGCTGTCGATGGCTTCAGTGCTTGAGAAAACTAAAAAGACCAGATGTAGAGTTTTCTTAGAAGTGGTAACCACTTCAACATTGTCAGTACCACCCAATGACAGAATCCGCAATCACTTAGTTGCCAAGGCAATAGTTTCATCAGAAATAACAGATAAACCGACGTATCTGAGTCGAAGTATATAGAAGAAATAGATGCGAGTCTGACTAGAAAACGACGATTCTACTTTGCCAAAGGAGAACGATGCTCAATTTACGGATGATCCAACCTTGGCAAGAGTCGCGATTATTCCGTGAACGACGAGTCGGACGTTTGGGACAGCACCAGGTCTGATTACGGCTCGTGTTATAACTATAAAATTGATATCGCTTGTAATTTCGAGTCGTTACAGTCGGCCAGCAGGAACGAGGATACTAGATTATTATAAGTTTCGTGATTACAGGCCTGAGGGCACAAGTGTGCCGTTGTTGGCGATCGGCGCCATCACGAACGCCTTTACGAGCGTTAATGAGCCACATTGCATTCCCATTTTTTCACTCCTTCCTCGTTTCATTCTTCTCATCTCCTCCTTCTTCCTTTCCCTCTCTTTCTATTTTTCCCTTTCTCTCTTCTTCGTCTTGCGTTCCTCCCTTGCAATGCTACAGGCTGCTTAATCGATGCCAGACAGTGCTTAGATCATTTTGGAACTAGGTTACACTGTCTAGAAAAGTAATCGGAAGCTGTCGAGATTTTCAGATTCGTTAATTGGCCAAAAAGATGGCCGGAATGCGTGGAACAGGCCGATTTACGCATTCAAATGAGGATGTAAGCGAGGTTTTTAGTTAGGCGCGTCGGCCCAGTCGCCATAAATTAGCGCCTCGAATGTCTTCTTCATTTTGGGTCCTGAGAAAAGGGTTTCGGCAGAGATACGTTCTCTTTGGTAGGCAATATTAAGCGGTTTAAATTGATTCCCCCTTTTACGTCTATTTCCTTTCAGAAAGATCCACGTGTTTTTGAAAACCGCTATTTCAGCGTTCGTTAAGAGCAGATAACTTATCTTCTTTAACGTGATTCCGTAATTTACGTAACGAGAAACTCGGTGGGCAATGTAATTCTCTAAGAATATGTTATCGTTGCACGTGAATTTTTATATCGAGAAAGTGGTATTTTATAAGCATGTTTATTCTCCGTGTATTAATACTACTCTTGTACCCTGTCATTTTCTGTTATTTCTTCTTTAAATTATTCTTCTTATTGTTTAATCTCCTCTGTAAATTCAACGTTTATCGTGAAATATTTTATCCTAATTACTACAGAAAATTGTCTTCGGAACAGTTGGTCGAATGGTTTATCAATTTCGATTATTTCGTCTCATAAAAGTTCCCTTTCTCGTGGATGAAATTCTCTTTGTTCGACACTGTTCGAATAGGAAAGTACGGAGGTCGATAGGAAGATAAAAATTTACGTAACGTGAAAGGCAGAATATTTTACATAAGGAACATGCAGCATAATATTATACATAGCACTGAAACGTAATATATAGCAACATTGAAGTACAGCGAAATAAATTATAGTGTCACCGAAACGAGCAGTTTCAAAACTTTGAAGAAAAAAAAAAAAAAAAAAAAAAAAAAAACGAATAAAAGGAATAGATAATTGCGAGCCTCTTGTTTGAGGTTTTAGCGTTAGCCGTATCATCATCGGGTTGTTTCCGCGGCATAAAAATTAGAACCCCGCCGTAAGCCCCTTGATACGTAACCAAACTGCATCGTAATTATTCCAACCACCGCTCACGTATCCTGCACCGCCATAAAAATCACCATCCACATTTCCATTCTACACTCCATAATTCACAAAAAGAGAAAGAAGGGAATTAAACGGGTGTTCTTTTCTTTAGACAGGTAGCCGCGGGTTATGTTTTAGAAATGAGTAGCAATAAAACAATAAATATAAAGCACCGGGGCATTTTCGGCATTTCTTAATTAAGCCTCCGCCTCGTTATTTCATATTCTTCCTTCCTCTTATTTTTTTACTTTTCTCTGGAATATCTGATTCGACCCCTTGCTTCCTCTCCAATACTCTATTATCACCGTAATATAATACGATAATATAAAATCCAGTAGCGTGGTTCACTATCGTTGTATATTAGCCGAGAGTGTTTTTAATAAATTAATTAAACCGTTTTCTCGAACGATATTAAGAAATCTCGATCGAACGAAAGAAAATATACGAACACGTGTTCGAGAATCGAAATACCCAAAGAGCAATTGGTACGAGAATCGATGAAAGAGCCTTCGGAGAGAAAAATGTCCATTACCTCGACCACCGCAGAAAGCAGCTCTTAAGAAAAACAAAAAGGGTGAAAAAGCCAAGAAGGGGAGAGAAATGAGGAGATATGAAAGGACACGGACGAAGTTTGAAAAAAAAAAAAAAAAAAAAAAAAAGAAAAAGGATTGAAAAGAGAGAGAAAAAAAATCAAGGGTGACGAGTATCGGTAAGATGAAATTTCCCCTGTCCTACTGCCCCTCACCCTCCGTCCTTCGAGCATCGTGGCAGAAGGGACAAGAAGAAAGAGCAAAAAGCGGAGGCCGCGCGCCGTGCACACGCACGCACACGCCTCGTACGCGCGTGTTACAGGTGGCACGCGTGATACGCGCGCGCGTCCAGGCGCGGGAAACTTTGCCCGTGATTCGTATCGAACTTGGATCCTTGCGCGTGTTTTAATACAAGGAATTTCCTAGTTTCCTGTCCAAATAGTAGGCGAACTGGAGTAGAAAAAGCAGACGGGAAAAACATGTTACATGAAGATCGATTATCGAGAAATAACGTTGTTGCCAAATATTTTACCATCTGTGATACGGAAAGGAGATAATAAATAATATCTACGTGGTATAAACAATATACACCG
Source organism: Bombus campestris (assembly GCA_905333015.3). Taxonomy (NCBI): domain Eukaryota; kingdom Metazoa; phylum Arthropoda; class Insecta; order Hymenoptera; family Apidae; genus Bombus; species Bombus campestris. The sequence goes on from HG995145.1 coordinate 7,644,624, forward strand.
AGGACTATTTTTAATTTGGTTGCATAAAATATATAGATATGTACACTACGTATGGCGAATATCATAATCGTTAACGCGATGTACTTCAGATATCGTTATCGTTTCTCTTTTCTTCTCTCGAAACCCAATGTTGGATTTTTATGAAATTTGAGATTTATGCGATGAAATTACGAAGTTGGCTACCAAGTAACAAGCATCGTGTATCTCTTACCTATCTTCGATCTTATATATCGTTTGACAAGCCTACGCGTTAAGTCAACGTCCTTCTCGATCTGTACCGACTAGCAAGAAACTCGCGAAAGCCTCAAGGATCTCGTTTAATTTCTTTCGTTTCCTACCGTCATTCACCGTGAACTCATATTCAAGTATTCCAGACCGCACAAGCGAATACACAGCCGTGTAGAACGTGCAACCAGTTTACCTTACCGAGCCTACTTCATCACGCGTTTTGCTCGTGAATGATGCATCACGGTACACAAAGAGCAGCAGCATCATTTCGTGATGTATCACTTATGGTAAAGTCGTTTCGACTTCGCTTTATCGCTTACCATGCACCTGGTGATCAATGCATTAATAACCCTCTTTTCATCGAACTCATTTTATCCGACTACCGGCTTTATAATACAGTGGCACATTGTAGTTAAACTACATTAATTCTCTGTGTTCGGAATAAGTGATTATGCTGCTGCTGCTATAATTCTTCTTATTCTGTTCCTTCGTACTTTCCAGCAGCCAATCTCTTCTTTAGCATATTTTAGTAACTTTAGATCGACCCATTAATACCGATACGTCGTAAAGTGCACTGTATTTTCACTGTTCAAAGTACGTGCTCTGAACTTTAATTTTCATATTACGCGCTTTATTATTTTACGTCTTAATCGTTTCGATAGCGAATTTTCTCTTAATAGTAGAAGAAGGTTTTAATAACATTTTTACGACGTTATGTTGGTCCTTTGATATTGGTACGTCGTTAAGCGCATCGATTATTTGTTTACAATGACAGATTGTAGATCTTGAGGATGAGTGACGAAATGGTTTTCATATTATGTTCTTTTTACCAATATAGTTTGTTTTCTGCAATTTAATTATTATTTACGTTCCTTCTAGGACGAATATATTCACGAAAGTAAATGATTTATTTTTATGAAGTAGAATCTTGACACTGTATTGAAATTAAATTAACTATCCGTCTTCTCGTTTATCAAGAAACTATTATTTACCACTATTATTAATCTACTGTTATTAATATGCATAGACATAAAGGTGTATTCTTGCAGTTGCATTAAAGAAGAGGAGAGGGAAATGTAGATTTTTTGGAACGACGTAATGTTATACTATGCGCAGAAAGGAGATTGCACGCAAGATTGCTCTGGATATGTTCAGTGCAGGCACACGTGCTGATTTATATGCAAATCATACGTAGCCAATGAATCATTGGATTTTTTTTTTCAATTCGCCGACTTGTATTTATTAGCGCAGCTGAGAAAACACAATTTGAAAAACGTATCTTCTGAAAGAAATTTAACAGCTGTCTTACCACCAAGCTTTCAAATTTATTCCCAAGAAGAAAAACACGGTAAATCCAAAAACCTGCCCAACTAATACAACTTTAAATATATACATAGAATATTGAAAGCAAACATTTTAAAGACTACATTTTAACAATATCTATGGAAATATAGCGTGCATTTCAAGTCGAGTGGATGCAAGAGGAACTACGATCTACAAGTATTCTCAAACAGCAAAAACAAATATTACGTCCCAATGTCCCGAAACAAACACCAACCCCGAGTGATTAGAATCAGCCTAAAGCTGGAAAAACTATCTGAAACACCATCCACGAGGTTGCCCAATCCCCCTCTATGTACCTCATCCACCCACTTATCACTCACAGCCTATTTATCTTTCTCCAGGTTGCCCGTCGCCAACTCGACTCTGCTTCTTCTAATCTCCGCATATTTTCTCGTTCGCGAGGCACATCCGTTTCCCACAGGTTTTCCCCTTTCCTTTATCCACGGCTATCTCGCTTCCTGTGGCCAGCAGGGATACCGATGATTTTTAGCACCATTCCATTCGGTCCCTTTTTATCAGGCTGCTGCTGGCTGGCGTCGCGTCCGCGGTTAGAGGCCGCTGCTGCTCGCCTCCAATTTTTCCATTTCTTTGGCCATTCATTTCCCTGCTCTGTTTGGCCGGTTGGCTCGGCTTCTTTCCCTCCTTGATCGGGCCGGTTAGGTTCGTTCCTCTGCCGTGTCTTCCCCGGCCATTTCGTTCCCTCTTCCCCTCGAACCCGCGGCGAACCAGGCCCACCACACTCTCTGACTGACTCTCGAGCGCACCTGCCGCCGGTTCCCACACTCGTTGCCCTCGCGCCGGACGTGACGTCATCGCGTAGCCCCCTCTTCAAGGAGGATCTGACGCGGGTCGGCAGCAGCGTGGTTCGGTGCCGATTTGCTGCCGCATGTACACGCCGCAGCGATTCGATCGTGTCGATGATCAAGCTGTGCAGAGATAGCGCAGTGTGCAGAGGTCGCGCGCGACCACGGCACACGCACAGCCGCACGCACTACGGCACAGCGCGCTTCTTCTCTGGCGGCGCGCACGTTAATCGCCAATGACACCGTCACCGCGCGTGCACCGCGCGGTAGACGCGACCGCCGCCGCGCGATGCCGTTTTTGCGCCACCGCACATCGCGGCATGCGCTCGAGAAAAATCGAAACGATCATTGTTCGGTGATATCACGAAAGCTTGGTCTATAGACGCGAATAAAATATTTGTAAAATCCCTAGAGTTCACGTGTGATAGGGATTTACGTATAGCACGACTTTCTTTGTTTCACGGACAGAGCTACCTTCTTTTGTTTTACGGACAATCATTTTGAGAGACACTCATTTGCCAAACGGACGGACAGAGAGCAACAGCAGAGATAGACAAGATCACAGAATAATTATTTAAAATATTGAAGATTGACGGGCAAAGATCGGTAGCTCAGGACGCTGAATATCGATTCCCGATTTTCTGGTAGACATTGCACAGAACTTGCTATTTATTGTTTACTGTTATAGATTGATATTAATTGTTGTTCACTCCTGTATTTTATTTAAGTATTTTCACAATAAACTCGATTTTCACACTTCAGAATCGATCAGAATTATCCTGAGATTTACGTTATTACATATTAGGTCGTCCGAAAAGCTTCTTTACTCTTATTATTTATTTATTTATTTATTTATTTCTTAGTCCATTACCTTTCGGCTTTGAACAACCTCCGGTTTTACATCTCTAATATTTACATATATACTACAATTACATACATTACATATATATATATATATATATATATATATATATCAATTTCTCTTATTTTAACTATTACACCTTGTTCTCACTTATGACTACCATTAACTGCACTTTCCGTCTTTGGCTCATTTCTTTGGTCTGTCATTCCTTTCTGTCATTCCTCCCCTTCTTCCCTTATTCTTCTCCTCTCTATTATTGCTTTCAGGTCTACCAACCCATCTCCAGTCTCGCTTAGTGTCTCTATCATGTTCCTTACTCCTCCTGTTATCTCGCAATCCTCTAATATGTGTTTTAAGTCCTCCTCTCCTTTACCGCACAATCTGCATCCTCTCTCCTCCTCCTCTTTCCAGTATTCCCTAGCTCTGGTTTCGTTACCGCATCTAAACCTGGCTAGTATACTTCTGTCTTTCCCTTTCATTTTTCCTTCTAGATACTTCGGTAGGTCTTCTTTTGCTATATTTTTGTAGTATTTGTTGTACCTTGATTCCATTATTCTTCTCCCCCTTTCCTCTGTTTCTACGATTTGATATGCTGTCATCCTATCTTGTCCCACTCCTAAGGTTTCTTTACTCTTATAAAGAAATAATGGATGCACATTTTCCGTTTTATATTATTTTACCGAATGACGTATGGTCCATTTTGTTCTACCAAGATAAAGTTCACAACGTTTGATAGATTAGGTTTCGTGTTTACATGAAGATGAATCGTTGTAAATGCTGTGTCTGTAAAAGAAAGACACTTTCCGGACGACCTAATAGTTTCGTGAAAGATCTCCAGAGGATTAGCGAACGTCGTTTGTAAGTTAGATCACTTCGTCGTCTTGTTTCCTAATTCTTATCGGGGCAGCGCTCTAGTAGTTTAACACTGATTCGATTTAAAATTTTACTTTCGGTTCTTATTCCTTTCGTTCGTCTAACTTTGTGTAAACTCTTATATGACGGAAATCGAGAAATAGATCAGTCGGATAATGCAAGAATTTACATAGAGCTAGGTGAACAAGAGAAATATCAAGGAATGTACAATTTTATTTACAGTATTTTTTAAATTGCACATTTTACGCGTTTTTCTATCATTCTTCCAAATCTTCTGTGTACCGTAGATATTCGTCGCGTTGGATACTTGCAGATTGGATGTTTATTTATTTTTGAGACACGGAGAAATGAAATGTTGGGAATTTGTGGTTGATTTGATTTTCATTATATTAACAGTTTAGGTATACTTTCTTCTTTGTTTTCTTAATAATCTACGTTACAGTAACAATTTCGACTTTATCCCCCCGAGGAAACAAACGCTAAAATATAATAACACTACAACACCCACAAAACCTGGTTTTCATCGCGACGTCGTAATAGTTGAAAATATTTAATCAGAAAATAAGAAGTTGTGATTCTTTCATCAAATATTAATGTCGAAAATCAAAGAAATCGCGCATACGTACTTCTCCTGGACACAGAACCGTCGATTATCGGCGTGAGACACGAAAAACACGCGCATAAATTCTCATAAATTATCACGTACACTCTGCTGCAAAAGTATCTCCTCCACTTGAATATCTCCTACGTAATATTTTATATTCAAATTTCAGTTTTAAATTTAATAGAAATATGGATATTAGAAGATCTGCGAACGAAGTTTCGCAATTTCAAAATTCCAAAATATGCACGTCAAAAGATCGAGGGAAGCTTGAAAATAACAAAGTTCGAAGATGTGATTGTTAGAAGATTGAAAAGAGTTTGAAAGCTTGAGAATATCGACGTTGCACGATCGAAGCGAGTTGCAAAATTGGGAAACCTGCATATTCAGCGAGACCTAATTTCCTAAAACGATCTTCTTTCGATTTAACTGTGTCCTATCGAAAAATGCACAGCAGGTGCATGGTGCACGCATGTACTCGTCACTGGACGAGAGATCCAGCGAGAACAATCGGTTTGCCCTTTCGATCGAGATCGAGGGGAGATCAAGGTTGCGACGTCAATGGGAGCGCACCCGAGACTGATCCGAATATTCGTGGTATGTTTTTTGCGATCTGGCTGGCGCAATATCTTGGTTGACATGAATATGCATCCGGTAGCCGTTTCGAAAGACGATCGTGGTACGATTACTTCAAGAGATTAATTCCCCCAATTAATATCTTAACGCGGGTACTTGTTGCGATGGTTAATTAATGCTAAATTTAATAACTTGATCGGTGGGTGGTCGCTAGCGTTACATGTATGTTGAATCAAAAATTAATTAACTCGTTTAGGTGCAAGTATTTCTTCAATTGCATGGAATAATTTTATTTTGTAAATTATTATAGAGAAATATTTTTCTGTTACCTTTTTGGAAAATGGTTAAGAGTTTTATCTAGGGCAAGTGTATTTATCATTTAATTATTATAAATATTATAACATATTGGATGTGGTCCATACGGAAAATCGACTGTAAAATGATCGATTATTATTGTTTATTGTTTAATCTTGATAGTGTTCGTGTATTAAAAATTATTACAAGTTTCGTTTGAGAAGTAAACCTACGTAGTCTGCGATGATTCTTTCTTACGTTTAATCGGGTTAGTTTTGCATCCCATCGCAGATTGATTTCTTTTCTTCCTCTTTATCATACGAATAACGAAGAGGATAAAAGAAACCGGAGCAACTGGTTACACAGCACGATCAATAATAATTTTCTTCATCCTTCGTTATGATATTTCATTTTCTCTATCGATCTTTCATGCGGTTCTGCATCCATAGATCGTAGCATAGCGTGTATCATATCCGGGAAGTAAGTGCAACGACTCTTTCTTACATTGAATCAGGTTACTTTGTACCGTATCGACGATTCATTTCGTTCCTTTCTCCTTATCATACGAACAGCCATCACTCCTTCTCTCGACAAAATTCTCTCGTCGAATGACGATTGCTAATTTTCGGCAATTTATCCAGCTGTCATCGCATTTCGGATAGTTTCATAATTTTTATACAAGTCGATGTTACATAGAATTCACTGTTGGACTTAAAAAAAAAAAAAAAACCAGTCAATTTCGATCAAAACGAAAGAGATAATTTTGCCTTTTGTTGTGCTGAATTTTCACACGGAAAATCTCAAGAGTCAGGAGAGGGAAAAATTTGGAGAAAAGAAGAATTTCAAGAAACATGTTCAAGAATCTAGAAAGAAGAAACAGCCTGAGGAATTCAAGAAGAAAATAAAACGTTCTCCGTGTGAGGAAAAAGTGGAGGGAGATCTGAGGAAGAAAGGAAGAGCCTAAAGGCGAAGAAGAAATAATCTCAAGATATCGTATATTCGACGTTCAGTTTTCTGACATACGACAAGTCATACGACAAGACGCCGGCGATATTCGCTTAATTCGCGTTATCGGGATGAGTAATAGTATTATAAAAATAATTATTTAAATCGCTTATAACAAGACCACAACATAATCCAGGTATCCTGTAGTAGGATTTATAAAAAGGCCCAGATCAGGCCATAAAACGTTCACACTTAAAACGAACGTATGTAAAACGAACATAAACCGGACGTTTTCAAGATGCCGTGCGCTATCTGCATTAACCACGTAGCCAGACACTTTTTAGCGTTAACATAGCCGCAAATTAATGCGGCACGGATGACCGTGCATTTTCAACGGTGGCCACGATTCCACCTTCCATCTTTCTCGCCTTAAGTGACATTTTATTTGCTCTTTATCCATTTCATCGGCACGAATTGATTTTACCCTTACGATCGATCGTGCCAGCGATCAATTTCTCCATCGATCGCCAAGCATAGTGGATCTTTTGTGAATAAGACAGGCTTTCGCCTGTAATACTCGCTGTTTCTTCTTTTTCCATTGTAAACGCATACAGCAGACACGGAATATCGAGCAAAAAGGATGTGCAGCTTGTTCGACAGGGTGCAAATCCTTGATGTCACGACGAGACGTGCAATTAGATCACCGGTAATTTGCAATTACCAGGATTTTTCTAAATGATTGATGATGCAACAGCGTATTGATCGATGGAAAACTTTAAGTTGATAACTTCATCGGCCAATAAATATGCGTATCCATGTGCTTTATTATGAATATCAGTTTAACACATTCGTCGCCACGTCGCACATATCTATGCGACGGGTATACTTCTGTGGGGACCCCGTCACCAAAGGATGGTGACGCTCTTCTTGTTCGAATTAATTAAATATAATATATTATATGTAGGATATACAACATAAAAATATTAAAAACACATTTTACCATAATTTTTATTCATTTATATTCTGGATAATATATCACGTTATCCTATATCGTATGGTATTCGTTAAAACATTCCAAACACATTTGGGGTGATTTTGGGCACTTCGAAAAATAGTTATAGACTCCGTCATCGCTACTCTCCTCACATTCAAATATATTTTCACGCTGTTTACCGAACATTTTGAGGAGGAAAAGATCACCGATGTACGTCTCACAAGTATGCTTCTCGACTAAATGAAAGACCCGAGATATCTGCCATGAGATCCCTCGGAATACTCTAGCTGGATAGCTTATCGCTTTCTCCATTTCAGAAATAAATAACCTTTTCTTTGCAATGAATCGAAGGGGATAAACAATGAATCGAAGGCAATAAACATTGAATCGAAGGCGATAAACGATGAATTCCTGCTTGTCGCTCTATTTGCGTTCTGCGTACCGGCGGTGGGATTTGGGCCCCGCAGGAAACTTAGCCGAATCACGCTGGGCGACGAACGTGTTAAAATACTTTGACTGCCACGACGAAATCACGTGCTTCGCTCAGAACGCCACGTGAGTGTTTCTATTACTCAAAGCATATAATGGTAAAATAATAATAAATTGACGATGTAAGACAACATTCTTCCCAAACGACCGTTTATCTTGTTGGTGGTCACCGGTGACCACCGTGGCGCCTTGGTAACTAGTCAATTAAGACGACGTATCGTTTTCACTAATTCATTCTTCAAATATTTTATTCAAATGATCCCCAGGTCTGATAAATGACACGTATTTTACGCGATTTATGAAAATGAAGTATTCCCATTTATACGCACGCTACAGTTTCTGTGCCATTTTTCTCGGATGTACCATTTTTCATGCAATCTTCCCTAAATTAAACTAAAAATACACGCCAATATCGGTGCCATAGCGATAACAGCCTGATAACGAACTGCTAATATTTCTATTATACGTCTTATTAATATTCCATACACGCTTATTACAGCAAATTTACCTTTTCTTCCCGAATATGGTTGATAATGGTCGCAGATAGGATAAAATTTAATGGAAGATTCGGGCAAATCTTTTTCAACTTCGAAGAAACGTTCGATATGCGCCAATTTAGTAATATAATTTCCCTTTCCGTTCTTATCTCGCTTGTAAAACGAAAGAACGATACACAGAAGCCAGAGTAGCTTCTTTTGCTCGTGAGCGAGGCTCGAGCAACGATTGCCTTCAGCTTTACGGTTCCAGTCGCTAGGAATTTTGATAAATTGCGTGGTTCTCGCGAATACGCGTTCTTCATTCTTCGTTGTTTTTCAGAAATACTGCTGCTGGTATATATTACAACACTCGGATGGATAATTTAGAAAGCCGTTTTAATCTGGAAATGTTATTGGGTTGGCAACTAAGTGATTGCGGATTTATCAATATCACTTAATCACAAAATCCGCAACCACTGAGTTGCCAGCCCAATAATATGAAATTATGCAAACGAGTCTGTCAACTTTTCTTCCCATGTTACAATTATATTGGTTTACTGTACATTATATTGGCTTGGCAACTAAGTGATTGCGGATTTATCAATATCACCTAACGACAAAATCCGCAATCACTTAGTTGCAGCCAAATAATATGAAATTATGCAAACGAGTCTGTCAACTTTTCTTTCCATGTTGTAATTATATTGTTTTACTGTACTGTCATTAGGTGGTATTGACGAATCCGCAATCACTTAATTTCCAGCCCAATAATATGAAATTATACAAACGAGTCTCTCCATGTTGTAATTATATTGTTTTACTGTACATTATATTGGGTTGGCAACTAAGTGATTGCAGATTTTCTCATTAGGTGGTATTGATAATTCCGCAATCACTTAATTGCCAACCCAATAGTATAGGGACAGAAAAAGTTCAGAAATGTGCAGAAATTATTAACATTGAAGAATATACGGTTTAAGAGGAAGACGAATTAAACGGAGAGTAGTATCGTTCGCGAGCATACGGATACTTTGATCGATTTCCAGGAACGATATTTGAACTTGGTCAGAGCGTACAAATTTATAGTTGGACCGTAATTTTGTACACGTTTATGAGACGTATATTAACCGTTTGGGTCGCCAGCAGCTCTATCGCGCTGTTTAGATTTTGTGCTGAAAAGTTTCAGTATATTTGAACACTACGAATGACTAACAGTATTTTGTATTTCATTGTTATCTTCTCAATAATTTTTATTGAAGAAAACTTGAAATATTTATAAACATATATAACAATATAGGTGTATTTCATAAAAATAACAAATATTAAGACTCCTGCCATTCAAACGGTTAAAACGTGAAGAATCTTTCTCTTGATTAAAACAAAGATAAGATCGATATATGAAAATAAGATCGAAGGATGGAAAGACGATTGGAATATAAAAACTGGAGGATAGGAACGAAGTTAAGTGGCAAAGAGCAGCATGAACGAACGAACTCCTTAAAGAAGGCAATCACGAGTTTCCATAACCATCGAACGAGTATCGATTTGTAAAGCTTTAATTAATCGGTCAAGGAGGATTGCTAGCAGATCGATTATAATACTCGATTCGAAGAATAGAACCGGTTCCATAGCTAATTATTGACCACGAGAAACGTGGATTGTTTTTATGGCGCTGCCAAACATGCTGTGATAATTACTAGAAACAATACGTGACGGCGTAAATTTTAATTGCGAAGAAAATAATCTCTCTAGTTTCTTCCTTCCAATCGTTTTCTTTCGGTTCGTCGTCAAGCTATTTCTGTTACACCGCATTTTCTCATCACAAGTTCTCATCACAAATTCTCAAATTGATCGTGTTAGCGTGTGGCGCGTGGATCATCGACGGTACATGTTTGTGATTAACGAGCACTGATTGTACCCGCAGTTTAAGACAACAACGGATATTACTCTTCGCTATGCCATATCTGTTAGAATGATATTTTATCTTGAGAATGTTGGAACGAGCTTTTAAAACAGGAAGAATAAAAATATCCATTTTGCGGAATTTCAGCAACTCGAATATTTTCTTGCCGATAGCCCAGTGTCTTTATAAAGCGGCGATTGAGAATTCATTTATGCGGAAATCTATCGCGCGAATGAAAAATTATAGCAGTGTGTGTTAAGCTGTATCGTATCAGGAAGGTTTAATACAATTGTACGATACAATTTCTAAAAATGGAAAGCGCTTCTTAAAACTCGTAACGAATAATAACTGTGAGAAAGCCGGAATGATCTGTAGAAAGTGGAAAGTTTTTCTTAAAACTTGAATATTTCCAAGAATATTGAAAAAATAATGAATTTTTCATAAACTTCGCGTGAACGTGGAAATAACGTAGAATTCCAAAGGGTTGGAGAAGCCAACAATCTTTCTGGCAATTCAGAATTCATCATCTCGAATTTAAATCACGAGACAGGTAGCCTCAACAGCATTGTAAAATTCTCCTGAAAACCTAACTCGCATAAATTAACTCGGAAATAAAAAAATCTCGGTAAAAATCTGAAAAAAATCCACAGGTTCTTTTTCGAATCTCTGGAAAACTGCAGACTTGGACTTGCACGCACGTACGACAACTCACGTGAAACGAGTGTTGTGAACATCGCATAACGAAGAGTATGGCGACGCCTGTTGAAAAGTAGTGCAGAAGGTCGTTGGAGGCCGTGATTTTCAGAATGACTGTGTGTGTCACGTGTCATGCAACACTGATCGTCGACGGCATACGTCATGTTAGACGGACCTCGTGATTCTAATCACGTAGCACGTGAGTAGAAATTGCTATCAGCTGGATGGGGACTTCCTCGTGGGGCTCTGACCGGTCATGCGACCACTTTAATAATTCACCATTTACCTCACGATTAAAAGCCACTTATTGCGTTCAGATCGTTTTAACAAACAGCGTTTCAAACTAGTGTAAACCTGACCCTCTCATAAGATGTAACGATTTTTATGAAGCTTGGTAAAATTTTTCGTGTGTAACGTGATCTGTATAAAGTCTAATTTTGTGTTTATAGTAATTATATCAACGATTCGTTTTATTAGAAAACAAATAAAACTTGCGTGTGACACGAGAATCATCGGCAAGTAATAATAGAAAGCTTGAGCGAAATTTAATCAAATCGAAGGATGTACGAAAGAATCAAAGAGAAGAATGGTCTTTTACCTGTATTTTTGTTATTTTTATTTTTTGACAAAGAGTCGTTCGAATTGCCTAAAAATCCACCAGTATGAAATATGTTCATCGACTGTAATCACCGTGAGATCCTGGCGCGACGTAAAGCGTGTAAAATTCAAGCTTCCTTGTCGTTCATGATGATCAATGATTATCCATAACCATAGTTCCCGCTGTATCAAGACGATCGTTTAAAGTACCGAGAATACGACCGCTCCCATTAAAAACACCGTTCGATTTCAACCAATAGCAAGGTTGCACACGTACATCAATCGTACGCTCAGGTTGAAATATGTTTACACCAGTTGGCGAATTTCTCGATATCCAGGAAGAAATCGTCCGTTTCCTGTGTAATTTATCCACCGAACTCTTTCTCGTCGTTACGCTTCAACAAAAATTCAATATTAATATTTTTTAATTAATATTCTCAGCGCGCTTCCAGCGTATCGTTCGCTCCAACCTACTCGAAACTATCGTTTCCTTCTTTCCCTCGAGACACTTTCGAAGGCTTCGAATCTACTCGACTAACGTTCGAATTTCTAATTGAAAAGTATTTGAACCCATCGCTAATCCAGTCGTATTCCATAGCTGAGAGAAGACTGGGAAACGATTGACGGCGACATGGACGCACAGACTACGAATCACGCACAATTTGTTTACATCAACAGCTGTTCATCGCGAAAGAAACGGCCGTTCTTCAGCTTTCACTTGCACAATTATCCGCCACGTATCGAGAACGCTACTTTGCTTCAACATTTCGGCGCGTATCGGAGCTGCGTTAATCGCCCTATTATTATTAATTCCGTGTAATTGACAGTGTAGGCTTGTGTCCTGGCACAATTACAATAATTGAAAAAGATCACGATGCCTGATCAGGGTGTATGGTAATAGCAACGATAATTACAGATGCGCAATGAAAATCGCAACTGCCAATTGGTGGCACAGAAATCGTAATCAATGCGGAGAAAGGGCAATTAAATGACTCTTTCAAGAGGAAAAAAGGGAAAAGGTGGAACAGTTAGTGTTTCTTCCGATATGCTCGTCATCCGGAAATTTGACATTTTGCTACGACAAGGTGGGGTTTCTTCAATTGAAAAACCTTTGATATCTTCGAATTTAAAGTTGAATTTTGCATAGAATAGCCGAACTTGTTGTGTATTATAGAGTGTCATTACACTTCGATGTAACAAAGAGATAATAAGAAAATATAGTGTACTTCAGTTCTGGACAGAAGAAATATCAAAAACTAGAAAATAGCTCGAAGAGTTCTTAGGTAAGCACAAGAACAAAATTGCTATTCTACGATGCTAAAACCGATATTATACGAAGATCATAGAGAAAAGAGCAAATGTCGCATTTCTTGTCTTTAGTAAATGAGAAACTTTCGTGGAATAAAAATTTTGTTACAATTTAACGTTCATAACGAATATGTGAAGTATCCAGATTTAATAAAAATAAAGCTAGCTCTTCGTCTTTCGATCGTTTCTTCTTCTTAAAGAAGAATTTTCTTCGTGTTTCTTCAGAAACGCGAGCTCGTAAGAGCATTTGCAAGGTTCTGTCCTTCTTCTGGTGCTCGCGTAACGTCAGTTAAGAAACTGCTTTCCTCGTAACTCTGCGATGGACAAAAATAATGGAAAGTACTTTTAATAAATCGTAGTCATTTCTATAGCAGGCGATAATTAAATAATTAGAATCTCGTTCGAGAAAACGACGATTCATATGGACCCGCCTAGACACGCTTTCTTCCTCAAAGTTGAAAAAAAAAAAAAAAAAAAAAAAAAAAAAAGAAAAAATACATCTGCAACAGAATGCATTATTCAAATCTGTATCACTTTCTTCAGCTACGGTTCTTCCTCGAACGGTTCACTGTCCCAACGGTCGACAAGGTGGAGCACGTTTCTTCAAACTCGAAAAGCCACACATGAAAGAGTTAGGAGCCGCGATGGTCCCATCGACGATTCCTCGAAATGCGAACGCTACAAGTGTACAAAAATGCGCCAAGCTATAGGTATGCGCATCGTGTGGTCCTTCGGCTCATTGATATTCTCCGGGCGAGTCCCAGAAATTCGTGAGAACAATTCCGGGCCAGGCAAGCACTTGCAAAAGTAGGCGTTCGCGTCGACCTTACAACGTGAACATCGTTTCTCGATCGTGTTACAGATGTGTTCTGGAGAAATCGAAATAATCGAAATTTGTAGAAACACGAAGGAGTTTTAACCGCTAGAACCGCGAACGTGTTCGTTTCCACTGTTCATGATTTTTCTCTCAATTTTTTTATTTTGTTGGTATATTACGCTGGCTGTAAGAAGAATCTGTACGCAATTGCATTTATTGTTTCAATTACACGTACTAATTAATTAAACTAGATTATAATAATTTTGACATCATTTAGTGGTACAAAAATTTCATTCTACGCGAATGATATATGAAATCTGATTGAAAGAAAGATTGCATTTATTGTTTCAATTAGATGTACTAATTAATTAAACTGGATTATAATAATTTGAACATCATTTAGTGGTACAAAAATTTCATTCTACGCGAATGATATATGAAATCTGATTGAAAGAAAGATTGCATTTATTGTTTCAATTACACGCACTAATTAATTAAACAGGATTATAATAATTTGAACATCATTTAATGGTAGTTTTGTAAAATTGCAAACATTTCATTCTACGCGAATGAAATATGAAATCTGATTGAAAGAAATATAGTTTCGTTAGAAAATAAGGGTACGTACTGTGTGTGTACAGTGTACAGCCACACTGATTCTCCTATTAATTCAATCTAGTTAATTAAAAACTAACCGCTATTACATAAATTTACAAAAACAACGATCCCAATCGAATTATTATTTCCTTCGATTGCAATTAATCGCCTCACTCTTGCATCTTCTCTCGCTTACAAATGCGTTCATAAAACGTGTATACAAATAGTTGCACGTTTTTTCCAGCCTGTGTGCGTTTCGTGTCAGAACCATTGATAAACACAAAGTGACATCAAATTCATAAAATCGACAAAAGCATGTGCTTAGCATATGCTTCTACCGCGATCTTCCTATGAAGAACAAGAAACCTGATTCTTCCTATGCAAGAAATAATAATAAATTATACGCATTAGCTATGAGATATTTGTCTACAAATATTCAGTACTGTGGCTATTGAAAAAACTCGTTGATCGTTTTACGACCGATTCGTAGTTGTATTAATATTTATACGATCACAAAGGTCAACACGCAAAAACTGCACCGCCATGGTTCTCGAACGAAGATGAAGAGGAAGAAGGGGCTTCTGTCTTGTTCGATCGCGGAGACAAGGGAAAAAATTCGATCGAGAGAAGCTGGCGGAAAAAGCGAAGCCGTGGGCGTGTCGTGGATCTCAGAGAACGGCGCGATTAGCCGGTGATTTTTTGCCCGGCCGTTAAATCGAAAGCCAAACACTTCGAATACGTGTCTGTGGGAACGAACGTTCACCGTGCATAAACGCGTTTTCCGCGTCCGGCAAGAAACGTCGCGGCTTGATGAAGGCATCCCGTCTTTCAACCTCAGCTTCTGCGAATAAACCGGAGCAAATAAAAACACGACATCGAGTATTATTTAAACAAAATATTTGACAAACGAAATTTTAAGCAGTACATCGCCTTGTTTCGAGTCTCTTACTTGTTTTCAAGTAATTTTATTAATACAAATTTCCAACTGGTTTACTTACTCCAACTTCTTCGCACGTTCCTCTTATCTTATTCCAACGATGAATATTTTATTTGTTTCTTCTCGGAACACTCGCATTCATTTTTGATATTAAAGTATCACCTACTTTCGTCATCGTTTTGTTACAACAATGGGTGAATTTTACTTCCAATTAATCGATCAATAAAAACTTGAAACTCTGTTATTTCTAATAAAGTAACTATATTTTACTTGAAGATGAAACGTAAGCGTTCGTTTTCTGATGGTTAAAACGAGGTAAAAACGTAACACGGTGTCAACTGCGAGTGGTCTGTGCCACAACAGACTATTCTACTTATGAAACGACGTACGTAAAAGAAATACCAGTTTGTTGTCTTTGCACATCGTAACAGTTATATACGAGATTATGCTGATGAATAAACATAATTCTTAGTATGTTATAACTGTATTAACACTTTTTCTTATCTATTTATATAATTTGTGCCGTGACTACTAATAGACATATTATACGAGCCGTGTAACGTAATATACAAATACAGTTTCTACCGAAAATTGTCCTACTCGTAAATCTGCAAATGTTAATCGAATATTTTTTAACGAATCTTTTACAGACTTTACTGGACTTACAGACAAACTGGATCTTTATTGTTAGAAACGTCAGAAATTATCCATTGTTATACAGTATAAAGAAGCCAAAGAGTTTTCGATTTTTCATTTATTCACAATGTTTCCACGTAGTATTGCACGTGTTCTTCCTGTGACTGGGCAATCAGCGGCTTCCTGTTTACGAGCAGTAAGTTCGACCACGCGATCTATACTTTCCTCTTTGACGTTTTTTTCAAACACGGTGACTCATTCCTTCCTTCCTGGACATTGAAGAGATTTATACGCGTTCAAGGACGCGTAATGAAATTTTTGCCAGTCCATATGTCGCGAACGAGTCCATTTACGAAAGGAAAATTACATAGAGTTTTTGAAAATTAATCAGTGATAAAAAGAAAATTGGCATCGCTGAGTGTAAAGTGTTTATGAAGTAGTTTTGTAATTTTACGAGTTCCGTGTCCACGTTAGTTTCTCTTATTTTTCATATTTACTTTCTTCAAGATCGCATTAAGTTCGATTTACTCAACAAAAATATATTTATTTACAGAAGCAGCATTGTTATTATATTCGTAATGATAAATTGTCCATCTTGTGCGTCATTTTCCATCTATCTATCAGATATTTGTTCCATATAAATTATATGTCTATACAATGTAGATCAATTACTGTATCTTCATGTAAACTCAATTTTTTTCCAAATCTCCTTTCGATCAAAAAGTTTATGATGCTACAATTTCCGATGCTAAACAGCGCTAACAATTTTTTTCCAGAGCATAGTTTAGCATCTTATCAAGCAAACCTTGGAATTTCCAATTGATAATTTTCTTCATCCATAATCGACTATAACTTTATTTGTTATTTATTTATTTTTGTTTAACTTTGCAACATTTCGAACGTTTCACGTACTTTCTAAATCGATAGACTCTGTTTGTCTTTCAGAAAATTACAAATCTTATTCTCTGATTTTTCTCAGAACTCCTAGACGGTCGTAAACATTGCATCGTTTAAATCGATGTTTCTATTCTCGACACCCACTAAGCTGTAATTTTTCAATGACGTATAATAATAATTATACTGCGTGTATAGTAATAATTACTACTTCGTCAGGCACATAATGCACTTCAGTTCTTAAAACTACCCGACCGCAAACTACGACGCAAATCTGAGCTCTACATTTCCATGAATTTCACTGAATATAACTTGGTAAAATGATATAAAGAAATATCCGTTGACGTCAATCAATGAAAAAAGGGAGTGTATTTTGCATTCGTGTTATTTATTCCTATACAGAAACTGGAAATGCAACGAATTTCATATGTATAAGCGCTTAGACATAGTCTCTGACTATCAGATTTTTCATCGCTGTTAAGGTCACAGTTTTAAGAAAATGCTACACTATATGTTTCTTATTTGAACGAAAAAAGATACTAAATGTCAATGAAACGCTTGGAAATGCTATATAAAGTAAGATCCAGATAAGAAATATGCGCAAGTACGTATCGTTCATCTACATTTTCGACTTACTTTTTCACCTCCATCTACACCGTGTCGGATAATTTCAGTGCAAGATCGTAAACGAAATATTAATGTACAACTAACTCTTACGATTTACGAATGAACGTTCATTTCTGATACTTGGATCCACGATTGCACTGTATCGTTCGTACGCGCATGATTTCTCGTTGCAGTTTTGCGTGAAACATTTCCTTACAAAATTACTAATTCTCTTTACCGCAATAAAATCAAGATGAAAGTGAGAATTTTGTGATCTACGATCGCTTAAATTCCAGCGAAAATTCCCAGCTGCCTTTCCACCTCCTCGAACCGAATCGAAAACTTCAGTTCTACGAAAACGTGCCTCCTCCTGCTCTCCTCCCCCTCCCGAAAATCGATAAATCATTAAACGCATTGAAAGCAACGAGACTCCACTTGTAATTCACGGAACATCGATAGCTGGGTCCGTAGTGGCTCGTGGTACGTGCACCAGCCGTGCACGAACCTAACGCACCAACACCACCGAACATCAGAGCCAAAGTCGTCAGAATGAAAAGGAAGAAAAAGAAGAGTGGTGGCCGCGTGTAACGTGGATAAACGAGAGACGAGAAGAAGAAGAAGAAGAAGAAGAAGAAGAAGAAGAAGAAGAAGAAGAAGAAGAAGAAGACGAGGAAGGAGAATTAAGAAAAGATGAAGATGGAAGGAGTCGAAAGCGGAAGGGAACGGCACCGCGAACGTCGATCGAAGGAGAAAAGGCAAGGAAAGGCGAGGCAGAGCTCGTGCCTCGTGGACAATGCCACCGTGGTGAGGCTATGGGAACCCGCGGTGTGAAGGCATGTGTTGTTTTCTCGAGGCCGTTGGAGGACGTGTCGCGGCTCGCATCGTCAATTTGCCTGACAAAAGGAAACCACCGGTGGCGTGGACAGGATGCGTGACCAACCGGATTCTCGGCGATGCGTGCGCGTACGCTTGGAATCCAAACCGTATACACACCGTCGGCTGTCCGGTTTTTCTTTTCATCTGACTCGAGACAGCGTATATTCTAATCCTTCCACTCTTCAGGGGGACGCCTTATGAAATTCTTGGTCTGTGCACGGTTCACTCGACCGCCACCCTTGCTGACGGGATTACTCGCTTTGGACTCGGTGGCTTGAATTCTGTGTGTGTGTGTGTGTGTGTGTGTGTGTGTGTGTGTGTGGTCGCTTTGATATCTGGCGCCGATAAGCTTCCTTTAACCCTTTCAGCAACGAATTTTTTCAGGACAGAGAAAGAGCAGTTTCGTGTATCGTACAGATACGTGGGTTTGTACGAGGCTGGTGTATAATTAAATAAATAACCGTATTTCTTAAGAGACTACGCTGAACCGAACAGTTCCCAACGATGGATTCTTAACAAATGAAATTTCTTAGACTGACAGAGTCTGTAGCACGTAATTGTGTAGAGAACATTAAACACGAGAAGGTTAACCGTATTAAAGTTATTGCTTGTGAAACTGCATACTTTCGGTGTTTGCTCTTACAACGTATGTTTGCAAACTGAACTTCTCTGTTGCTTCGTATAGTTAACCATAGGAGCTTGCTCGTATTACTCGGTTAGCATGGTAGTTTGCTATATGTGCAAGATTTGTACGTACATAAGATCGTAATTGTTAAACTTAGTTTGCGTATCTTGAAATTTTCATCTTTCACACAACCAAGATTTTCCAGTAAAATGCCATTAGTGTCAAATTGCAATGATATAGAATGAAAAAAGACACAATAATCGTGTGGTAAAGTGTCTTTGGTGTTTCTGCTAAAAAATTTCCTAAGGATGCAGCGGTTTCGTTGTATCTTTTCAACAGAAATTTAAGAAAACCTGCAGATGTATACACCGAGTGAAAAAAGTATTTCAACGCTTATAGGAAATTTTCATGTCCGTACGAATAGTCATCTCGTATACATACACTTCGAGATTTTCTTCAACGTGTATACCAATATGATATTTTGAATTTTTATCTACATTTCCAATTTGCTTTCGCACGGTTTGGTTCGTACAATTGTGATAGTCGTGCCTCGTTACAGCGATCATCGAATTTCAAATTTTTTCCCCTAACGCACACGATATATTCACTAGAAAATGTACAAATATTCAAATATCTTCATCAGCCACTGTTTATATATATTGTCAATACCCTTAATGACAAAATCAGCAATAATTTAGTTGCCAACCCAATAGAATATCATTGTCGTACAGCCATTTGACACATCTAAAAGTTGAAAGTAGGCGAAAGTTAAAAAAGATGGTTGGTTTGGTGTTGTTTTGATCCATCTGGAATGAGCGACGATCGAGCAGGTGGAATATTAAAGCATTGAAAAACGAGCGATATGTGTTTACAAGTGGAAACTTTTATATAACACTGAGAAATGAAATCGTTGATAAACCTTCTGTTCGTAAGAGAGAGCTTATTCATCGGCCGTCTGTTTAATCATGCTGCATAAATCTTTGCCCGGTTCATACCCGGAATCAGGTTCCGTGTTCTAACGTGCTGTATTACGATGAAAATTTTACGAGGCTCGCATATTAATTTTTTCCTTGATTTTATCGATTCTTTTAACCGCTTGAGTTATAGCTTCAGGCGTCGTGGAACTTTGTTATTACAAACGCTGAGTGATTGCCAATTATTCACTGTGCGATATTGCTCAGTACGTACTCGCAGTATCCTTGCACGGAAATATCGATATTTTTAGTCAAATTTTTTACGGCGTTTAAATTTTCTCTGCAATATTATTTTCTATCTCTAGCCGTTCAAAAAACACATAATTCTCCACTTACGTGAAGTGTGTGCATATATTTGCATATATTTGAATTATTACAACGTATGATGCGAATATTTCTTTCTTTCAACTATAGATAGAAAGATCTAATCTTTCGATTTTACACCGAGTGCTATTTTTTATATATATATATATATATATATATATATATATATATATTCTTGTTTTTCCTTCCTCTGTCTCGAGATATAACATTATTATTAATATTATTATTAATTTATTTATTAATATTGTATAGTGAGTAATTGACAAATTCCCTGAATTCGTGTACTTACGTTTCGACATTTCCTCTTCGCTAAGAAACATTGCAGATAAATTTCTCTGAAAATCAGTCCACCGATTCTCCATTATAATTCTATTAAATTTTCAAGCGATTTGAAAGACAACGAAGAGCGAGCTATTGTTTGGACACATTCTAACGATCCATAAGATAGTTCCATTCAGTTTCTTATTTGTAATGTAGCACAAAGCGAGAAAACTGAAAAGGAACGCGAAGAAATACAAAGAAAATTACGCGTTAAGAAAAATTCGAATAATACGTGTTTGCGAAATAGTCGAGAGTTGACGAAATCTCTCTGGAACGTTGTACTTATAAATCGTTTCTGCACAGGCCCAAGGGTATTATCTGAAAGAGTTACAATATTAACCATAGAAAATTAGTCGCAAAACCTTCGTTTAACAGCTTGTATTCATAAAACCGAATGTTTATTATTGCTTTTAATTTCAGTTATAGGCCAGGAGGCCAGAACAATATCTTAAGAATAATCGGACCATGTACCTCCTAAATTTTTATGGCGGTTAATAACGATATAATAATCACTTATTGCTATGTAATAAGTCTCGGAACTTAAAAATTATCTTCTTTTACAGTTTGTCTTGCTCGAAGAAAAAAAAAAAAAGAAAAAGAAAGAAAAAAAAAAAAGAAAAAAAGAAAGAAGAACACCCGTGTACACATTGAAGCAACAGGCCTTCCCTTTAAATTATCTGTAACAACGGTGATTCACGATACGACAGTGAATATCGAGCAAATTGAAAGATGCGTGATTGCATGTCAATTATAACCTTCGTTTTATCTTGTATAATTATTAATTAAATTTTAATCTATTTTGGCTGATAAATTTTACTTACGGCTGATACAAGTAGTCCGTGGGAAAAAAGATCTGACGAAATATTTATATGCAAAGTAGGAAATATGCAAATAGGTATACAACTGAATCGATAAAATCGGCAATAGGGGAAATTATTTTCAAGTAATTTTTTGCCAATGGACGAGAGAATATTCTTGGTTCGATTTAATGACGGCTATTTATGTTTGTCCGGATTATCGTGACACGTCGTCGCATCTTCTTTGAAAAAGTGAGACGACTTGAAGAACGTGCTTCTCAAGTTATTACTTTAAATTTCTTTGCAAGCATAAATTGATAGTAAAAAATGACACCTGGTGCTGTTTTACGAGAGTTACGTACGTAATGTGATTAACAAAAGCAACGTGTTATTATGTTTAATAACTGTTCTTTGCAGTTTGTGAAAAAGTCATGCTTTCGAGTTGTGTCATAAAACTATCTCAACATTTATCATAGAAAATTATTACGTCTATATTGTATGTGTTATATTCGAACATCAGGAAATTTCATTATCGCGATTGTCCTGATTTTATTCATCAAATCTGAAGTCAACTTCTACATTTATATAGAAATTACAGGATATTTATTGAAAATATAAAAACGAACAGCTATGCTAAACTTGATCCCACTGAAAATTGTAGTTGACTAATTAATGGATTAATCTCATTTGCATTTACATTTCCTGATCTCTACGAAATATGTAGTTGTACTAAATATCCTCTAACTTTCAGATCTCTTTCAAACTAGACCAATATAATCATGTTTTGTATCATACACGTGACACATATTCATAACTGGTGTTTACCAGTGTCAAAGCATTTTCATGAGTCGGTGTGTGTGTGTGTGTGTGTGTGTGTGTGTGTGTGTGTGTGTGTGTGTGTGTGTGTGAATTAATAGGTTGTCCGAAAAGTTTCTTTCGTTTTATGAGGAAACAATAGACGCACAACGCTTTTTGTTTTATATTATTTTGTCGAATTACGTACGATCCATTTTGTTCTATTGAGATAAACTTGGTTTCACGTTTGTATGAACTGTTGTAAAAAAATACGTTTGCGAAAGAAAGACACTTTCCGGACATCCTAATACCTGAAAATGTAAGTTTCTTTTGCATATAAAAGATGTTATTCTAACATGTGGCATAAATTATGAATAATTGAATATCAGTTATAAATGAAACATGATTCTAAGAATGCACCGAAGAATAACATTTTCAGTAACACGTGCAGATATTACTTGATATTTAATGTCGTGGTAGACATTGTGTGCTATGCGTGTGAAGTTTCTAGGTGAATAATGAGATTGGTAAGGAGACATAGACAGAGAGAACATAGAACGCTACTCCTTCGGTGACTGGTTTCCGTTCACTTGGAATTACGGGTAAAACCCACGGGACAAAAATGAAGCGAGGAAACCCAAGGTGGCTCGATGCACCAAATACAATTTGGCGATTTGGAATTTCGCCTTACGATCGATAAATACCGCCGCCGTTCCTTACGCAGATCGTTCGATATCGCTTCCAGCTTCCTTTTATCGCTGCTCCATTAGTTCCAGAAGCGAGAACGCTCGATTCAGATAACAAATTCGGCCAGGCTGACGCTGTCGATGAATATCGTGCAGCTCCTCCTTCGTATAAGCGGCAAAGTAGCCAGTTTACGGAAGTTCTTAACGACTGTATTCCAGCTCGTAAGAATGTTAACGATTTTTCGTTGATACGTACATATATGTACGTACAGCTAATGGTGTGTTATTTTGCAAGCTTGTCAGCTGGTTTATAAGAGACGTTATTTTAGAGCGTGGCAAATGGTGCTGGTTCGTTTGAGACGCGTCAAATATTGCGGTCTAACAGGATGTAAGTACCCCGTCGTTTGTAAATATCGTCTTGCAATCAGGCAATATTTTTCCATTTTTTTTCAACTATTTCTCGTCGTTGCCTTGTACTATAAGGTACGACTATAAGGTACGACTATAAGGTACAACTATAAGGTTCCTCGGTTCTTTCGAACACGTCGCCCTCTTCATCGGTGTATCGCTTGGAACAGCAATTTTGCAATTTTTCAAAATATTTCATCTTTCGCAGAGACTTATAAAAATCAATAAATAATAAACAATCTATTCGTATCACATCGATTCCAAAGTCATAAACACATTGGAAAGTAAAATCTGACAAGCAGTATCTTTGCAACTTTCCATTGGAATTTTCGATTCTTCGTAATAAAATCTAAGAAACCGAGAATTCTATTTATTTCCACTGCAACAATTTTCAAAACTAACATACGACTATCGTTGTTTAACAAATAACGATTTCGTCACGTCTGCCTTCTAAAAATCGTCTTTCGAATCTCTGGAGTCAACCGAATCAGCCATAGACACCGCACAACCGCCCAAGTCGTGGCGTGCCTGCGTGAACCGCGGCACAAGCGTAGCACACGAGCAGCACACGCACAGCACGCAGCTTTTTTCCATTCCTCTAACCAACGCACATGCCCCCGCGTCCATCTCGATCAAAAGGAGACCCCGACGACGGCAAACGAGCGAAGAGAAGAATGGGCCCGATTCAGGGCGGCTATACGACACACTTGTGAGGCTTTTCTGGCCCCTCGCCACGGGGTGGATAGTCGTGCAGGAGGAGAAATGGAAGGCCTGCGAGGCCCTTCGTCAGTTCTGGCCGTTTCAACACGGGAAGACTCCGATCGACCGGTTCCCACGAAACGGAGACACACCACCTGTGCGTCGGAATGAGGATGAACAACCCTCCGTGCAAACGAGCAATCGTCGAGGGGACGTGTCATGATTTTCGAGCCTAATTTCGACGACGCACCCGGCTTACACCAGAGTGGGGGCGTTAAATCATTCGCTACGGGTTACAAGATTCGCCCCTTTACTCCTATTCAAGCTGTCGCACAGGGTTTCACGTGATTGAGACAATCGTGAAGAAAGAACATTCTGTTTCCATTCGCTTTTTCGCATTGTTGAGGGATAGGGTTTTTTTTATTTTTTTTTTTTTTTTTTTTTTATTTAGTTTAACTTAAAGTTTAGTATTCGTTATATTTATAACTGACAATACAATACGAATATTTGTAACGTATTTTCAGTTTCTGAATTACAAATGTTTCCAATTCCTTGAATTAATAGAACTATTCTGTTACTCGACTAACTTGTGACAACGATCATATCCAAATCCACGCCATTCCATGCTACCTGACAGCGAACCGTTAAGTTTTGACTTCACCTTTGCACATGGTCCAACATTACACTTTCCTCATTACGTAGGGCAATCAGGATCCTCCCCTTGCCCCTCAACACCAACAAACGCAACATATAAAAACTGCAAGCATTCGACCACGAGACTAGTCTTGAGTCTTGTGTACAGTTTAGCCGTGATTTGAACAACTATTTTAATATCGCTACTTCATTATAGTATTATACTTAATCATTTTCGTGAATAAAAGCCTACAAAATTATAAAAGCACAGACAAGTTAAGTTATTGCTCAGCTACTCCTTTTTTATCATTAATTTTACGTGACAAACTCTTCGTGGTCAGTTTGCAATTCTCTAACCGGAAGACAGGTTGAAAAGGATCTTCCAAGCTGATAGAAAGGCTTTCAATGTTGATGTATTCGATGATATTTATTACTGCAATAGTTTTTGATATATATATATATGTTGGGTTATCATTTGAGTTAGGGGCGTATAATGAATCTTCACGTGAATTGACCATCGTTGTTCTGTATTATAGAGGATATTTTACTGATATAAATGTAATTATTACAGAGTTTAACAGGTAATAGCGGCGATTGAATAATCGAGATGTCGATGACAATGGATTTCGGTTTGATAACGAATCCACGGTCAACTGTGTAGCAAATGTGCTTTCTTCCACAGTCTAAGTCGAACTCAACTTACTGATCCACGATTCGGGTGTGACCCGACGTACTTGTCCACAGTGCAAGTAGAACTTATCTGACTGAACCTCAGTCCAAGTGAAGCTACCCTTATATACTCCTCTCCGTACCTCTCTGTATCCCTCGGCTCAATCTTTGTTTTTAAGGAGAGCTATTTAATTACTCCACACCTGTGTTAGATACACGTCCCTTCCGTGACCGTGGCTACGTTCAGCGACCCGTTATGTCACTTTGAGCCCAAACCTACTGTCATAAATCTCGGGCAAACATAATTGGACTAAATCATAAACAGCTATTTCTCAGTTTTATTATTTAAGTATAAGCTATAACACAAAGTCTGGACTAAAGTATTGGGGACCTTCCCAAACATTCCAAAAGAAAGGCCCCAATGTTCTTTCATCTCTGACATATAATTTAGATTAAAAAAAAAAAAAAAAAAAAAGTGTTGCTTTTAATTACCAATCCATCGTTAATCTCTGCTACTGTTCCTGCAAAATCGACCAAAGTATCGCTGCGTTGACGAGCAATAACGTACGCGTTATTTCCACTCCCCCAAACCGTGTCATCGTTCTCTGTCTACATCATCAAATTACAAATCGCTTGGATCCCTTCAAAGATACGTAAACTCGACTCAACCCCCGTATCGCTCATCGAGGAAAAGACATCCCTCAACAAATTAACCTCTTACCCGGTGTTATAATTCAGAACCGCCCTAAAGTGTGCGTCTGACCGCGTGGATATTCCTTTAATGGGGAAACTAAGGAAGAAAACGTCGGGATAATTAAGACTCGAAACGCTAATGGACGAAAGAGGAGGAGTCGAGGGGGCGATTGGAAGCGGAAAGCGGCGGCGTGTTCTTTTTTTTTTTTTTTTTTTTACAAAAGATGTGGCGCCGCATGTTCGAGGAACGAGAAATATCGTTCGTCAGTGGAGAACGATCGCGCCTGCGGCTCAAGTGCTTCATCGGGCCAACGTGCAACCGGTAGCAGTTGTTAATTAGTCCGCTGCTCGTTTAGATTCACCGATCAGCCAGCGAATGAAATTAAAAAGGAAAAGGAGGATATTTCAAAAATCATCAGCCGACAGCGTGCAGCGTTTTATGAGCTTCTTTTTATCTATAAAGAGCCCCAAGGACAACTTGTTCCGCATAATCTGGCCAGTCGATGGTATTATTCGCGATCCAGCTGATTCCAGCTGGAATTTCTCATCGTGATCAATTTGCAATTAATTAATCGTTCGATGGATCGATAAGCTTCGAGGGATGAGATTGGAAAAATGATTTGAAAAATGATAGAGATGATAGGAAGATAAATGAAGTTAATTGGTTACGCTAGCCGCTGCGGTATTTTGCTTTTCAGCTGGCTACGATAGCAGCTTGTACCATTTTTTATCGTCTTACTTATGGAATTTTGCTATGCTAATTTCATGAACGTTATATACCAGTGATATTGATAATTAGGAGGATAGATAATTTGAATGCTAATTCTTTGTTCCAATCTTTGATTTATTTTTGTTAAATACGATGAAAGCTAGTTTTCTTGGCATTTTACACGCCACGTAATGCGTTGACGCGTGCGATTTGTAGCAGATACGCGTAATTCCAATGCTAATTCCTCGTACAAGGAAAGGCTGCAACATGTAGCAGATCTCGATCGCTCGATTTTTGAATAATTCTTATCTTCTACATTCACTTTCGTTAATTACATCGCATTATGCGAAGATTTCAAACCAAAACACGGTAAATTACATCTTCCATATTTTATAGAGAAACAATTTTAAAGTTCAGTATTTACATTATTATCAACATTATTATCATACCCATATTGTCGAAAACATCTTTTCATTTGATTCTGAATCTCATGTATTTCTTCTATGTTCCTTCTAACTTCAAAGATGGACATATATTGAAACCTATTCAAATATTCTTTGCTTTAATTAAATTTTTAATAGACCCAACAGATTCCTTTTACTTTTATCTATTTTATGTTAAAATACCATTTGTTAATTACACGTAGGCTGACACTAAAATCAAAAAGTCAAGAAAATAGTAACAAGAACTATCCATACTTGTCTTATGATAATCTGCATGTGCATTCTGTGCATTTTCTTCATATTTTCCATTTTCCTTGCAAAATGCATAAAAATCCGTCTTCTAGTAACTAGAAGCATTCCACTTCTATAAAAGATCGTCGATCCCTGGTGCGATTTCGCAGTGATCATCGTCATAAGCCAATGGTGGTTCGCGTGGAGCCGTCGAGGAGGCAGCATCGAACACCACGCCACGCCACGTTGTCGTACATGGCGAAAGAGTTAAAATTAAAGGTAGAAACACGCAGCCCCGGCAGGGGACCGTTGTACGAGTAACCTTTCAGTCAACTTCGACGTTAATTCGAGTCGTACGGTGTATACGCGAAGCAGGTGGCCCGAAGAGGAAGAACCGGACCGAGGGAACGATGAGACGCGATTACCGCGAATATAACGGTACGCGGGCGCCGGTGATGGAGAAAAATGTGAACCGCGAAAATTGCAGCCCTCCGCGGAGGAGCCCTCTCTCTCTCTCTCTCTCTCTTTATCTCTGTCTTTCTCTCCACATTTTTCTTCCCTTTCTTTTCGATTTTGTCTCTTTACTTGCTATTTTTTCTTCCCCATCTGTTCCTTTTCTCTCCTCTTTCTCTCCTTTTACTTCCCTTTCTTTTCCCTGTATTCTTCTTTTTACTTCCCTTTTTTTTTTTTTTTTGATAATTTTTCGCCGTTGGTCGGCCGCGATGACTCGATAAGTCGTTCGGCGATTCGTTCTGCCACCCTGTCGCCGAGACATCCTGGCAGAGAGCAGGTGTAATTCCCGTAGCTGGGCCACGGGGCGCATAATTGAGTCGAGCTAAACAGGTCACGCGGTCATTTCGATGTTTATCGAAGCGAAGGGCCTCGCGTGATACCCGCTGCTCTTTCTTTCGCGTGTTCCGTCCTTTACGGACTGTTAAATTCCTATTGAATGGAGGACGGTTTCGTCCCATTTCCAAACCGATCCTCTCGCACGAATCTAACAGATTCTTCTTACAGATCTTTCGCTATTGTCCGAGCTTTCTTTCATGCAGTTGATCTTGCGGCCTGTGACAGAAAAATGTCGTTCCGTTGGTTTCTGAAACGTGTCGAGGTACCTAAAAGCTGTGAACTTTTATTCTTTTACTGTTGAAGTTTAGAAGTATGTACTGCTATAGCGACGATACTTTGATGAAATCTGTCTTAATAACTCAGTATCTATAATTTTGTCAAGATATCAATAAGATGGATTTAATTCCAAAATGTACCAATGTGCGTAAACTGCTTGCTTTGTGAGTTAAATCGATCAGTCAAGAAACAACTGGAATTAGATGGTATTGACAAAATCCGCAACCACTTAGTTGCCAACCCAATAAACGATTTTCTCCGCAGTCACAACATAAATCAACTGCATAAATTAAAATACGTAGACAAATGATCGTTACAGACATCATCTTTACAAATTTTCCTTGTCGCTTGCAACTACTTCTTTTATCTTCTCGTGATAAATTCGTTTACGAGAACGAGACTCTTTTTCGTAAGACGTGCAATACTAATCATAGTAACATTTTAAACAGCGATCACACAGAAGCTATGATCGATATGACCTGCGAGAGGATTAAATGTAGGAAATTGAATTTTCAACAGATTCTAAACGATAAAAGAGTTGGCGTGAATTAGCAAAAAAAAAGAAAAAAAAAAAAAAAAAAAAAAAACAGGAATTCCACCCGCTACACGAGTTGATGCAAGCTTCAGCATGCGCGTAAATTTTACGTAACCGCGACAGATTGCCGTTGGCAGATCACGCGCGTGTTACGACGATTTAAAAGGAGGTTCCTTCGCTCTCTTTTCGTCTCGTGATTAATTGGTCTCGTGCGACTATGTCCCAGCCGCGTGTTCCCTTGCACGCGTCGTTGCGTAAGCGTTCAAGACAGTCTTACCACTCAATCTGAGACTCAGGTGAAAGTCACTATAAGCATCGAGGCCTGGCATCGAACAAGTGATTTTTGACGACGTGGAAATCGGCCAGCTTCTGATAATTAAATCGAGGCACCGTCTGACAGCCATCGTGCCACGGAAGTCGACCGGTTCTACGAATGAAAAATCTGCTCGTTGTGTCCGATTGCGGACGACTTCAAAGGATTCGTGGACCCGTCGTTCCGGGGCATTTCAACTTTTATGCGCAAGTAACGTTATTCTTTGGAAATTTCGCGATTAAAATTAAAAAGGAAGTGTAATTCTTTGGAAATTTCACGATTGAAATTCTTTATCCTTCGTCTGTTTCTCCGTTTACGAAGCCTCACTGTTGAAGATAAAAAAAGTCGACCTTTTAATTTATCATATCCTTTTTATGTTATTTATCCTTCTTCCTTGAATTTAACTCCAATTAAGATCGAATTCTAAAGAAGCTTCTTTAATTTCCAATAATTTCCATCCACCGATTCAACGTCCTTTCTAGACTTTTTATTGGAAGAATGTTAATTATTGATATTATTGGTTCAGTGTATAGCAGGATCTTTTTTCACACACGTCTGACGCGTCATAGTGTTCGTAAGAACCCAGTGTCACATATGTGACATGCATAGTTTATCATTTTCTGATCGTACAAATAAATCAAGCCTACACTGAAGTGCCTTAGCGATAGCAAAGTATCACACATGTGTCTCATTATATAACATGTTTGTGTCTTCGATACATGTCGCACATACAATTTTCCGACGCATTATCACAAGAAATGATAAAACTCTAGAGTATTACAAACATTAGTGACCCAATGACATCAATCGAGAGTTAGAAATCCAATTAAAGGTTAATACGGTGGACAACTTTCCTTGCCATATTAAACGTAGTTATTTAGCGTTGTGTATAATTATATAATCAAACAAATTTGCTGCATTATCCCTTCGATATTTCCAAGAAAGCATTGATCATGCCTGGAGTGAAATTATTTTTGCAAAGGGTGAATTGATCGCTACAAAGTATCAGGACATGTGACATGGCAAATTATTGCCTTTCATCATCGAAACGGCAGACAAAACGACAACTTTGTAACGAGACAATGCTGCTATTCATACAGCCGTCACTGTAAAAAAAAGTGGTTTCACGTTTTTTCTTAATGGAATTATTTAACATGGTCAGCATCGTGTCTTAATCTGAACGCCATCGACAACCCGTGGGGAATTCCAGCGAGAAGATCTTACGACCAGGGAAAGCCACCTTTAGGAAATATCGTAGAATTGAAAAACAGACTAAAACTCGTGGATGTTCAGAACGAACCTCTAAATAAGTTAGCGGATAGTGTGCCTAATAGATTCAATCAAAACATAGCAATCAAAAATAAAGGAAATTTCACTAAGCATTGAATGAAAACGTAACAAAGTTAACATCAAGTTTATATCTCCTGGCAGGCGTAAACACAAGAGAAAATTACATTTTCTGCAAACTTCAAAAGAAGACAATTTTTGTGCTTCAGTTTCACTGTACGTTATATTGGGCTGGCAACTAAGTGATTGCGGATTTGTCAATACCACCTAATGACAAAATCCGCAATCACTTAGTTGCCAGCCAAATAATATGAAATTATACAAACGAGTCTGTCAACTTTTCTTTCCACGTTGCAATTATATTGTCGCAAAGATTGTTTCAACGTTTCTTCGACAAATCTAAAAATAGGATAGAGTTTATAATTATCCACATGAGTGCAGCGTAACTATATTACAAGACACGCGTAATCCACTGACACGAGCTTTAAAAATTCTTCAAACACTAAACCCTTCGGCCTTCGTCAAAGCGATTCAATGACGATCGCTTGCATCATCGGTGATTTAGATACTCGCGGCGAGAGATCTCACCATCTGCTCCTTTCCACGGACTTGCACGTTCGAATTAACATTTATCCATATCGAGGATGAGGGAGGTGAACCGAATAATCCTCGACTCACGAAGCCGCTCTCATTCGAACCGAAAGGTATCGCGTTCTGAAAATAAACATCCATTAACGGCGTGAAGAAGTAACAGCATCGGCTCTTTTTGCTTTCACAGGTGTTTGCTACGCGATCGTGGCGTTAACGCCAAGTCGATTAAAAGACCGCCTCCGTGGCCCTTGATGAATAGGAAGAGAATCCGTTCGACTTAATGCCCGATTATTCACCGCGCAAACGAGTCGGAAACATCGATGCTGGCCATCTTCCCGGTCATTAATCCAATACGGTAATGAAGTCGATGGAAAAAACGGACAGACGAAGAGGAGAAAAAAGTAGAGTATCTGAAGATGCTCACGAAAACGATCGTTTCATGACTCGAGCAATCGTGCACGTGTTTCTTTGCGATTTTATCGCTGTCGTAATTTAATTACTTCATAGACGAAATTATCGAATATCCGCAATTGCCTTGGCAAAGTTTCGCATTTCTTATGACCGGACACGGCCAACGTTTACGCAAAAATTCATATTTTTCTGAGCAGAGGTATAATGAAGTTTGAACAGTGCTTTGTTTCGTCTCTTAAATGCTATAATAATTAAACTACGAGACTTTTGCGTTTGTAGGAAATTGTAGGAAAATGTAGCATTGCACGGAATACACGGAATTTGAAGAGACGTGTACGATGTCTAAAGTATAGTGTTATCTATAACGCTTGGTAGGTAAAAGAATTTCTTATTGAAAATTTAATGTTTTAATTATACGTCCAAATATGTGAATTTGCATAAAATCCACAGTCTGATAAGAATTATTTTATTTTGCATGTTTTATATATACTTTAAAAAAAACTTTTTTTTTTCTTGCAAATTATTTAAAAGAACTCTACTACTAAATTTGATATTATTTCTTATTCTATATTTCTGTTATTCTACTTATTACTATTTATTCTACTATATTTAAAAAAAGATTGTACGTATAATGGAAAGATATGTATATTATGAAATTTGTAACAAAATATACTCTTCCAATGAAAAAGCTATCGAAATTCATAACAAGATTCGTAAAAGTGAGAACTCGACGTGAGTCTGTCTGAATGTAAAAGTAATTACTATGCAGGAATCGTATTAGTACCCGCATACCACAATAAACAGTATACCTTTATCTTTATATTTTTTTCGAAATAACCAGATTTTCCCGATTTATCCGTCAAGGTTCCAGTGCAAGCTGTTTCCTACAAATCTCGTGACAAGTTCGAGGGCAACGGATTAAATCCGGACGCATAAATATTTGTCTGCTAGTTTGTAAACGACCGGTGTAATGAAACGTTTCTGAATGTTCCTGTGTCGTCATGGTTTAATCCGTTCATAATTACCACCAGTTCTTCGCTGCAATATCTGACAGACTAATTTATGTAACTTTTTAACGACTCAACTCATCTGAGAAAATCACGAGGTTTTCAAGATTACTTTGGTTGACCAGGTACGTTTGTGCATATAAGGGTTGCTTATTTAAATGGAAAAGTGATAAAAATGGATGAAATATCGCATAAGCGTTTCAAAAGTGGTGTACACGGCTCAAACACGTTTTCCAGGAAAAGTAAAAAATTATTTGCAAACTTATAAAAATGTAATTTACTATACGCGCCATGGTAGCAATAAACACGCACTCTGAGAAGCATCGGACAAATATTATTTTTGTAATCGAAGCTTACGTTGATGAGGAAAATAAATTTATACGTCACAAAAATTGTTGCTCAAAATTCATTGAAAATTTTTCTTTTTCAAAATTATTCTTTTTACCCGCTCTGGCAGATGATGGATCTTATTTTGTAAAATAAAATTATTTCGTTTCGACTGTTTGCAAAATATTAGAAAATAAATCCGTCACGCCGTTGAATAATTGCTATTTCGACGACTACGCTTTTCCGTGTTGTATCACGTTGACACGACCAAAGTTGACATTCGCAATGAACCGTGAAAAATCTAAAGCAACCGTAACGAATCCATTTAACCCACTGTATCGTTCGACCTAACCCTTTCGACGTTCAACTAGTCGGTAACAATCGTACGCTTCCATCCAAGCATAGCCCGAGTGACCCATTTACCGTGACGCCTATAGGCGTTTACAGCACGCTCTGCACTTCTAGCGAACGAATTCTCCGCTGTAAAAAGTGCACGTCGACCGAAACTTCTCTGAATCGTTAACGGAGAAACTTGATCTAATATACGTGTACCGAATGCCGACAAGATTAGAACAATAGTTTGATTAAATGAAATGAAGCGAGATTAAATTGAATTAATTTTAATTAAACGAACGCGAACGATGCAAATGCAAATGCTGTGTGTTACGTGACAAATATTGTGAATTATTTGCCAGATATGCTATTGTTTCAATAAAACGAGAATGTACATGTTGCAACACGTTTGCCTTTGTTAAAATCAAGCAAACATCAACACATTTGCATGATTACATAACGAATGGATCGTCAATTGTTATTCTCTCGAAGGAAACCACGCGATCAGCTAATATTCTATAAAGGGGGAAAAAAAACTAACTATATAAAGTAAATAAATGGTATGATAAATCAGCAATTTGCAATAATTAGAACCAATTATTTATTGAAATAGACGTATAGAAGAAATGACTTTAAATAAACTATTTAAATTAAACTAATTAAATTTAAATTTTGTTATATATTTTGATATAAAAATGTGTAATGAAATGTGTTGTAAAATGAGCTTACTTTTAAATATGCGAGGAAAAAGGTACGCGGAGGCCTCGACAAGATATTAAATTTAATTATAACGATGTTCAATAGACGATTAGATAAATACGTTTTAATTCAACGAAGCTATCAAAAGTGCTTTAAAAACGTGTGAATGGAGAATTAGAAAACCGAGATGCAAATAATACGCAGTTAGTAAATACGGCGCATCTCGAGCAAGGTAACGCGTATTAACGTCGAGATTTTCGACAGTAGAATAAAACAGCGTCACAGACACGCGTCGCGAATTCAGTGGGAAGATGTTAGGAGCATGCACGAACAGAAGTCGAGCGACTTCCTGGAAAATTCTGATAGCCTAGAGAATGTTTACAAAAGAACATTTTCAACCGTGAGAATATTTACATGTACATCGTCTAGCGTACATGCATTCCGCTATGTTTGCTATTTAAGTATCACCGTTTTGTATTAATATCGCATGTTTAACTATTACCATTTTCGTGGTTTATAATTCAATCTCGAGATAAGGTAGTCGTTAAGTGATAAAACGATTCTACAGAATTTCACAATTACGAGCAATTGTTAATAAACATTCTACGTAATTATTACTCACGTAACTACGACGAGTATAATTATTGCTAAAGAATTTACTGTCGATACGTCAGTATGTTAATCGTTAGACGCTTTTATGAAAAATGGCACAATAATTACCAAGTATCATACCACTACTTATCGCGTTAACAACGTCACCTATTCACGACACAAAACAGGAACAAAAGAAATTAATCGATTAATCTGCGGGACGCTGTTTCCCAGACGCAACCACCCAAGGGTCCCTTTCACCCTTTTAACCTTTGCTCGCTTCCCACAAACAGATTTACACACAATTACCAATTACCGTACCACGGCTCATCCAAACGCAATCTTACTAGCAACACCGTCTATTCGTAGCAGCAAACCAATTTCCCAAGACCAGGAGAAAGTAACCATCTTCAATTAACCATATATCAAACGCAACCACTCAAGAGTCACTCTGAAGGAACTCTACCCTTCTACACCTTCCGCCTCGTCGTTCGCATAGATTCGGATTATGAAGGATCCAGCGCAACGTCAGTCTGGAGGATCTGCCCTATAAAGTTGAATCATAAGTAGGAAGAAAGCAAAGAGAATACAACGAAAAAAAAGTAGCGAGCGAAGCAAGGAAGAAAATAAGGAAAGGGGATCGTCGGTCGGTGTGTTGGGCAGGGTGCCGACCGAGATGTGGGCAACAATATGGCCCGTGCTCGGTACAATAGCCTCGTATTATGTGCACAACAAGCGGCAATGGGGCCACGCTAAGGTTACATTACCGGGCCAGGTTGGCTCCTCTTCTCTTACAAAGAGGACTCACGGCTCGGTGCACAATGCGACCATCCAAGTGCAAGAAAGATACGAGACTCCTCTCTCTGTGTTCCCACATAAAGAGCATTCGCCTGTATGTGTATTTGGCCAGCGTATCAGCATACGTATACACGTAACGTACACTCGTAATGGTGTGCGCATGCACAAAGGCCACGCAGACGGTTGCAAACGCGTGTTCCTTGCACGTGGTGGGGACGTTCAGGGCTTCCTCAGGCCTGAGAATCTTCCCACGTTTCTCGTAGCACGAGCCAAGAGTGTACAAGCGAGGAATTTCGGAGGCGAGGCGGCTACCCATTCTGCGGTGAAAGAAGAAGAGAAAGAAAGGAAGAGAGAGAGAGAGAGAGAGAGAGAGAGAGAGAGAGAGAGAGAATCGTGAACCTTGCGTCGGGGGTTCGCCATTCGACGAGGATGGGCGAGTCGAACGACGCGCGATTTGAAGCGAGAACGAACGATCTACAAGCGCTTTCGGTGCGAGAATGAAGAAGAGGGAGACGAGGAACAGTGCGGAACCGTTTCGTATACCAGCACGTTCCGAATTAGCGTCGCTGAGCTGCTGCCGATGGTGGTGCGCCGGGTCGCTGACTACTCTTCTTCTTCCACCTTCTCTGCCGTGATACCGTGTCCCCGCCTGATTGTCTCGGTATATAGTAACACTGAACGTTAGACCAGAAGAGAGAGAGAGAGAGAGAGAGAGAGAGAGAGAGAGCCGAACGGATCGAAGACGCTCTGCTGCTTTTTCGGTAAACATGCTGTTCCGGCGTTCGATGCCTCCTCGTACGTGCACTGGCTTCGTTGGACGATATTGATTGCCCCTTTCAGGTAACTCACTTACATAGGCTCCTCTCCCGCGCTCTCTTTCTATCGTGCTCGTCTTTTTTTCTTCCTTTTTCATTCTTTGTCTCTTTTTGTCGACGCAATATACCATTTTTTAATATTTTTGGGTACTTTCGAATACTCGGAGAAAGGTTGGAGCTACTGTTATAGTTTTCGAAGTTTAAGGGATATTTAATTTTTGTATGGTTACTTATGAGAGTCTTTGTACACCTTACGAAAGGGAAATATACCAACGGTTTAGACAAATGAATTCTGCAGTATTTATTTATTGGCAGACAAAGTAACCGTTTTGAATGATCGAATGTTAAGCGTTTTATTGCCCGATCATTCGAATGGAATTCAACATACGATAAGAATGTCTACGGAAACATGACAATACGTATTTTTAGTTATATGTACGCTGCACGCAATACTTAAACACAAATATTTAAAATACTTAATGCTTATACTAAAAAGATTTAAGTCTATTTGTTATATATACGTAATGCGCCAGACTAAGGGGATTTGGATTTACTAGTTACGTAAGAGTCTTATCCTTACTTAAAGGATATATCTATCACATCACATAAATTTTACGATTTCGGAAAAATTCCTCTACTGTACATCTACTTGAAATAGAAGATGAGAAGGACAGCAACCAACAATCTTTCAAAAGATCCAAATTAAAATATCCCTTCGAAAAACGATATTAACAAGTACCATTCACACACATACGATATCACAAAGTAGAGGATTAAATAATATACAAATTAATTAATTTGTAATATTTCAAGAAAGTACTTTCTAATTTCGCAAAACTATACTCCTGGAAAATGGAAGAAAAACGCGATCCTTCGAAACATCTAAATTGGCATATCCCGTTAAAAGACGATATTAACATTGTACCAATCGTCTCACACGATATTATTATATAATTCACCTATTCGCCAATTTTTAATATTCCAACCTATTCCCCGAGCATTTATTCTTTACGTATATAGCTTCTGGCGACATAATTTCAAAAAGCAATATTGGCATAATATAAAAGGGAAACGAGTCGATCATTCGAAAGATCTAAATTAAAATAGCTCGTGGAAAGATGAGAAGAATAAAAGCGCCTGGCGAAGAAGTTTGATTCCGATCGGCCGTTAGGATACTATCACATCACTGTAGAGTCGTTAATACGATTAATAATAACGCAAGCCAGTGTGTCTGGATGATACCGGCGTGCCATCGCGGATAACGCTCGTTTTGTTCAGCTTAACAGGCACACGGTCGCGTGGACGCGCGCGCGCGCGACCAGCCACCGCATCCGGCTCGGACGACCAATCAGTGTAATTATCCTACCGGTCTCTCTGCTGCTACGCACTCATGGTAATGCCTCGTTTTCGACGTCGCGTCGGCAGCATTATATCAGTCGACCTGGAAAAAGAATCGCGTTTCATCGCGATCCGAACGTTTAAAACCCTTTCAGTGGAGATCTCTTCGACCGGGATCGTTCTGTCACGATGAAATTAATGACGACGCGTGCACCTGTTTCGCGATACCGCGTTTAACTGCAAATTGATGTATCTGCGCAGTTTTATTGTAAGATCCTTCCCGGTTTTCAAGGAAAGGAAGCGAATGTAAACTTTATTTTTGATAGTAAAATTATTCGAGTGAAACAAACGAGCGATTCGTAATTTTTCATAGAAATTTTTACGAATTTACGATCCCGCTGTCCTGGGAATTTTATTAATATTGTTTAAAGATCGTAGGAAACGACAAGGATCTTTCTATTGGTTTCTTTGATTTTAATGCTGCTTTATGATTAACCCGTTAACGCCTGCTATATTAAAAAAAATTCACCCGATATATAGCATCGCGATGATTCCAGGCTTGAAATGGGCATTTAATGGATAAATAAAGAATATTTTTATTCAAATGGTTAAACGTGGAGAGAACCTGTTAGGCTCCAAGAGTTATAATTAAACGATGTGGTTTTATAGTTACGCTTTGTATTAATGAAAGACACAACTGGTTGAACAAACTATATTTTAATATCTTCGATATTTTAGTATTACGACGATGGAAAAATCGATGGAGAAATATGTGTTCAGTTTTCTTGTCAAACAAATGGACAATTTTGATCATCGATCGTTGTATTAAATTTTAGAACGACTTCCTTATGAAAAATAGAAAATGTAACTTATCGTCTTCTTCTTCGTCTTTTTTATAATTTATGTACCTTTTCATATATCTTACGTTCTAGTTTTATCGATGTGTCAGTGCAAGCCAAAGCCGTTTTCTTCACCACGAAGAAATTACTCGCAAATGTACATAAATTTTAGTACATAAATTCTTTGAAACGAGTTTTATATTATAAACGCTGTTGTCTAGAAGCGTTAATTTATGCAGACCTTGATTTATTGAGCAATTAGAGATTTCTGTTAGTTTTTCTGCCTTCGTTTTAATATTAACGTTACATCGTCTGCACGTGTGTGATTAACAATGACGTTCTTTTTTGTAGATATTCTTTCAACATTAATTTATCGATCTTTTGTTAATTTATACTCTGTTAACGTTTGTTACGCAATATATTCAATCTCTTAAAGATTTTAATCCTCGTAGCAGCTTATGGCAGGTAGGCAATCGAAGTTTCCTTCTAAACATATATTCGATTCTTCTTCATTCTCTGTAAAGATATTTCTCCTCGTTATCGATGTATCATCTTCTTGGAACCAGTGAAACATTAAGCAAGCGCTTTACCGTAGTCGTCCGTAAAACATTAAAATAAAATCGATCTTAAACTGGTTCGATTATAAGAATCACGAAGCACGATTCGAAGAAAGCCGTCGTTTTGATAAATTTCATCGCGTGATTCACCTCGCAGTCCTACGTTTCTATTTTCAGATTTAAATTCATGCAAAGACGATTAGTCAGTGGATAACCGAGAATCCAAGTCGTAAAGTACTCCAATACTCTCGTTCCCTAAAAATCGACGCTCGTTCAATCTCACTTTCAATTACACTTCCTCGGATTACTTTGCAGGAAAAATATTTTTCAAGAAACGATAGACAAATTACTAATCACGACGTTCTAACATTAGCATATCAACACCGCGATCAATAAAATACCAGACATTGCGCGAGTCTAGAAGAGCCGTTAAAGGCATCGATGTTTTATTTATAAAAAGCAAAATGAATCATCGACCCTCGATTAATAAGAACGTAGCAAGTAGGCGCGCGTAATAGAAAAAGATTTTCAAATTAAATTTGCAACGATGATCGAGTGGGCCATTGATGCTGGCGCATTAATAATAAGTAGATGACACATCAGTACGCAGTTGACGAAATTATTTCAGCGTAACCGAGAAGTCCGGCACAATGCCAAAACGAACGCGAAAATATATTGTGGCGGCACCGGCACAATTGTATCGAACACGCGCGTGTCATAGATAATAGAGTGCAAGATAGGAGCTGAGACAGTGTTTCTTTATCTTTGGTTGCTCCTCTTGGTGCTCAGAACGCGTACGATACCTGTGATATGTGTATTTCCATATTTATAGAACACTATTGTACGATACAGTGATAAATCGTCTATCTTTTAATTCCCTGGCTGGCATTCGTCGTGGAAAAGATAAGAAAGGTAATATATTTCTGAGTAATATTTCGATGATTTTTTAATATTTAAGTGGCTCGATGAAGCCTATTGGTCGTGTACGTTTAACACCATCGAAGAGAATTTTTTAAGTTTATTTATAATTATAAATAATTAATAATTAAATTATAAATAATTTCGCTTGGAGGATAGGTGACTTTGGTGTCTGAAAAATCATCTGAAAAATATGAGATACGTCGGTACGAAGGTAAAATGCTCGTTATTATGTAACTGGGAAATAATTCCGCTGAAAGTGTCGACCTTGTTATTTAAAAGCAGGTATTGCCATTCCTATTTGGAGGAATCGAACGATCGATATTTCGCTATGCAGGTTGCAACTTTCTCTGTAACAACGACAATTTTACGCTTCGTGTTACTTTGTCAAAATTTTCTTTCGCTGTATTATCGTAGAAGCGATAACGATGCTTTTACAGATTAAAAATGTCTTATCTTGGATCTCGAACTTTCAAGTAGAACAACGACACAGTCATGTCGAATGACATTGTAGAGAAAAATGTATACGTTTATGCTATATTTATTAGCTGAATTTGTTAAATATAAATGAATTTTGTGAAAGTATAGTGTCTTTTGACGTGTCTTACTTCGTCAACTTTCTTTCGTCTATCGCTGCGTACGTTCATTAAGTCATGCTGAACCTCCCATTCTAATTTTTCAATTCAACGCGCATATAGTATGTCGTCCAGCGTTGAAACAAGAATCCACGCGAAGAGAAAGAGGATGAAAAATACGAACGCCAAGGGATGAATTCGGCTGTTTCATATTTTCGAAACAAACTCTATCAGCAATCTCGTTTTGCAACAGAGACGTTTCTCTTGAAAATGGCATACTGTCGTACAACGACTCGTAAAACGAAGCCGATAGCCAGTTTAAAAGTCCATCTCGTCCAGGTGTAGCAAAAAAAAAAAACGGCAGCGAAATTCTTTAACGAACGACAAACAGACACGATCGTTGCGGCCGATCCATGGCTCCACGAGATCGGCTTTCGCAGTTTAGAGGTAAAGCCTCGTAAATACTTGGCCGGCCCACTCGGACCCGTGTTTGGCCTATCGGCTTCCAAAAGGGCTAAACACCTCGTTAAGTCCCGCAAGCGAAACCTGTCCAAGCGGCCTGCGCCAGGGACGGGCTGCTGCTGGTCATTAAGATCGCACGCTTAATTCGAAAAATCGGCTGCCGAGCTGCACGATCCTGGCAACCTGGAAACCGGTTACTCATACCACAACCACGGCGAATCCTTTTCTAATGCCGGTCAAACGTGTCCCAAGAAAGTGAACCGGTCTTCTGTGGATCATCGGTGGTGCAAGCGGAGAACTTGGATTATCGTGCGTGCAATACACTTGGTGTTGTTTCTCGAGGGTAGTTTCCTAAGGGATGTTCCACACGAGTTGTCACTCGTACGAAATTCGTGTTGGATAGAGGGTAGAATGTAGTCTTTGATTACGTTTTTGTTTTGTTCATTATTACCGGTATTATCACGGATTGCTGCTGTTCATGAATTTATGGAGAATTTGAAGAGCAGAAATATTCCAGAATGCATGTTATATGAAGATATATATATATATATATATATATATTCGTAAAAATATGATTGTGTATAATATGCGCGATTATAAATGCATAAATTTGACGCCGACAGATTTAATATTGCCTTTTACCGTGACAAAAACGTGAGAAATTATGGATATTTGCGTATGCTCGTACCTAAATATTCATATTTAAAATATTTATGAGCATAACTAATGGAACAGCACTTAAATAAAATATGTATTTCTTATGCACCGACCAACTGAAATACGTAAATTCTATTGCACATTGATCCATATACAAGTAAATCTGAAAATGCACGACGCTTACGAGATATTTAGCTCAACGTACAACGTACCTACTTCAACATCCAAATTTTCTACGGTAAACGTTCCAATACTTTTGTCAAATTCGCCTAGCTATGATTACGAATGTATTAATTTCCTAGGAAATCCTCTAACAAAGAAACATGCGTACTCCTGTTCTCTACTAATCTTTCACTAAATAACTTACAACCCCTGCACGCATTCTCAAACTTGACCAATGCAATCGAGTCGCTCGTATCTCTTTACGACATCAATAAAATTCCGAAGATATTTCGTATCAGGTGCACGATACGAACATAATGCTTCGCTGTGATGAATATCGAAATAATTTCGCGAGCCAGTGTACCTCGTGCCAAATATTCTACTCAGCTGGTAACGAAGCTCGACCAGCCCAAAAGAGGACGCGTAGCGATCACGCGACTATTTCAATTGTTCCACATCGAGTAGAATAGAAACTGGTCCAGCGCGGCGAGGCGCTCGATCGGCTCTCAGCTCCGCCAAGTCGTGATTCAGCGGCGCGGTCGGAAGCGGCGAGTGCCAAGAGTGGTGGCGACACGCGCGTACACGTGCTCCGCGTCGGTGGTATTCCAGTGAATCAACAAGTGTCGTGGCTCTAGCCGCGGCGATGCACCGCGACAACGCGTCGCCCGGATTCCGATAAACCGGTCAAAGCGACCAGGCTGTTGTCCGCTTGGCTTCTCCGCGTCGCAAAAACTACCGTCCCAAAGAACTCGTTCCTTATCGAAAATTCGATGTCGAGCGCCTGGCATGCCGACAAGTGCCACGTACTACTACACCGCGTCTCACGAGATGCTGCTTTGCTAGCGTCGTAAGATCCGTAGATCGGTAGATCGGCAGATTAGATGGGAATGGGAATGACGTATCGCGAAGATCGTTTAATCATTTAATCATCGAGATTAATGGGTAAAACTTTTTTTTTTTTTGAAGTACAGAGAAAAAGAAGAGAATCAAAGAAGGTCGTCGTAGGATACGAAAAGTAGGGACACGTTCTGTGAAATTATTGGATTTTAACAGATTTGTCAATACCACTTAATGACAAAATCCGCAATCACTTAGTTGCAGCCAAATAATATGAAATTATGCAAACGAGTCTGTCAACTTTTCTTTCCATATTGTAATTATATTGTTTTACTGTATTGTCATTAGGTGGTATTGACGAATCTGCAATCACTTAATTGCCAGCCCAATAATATGAAATTATACAAACGAGTCTCTCCATGTTGTAATTACATTGTTTTACTGTACATTATATTGGGTTGGCAACTAAGTGATTGCGGATTTTGTCATTAGGTAGTATTGATAAATCCGCAACTACTTAATTGCCAACCCAATAGTATAAGGACAGAAAAAGTTCAGAAATGTGCAGAAATTGTTAACATTGAAGAATATACGGTTTAAGAGGAAGACGAATTAAACGGAGAGTGGTATCGTTCGCGAGCATACGGATACTTTGATCGATTTCCAGGAACGATATTTGAATTTGGTCAAAGTGTACAAATTTACAGTTGGACCGCAATTTTGTACGCGTTTACGAGACGTTTAACGATACAAAAACCGCGAGATATCGCGGTATGCTGATTGTAATATTTCATAGGTGAGACAAATCTCTGGTAATAGACCGCATATTTTTTTTTCGTTCTTCCATAGAAATGTGTGTCACAGAGCAGTTTGGATGTTAAACTCTGGAATACCTTGCATACCATTACAAACGTAACGCTATTTTTATCAGTTTTGGAAATCGTTTAGGAAACAGTATAGAAGTTGAGGAATCCGAAAAGGTTTGATTGGAAAAGATTGTTGGTGAACCGACAAACAGTTAGTTTCACAGCTACAAGCGACAATATTATTATTGAACATTGATTTTTAAGAATCAATTTTATTCAAAATATTCTCGTAGACGTGAATGGAATGTACATTATAACTTGAGGAGTCAGTGGCTCTTGAGCTTCGTGCGTGAAACGTCTGGCTGTTTTTTGTATGGTTGTTGGATCGTAACCTTTGGAAGGCTGGTCGTTAACCCTTTTCCTACGGTGCGCATAGTCGAAACTGTTTTGAGAAGGTATGTTATTAACATGTCGTGTCTTACGGATTCAACTGAATTTATGATATTTAATAAACTTCGTGAATAATTTATATGGCAGCTCTGAAAGAAAAATAAGGCGAAACAAAACCAGAAACGTTCAAGTTTTTAGCAAACATTTAACTTTTACGAGCCTCTGTTGCATCACTTAATCAATAAAGCAACATCTCTTTTAAGCATTAATTATCAGAAACAGAAAAATGGGGATCGAAGAACAGCATGGAATTTACATTGCGATATGAATTTATTTAATCGGTCGTTTCTTTTATCCTACTTTGCAACGTCGATAATTGTACAACACAATATTTAGTTCATATTTAGTTATCAGCCAGTAAAATCTAAGAAAGCCGTGTAATTTTTCTCCGAAATCGAAAATCTGCTTGTCCAAGTAACCCAGGGACGTCGCTCCGTCACAGACTTCATCCAACCATAACAATTTAGTCAAAATAAAATTCATCCATGATATTCATTAAAAACATCTTATTTAATCAAAGGATCTTCAAAATAATAACAATAATAACGTATCTTTAGCGGTCATTCGCATAATACACGTAGCCATAAACAGCGGCGAAGGACATTATACCGGTGTTCCGAAAGAGGCGAACGATTACCGCGAGCCAAAGTTGCACGAACGTGTAAATTAAAAAAAGACGAATATTTCACGCGTTGCGACGGAATATTTCTTGCGAGCCAAGCTATTTGACCAGTTAATTACCACATCGAGTGGCTGCCAAAGGAAATGGATTATTCGTTGAGCGATACACACCGAAGATATGACAATTTTTAATTAACCTACGGCGAAAGCGTTTTCGTGAAAGTCATAAAAAAATTGCACACATTTTTCTTCTTTTCGTTCGAGTTACGTATTTCTGGATATCACCGACTGTTTATTGAGAGGCCACCATCCCTTATCGATCGTGTTTGAAGCAAAGGTAACGCTCGTCGATGTTCGTTTCGTGTAATGAATGATCAATCAAT
Source organism: Bombus campestris (assembly GCA_905333015.3). Classification (NCBI taxonomy): domain Eukaryota; kingdom Metazoa; phylum Arthropoda; class Insecta; order Hymenoptera; family Apidae; genus Bombus; species Bombus campestris. The sequence goes on from HG995145.1 coordinate 7,689,420, forward strand.
CAATCAACGCATTTCCCATGATAACAGTCTGACGTTGATTAACAAGTGTTTAAAGAAAAATAGAACGAAGAGATGGAAACGTGTATTTCCACGGATACGTACAGGTGTATGACTCTTACATGACACGAGAAAACAGAACACTGTCAAAATCAGCAGATGGAGAGGGAAAGTGTCTCGCGAGTTTCTTCACGGCCATATGAAATTCAGGATATTTTATTCATGAACGACGATCTTAAAAATAAACCGGCTAGTTGAAAATTTAAAATGCTGAATGCTTGATTGCGTTGTGCCTGGCGAATATTCATTATCGCGGTATTTTTCAACGACTGTAAATGTTTCGAATAAAACTAAGAGGTAATTGAGTGAAAAGAGACGAAATTACGATTTTATTCATATGCCGCATTCATATACCGCGAAGAAATAACACAGTCAATAATATATCTTACAAAATGTTTATCTATCTCTGGAATCTCATCTAAAAAATTTCGCCAAGATCAAACTCGTCTCTTTCGACAAATTTCTATCGATAACTTCGAGCGTTTACGGCTCTTCATATGCAAAACAAATTTGTTACTATTATACATTAATCTGCTAGAAATATGTTAACGCATAGGTGGATTACTTTTAAAAAGAATCTAAAAATTCGTACAAATATGAAACAGTTTTCTTAAACAGTCTATCCCCTATGAATTAATACGGATCAAATGTTAAACGCTTCTCCCACGTGGGCTGAAATTCTATCCAAAATCGCATCCGCGAGCGTATTCGCGCTCGCGCGATAGCATCACCAACAATATCGTTCTCGGCGGCGACGAGGAGCACAGAGGCTCGAACAAAAGCGACGAACAAGAGAAGCGGCCAGAAAAAGTAAGAAAAAGCAAGAAGAAGAAGAAGACGAGGCGAGCAGTAGCGGAAGAGAAGAGCAAGAGAAAGAGCGGGAGAAAGAGCGGGAGAAAGAGCGGGAGAAAGAGCGGGAAGATTGGAGCGTATCGCGCGGGTCGTCCTCGTGCTGGTCGCGCGTCATGGCGTGTGCTCGCCGCTTCTTTTTTCCCCTGATCTTGACTGCCCTGCGCCCCGTATCGACGCGGGGGCCAGGGGTAAGAGTAGTAGGAGAGAAGCAGAAGCAACGACAGAGCGGCAGCACATCGAAGAGATGCCCATTCTCCTCACCCCGAGCTAGAATACGTGCAGGTGTGCACGAAAAGGTCCTCTCCCGCGCGCGCTCTGGCACCAACGAAGGGGCCCCCCTGCGCCAGTCGACCGTGCACATTCAAACACACGCACGGATATACCGCGACACACGTGCACACTCAGTGAAATACATAGACGCGCACACAGAGCGCCGGGAGACGCGTGGAGGGAACCTGTGCCGGGCCCAACAGGCCCCCGATCTGTGGGAACTGTTCGGCCCGCGAGCTTCCCACGATACGCTCCGGCTGCTGGCTGGCTGTGCACGGGCTGCAGGGTTCACTCGTGCGTCTCTCCCCCTTTCCGTTCCCCCTGTCCCCGTGGCCGACACCCTTCTCCCCGTCAAGAGCCCACAGATTGCACGGAAGGGGCACCGCGATGGGACAGTTGGTGGGAGGGATCCGTGAAGAGTATAAGTAACCGGTCGGTCCCCACCAGGGACTCAGAACCGTTGTGAACACGGCAGTGTACGCTATTCTCGGCACTCCGAGAGAACGCTTACACACACACGCGCGCACACATACACGCACACACCAGTCATACATAGTATCTTGTAACGCATATTTCATGTGCGTCATCGAGTTACTCTTATCGAACTGTATATTTCTGTCAATCTATCAATTGGAACGTCCCGCGTTCCTGTCGAATTGTTTCTGAAGGGTGGGCTGGTTTGTGACAAGTGGCAAGTGAGGAAGAGACTCTTATCGTTCTGAGAACCATGGCACCGCATACCAGCTACACACCGGTCGCCGGTATGGAGTACGAAGAGCCAGTGTCGAGGACTTATCAGTACAGAAAGGTGATGAAGCCGATGTTGGAGAGGAAGAGACGGGCCAGGATCAATCGTTGTCTCGATGAGCTAAAGGATCTCATGGTGACCGCTCTGCAGGCCGAGGGCGAGAACGTGGCGAAGCTGGAGAAGGCTGACATACTTGAACTCACTGTTCGTCACCTTCACACGCTCAGGGCTGCCAGAAGGCTTACTCTGACACCGGAGAACAGCTACGCGGACAGATTCAGAGAAGGATTCACCCAGTGCGCGCAGGAAGTTTCGTCGTTCCTGTCGACTCCTGTGGCAGCAGCCGTTCATCCAGCCGCCGGTGCACAGTTAATGAGACACCTTGGCGGATGTCTTCGACGACTCGAAGGACCAGCGTCGACGAACACAGCCACCACCACGGTGACCGCTGTCAGTAAAACAACACCCGCTGTCAGCCCAGCTGCCAGCGTGATGATCAACGTGCCACAAAACGTTTACACGCCGCCACAAAGTCCTGCCAGCGTGGTGAGTTCTTCGGGCGAGTCCACGGAATCTTCTAACGCTGTTTGGAGGCCGTGGTGATGGAAAAATCCGAGAGGACGAAGTTTGGTCGATGAAGACGCAGATCATCGAAGATCCTGAATTAGCAATTCGATTTGATTTGTTCCTTCCTGGTGAAGAAACTCTGCCGATTGTGGGGCAGAGGCGGCACAGCGAATGGGAGGGAAAACGACGAATCATTTGTCTTCCATATATCGAAAATTGTTACACCTCGTTTATGTTGATCGAGGGCGTTTCCGATTAATATTCGTAATATTAATGTTACTTTGTTAAGTAATCGAATATCGTATCTGGCACCGTTTTCGAGAACCTCTTTTTCTCTCTATTTCTTCTTTTTCTCTCATCTCACTGTATTGTAAATAGGTGACGAAGCTTTAAGTGACACGTCTGTGATAGGGTTCGATTTTGTACCTGACATATAAACTATATTCTCGTAAAGTAGAAGGATTATTATTATTATTATAGATTTTAATTTGTTATGTTTAAGAGACAAGATTTTCTTTAGACGTAACGATGTCCACACGGTGTTTTTGTTAAAACCGACTGCACGTCGTGCAGAAATAAATAAACACATTGTTTCAATCTTAATCGTTGTTCTTTGTTCTTTCGATCCTTTATCCTTGGTCCTTTAAACTCCTCAATCTCCTTATCATTTCATTACGTCAATGTGCACTGCATGTTTCATTTACATTCATTAATTTCTGCACAAAAGAAGAGATTGAATAGTATGAAAATGTACTCTTGATAAATAGAAAATATTTTGTATGATAATCAGTAGTAAAATATAATATAAATAAAAATAAAATAATAATCAGTGGTATGTTTGGTTATTTAGTTAAAATCGCAGTTCGTTTATTTAACAATAACAGCTAGCAATTGTTGCACAGCTCTAATTCTTTGGAATTCATCGATCTACTCGTAGAAAGAATACGATTTGCTCCATTTCATCTGAGTAACTTTCAATGTAAAAATTATTTGGAAAAAAAAAATTGTAGATAAGAAAAGTGTAAAATTTCCATTACAAGAATTTTGGAATTCTAGAACTGATGATCGAAAGAATTAGTCGTTAGAAAAATGTGCTGAATCGCACGAGAAGTAACCTTGATAATCGAATACATGTTATTTTGAGGAAATTATACGCGGTTACATTTTTATCCGACAAAATGACATTTCATGTACATACTTTCGCGGGAAACGGACTTCGTTTTTAAGAAACCTCGTAAACAGAAATATATAAAAACTATGGACGTTATGTGAAAAAAAAAAAAAAAAAAAAAAAAAAAAAAGAAAAAAGATTCAAGGACTAACCGAAATTTAATGGAATAATTTATCACTGAAAATTTAAATCGTCTCCATCAATCGCTGTGAGTTTCATCGGAAAGCCGGTTGATAGCTTCGTTATAATTTATAATTTCGATGGAAAAATACAAGAGCATGGTGTCGCCCACCAAAAAAGGAGTGTGCTTCAAAAAGAGAGCACAGGTTTGGGGAACAGAAATTATGTCACTTCCATGGGAAGCATCGACATTGGTAAAATGCCGAACAACACCTGTCGTTCGACGATTTCGATTCCAGACACAAGAATCTGATTAAGATTGAAAAAAGAAGCTGATTTTTCAAGAAACGATAATACCTGGTCATATCTGAATAAAAATTCCAATTTTCCAATTCTTTTAACATTTGTCTGAATTTATGTATCCGGGACATCGCGATTATTTTAAGAAATATCAAATATCAAAATAATTCAAAGAAAAATTAATTGCTTGTTCGAAGAAACTAACATAATTGTATCAAAACAATTGATCTATAATAAGATGATGAAAACAACTGATCAAATAAGATGGCATACGCTATCAGTCAAAAAATATTCAATCTTCCCCATTTCTACCCATTTTGAATCTCTTGCCCCTCTTCTGAATTTCAATAGATCGTTGATAAGACAGTCTTCCAAGATGACAAAATTCCAACCTGATTATTTCTTAAATTCTTATATTTCACTAAACACACATTGATCTCAAACTTTTCACTAATGATATATATCGTTTAGATGATCACTTTTTCATGAATATACTTTCTACGAACTGGCCTGTTTTTGCGACCAGGTTTTCAGGACAGAATTAAAAAGAATAACAATATGACATATAAGCACCGCCCTACGGCGACTTAAAACCAATTATAAATTTTCATGCAAATAAAAAAATGTAATTAAGACACAAATAACATTGTATGACTATGTCGTACCGTCACGTATCGGTACTTTTGCTTAATCCACCCCACAACCGAAATTCAATGTCTAAAATGAATTCGTAACACATGTAAAAAAGAAAAATTTTTTCTGGATCAATAAACGTTAATTAATTACGTTGAAAAAGAATACTTTCTACGAATAATACCCAAAGACGGTATTTTACTCGTCGAAAATAAATACCGTGTCGTAATAACTCTACTACGTACACGTACGACGTACGAATAATAAAACTGAGGCGTTCTTGCGTGCAATTAAAATTATATCTCGTTAAAAACAAGGAAGTGTTCAGATAATGTTTGACCGGGACCATTTATTATGTTTAACGTATCTTTCTTACCCGTGTTCTCGATCCATGTTAAATCAATTCGGGCGATTATTAAATGCAAGAAAGAAAGAAAGAAAGAAAAAGAAAAGAAAAAAGAAAAAAAGCAGCGCGATTCCGGTGATAACCTAATTTCGACGGATCACTGATTCGCTACTTTCACGACACGCGGACCCATCAATCGTCTCTTCTCTCGAGCATTTCGCGCGGATCGTTTCGCAACTTACTATACAGGGTGTCCTATAATTTGCGATCCTGTAATTTACGAGATCATCGAAAGGACGGCGATTCCTTCGCCAAAAAAGGAGCTCGACGACGAGAAAGAAATTTTCGACTGCAGAAAGAACGAGACAGTGAGACTTGTTCACGTCTTCCAGCATCGTTACAAATCATTGTTAATGCTGCTGTTGCTGATCCGTGTAGATGAGTGTAGATGAGTGAGAAAGATTACGCGCGAGAAGGTTAATCTTGAACGTTATTAATGATAGCAATTTGAGACATATTCGGGGCTCCGTTGTATCTTTGATGAACCAGATAAATCCTCGCATCTTTGCAGCAGGGTTTTTCCACAGCTTTTGCAACGGTCTTTGCAAATTATTTAACAGACAATTATTTGCAAATTAAACTATTATTTTTTTTTTTTTAATTTAGTTTTCCTTTGAATTTGTTCCTTGTTTGTTATCTGTACCGAAAATTTAATTCGATATGTTATCGATACTATCGACAATTGGACATTGTTTTGATTAAAATATTTGCTGTTTAGGTTGCAGTCATGTTAGACAAATTAAGAATCTTATTAAAAAGATTCTGAAATATCGTGCTCCTGATGGTTTCAAACAGAATCAGATAAGAAAACTTTCTTAACGTAATCCAAAATTTTAGTTACGTAATTATTTACGAAAGTATGAACCTGTCTATCCGACAGACTGTACAGGACTGTACAAGATCCAGTCTGTAAATAAATAAGCTACGAGATTAAATATTTACAACCGAGAATTTTCTACTTCATCTATGATTTATGATTACATTCGCATAAATCGTAAACTAATCCTTTAGCGATTCAGTGGAGGAAATCGGTAAAAGGTCAGACATTTCCTGACACATTTAAAAAACTGGTGCGTTTGCGAGTCAAAATTAAAGAACACATACACAGCTGGCTTTTAATAATCAGTTACGCTTTTTGTATACCGAACACACGTTTTACGAGCAATTCAAATCACTTTTCTCGCCAATTCGACACCCAGCGCGCTCCATTCCAATCAAACGCGTCGAGTTCCGGATTCACTTTCAACGCGCGATCCATAACCACGCGATAAATTACAGATGTGCCAAATGGATCGAGATAGCCAGGTTCGATTCATGGCGGGCGATTAAAAACTGTAATAACGCGAAGACGCGCAGATGTTTTTCACCGATGAAGGAAAAAAAAAAATACCGAGGCGTATAATTGCGATCGCGCCGAATTTCCAAGCAATCATCGCAGCTTTATCCGTTAATAGCCATCGACCGAGTCTTCACGCTGCCTTTACGCTCTCGGAATTTTCGTTTCTCTCTTCTGTTTTCTCTTATCGCGCTTTTCCACGCCAATTCGAACGTTTCGCCCGGTTTGTCCATTTGATCGATGCATGCTAATACGAAAGTTGTTCAGTATTTTGAGTGGCCATCCGTTTTATGGCTCGGGCAGGCTTATTCCCTTCTTTGGAAAATTCTTTGAAATTACCTCACCTCCCCGAGCTGTAAACCTAATGACACAAAGGTCACGGAAAAACCCTGTCCGAGAAGGCACGATGGATGGACGAGATCTAACGGCTGATAGGGAGAATCGACAACGTACTAGGACAGTTCGTTATCAGATCGTCGTACAGCGCGGTTTAAAGACTTAAAGTTCATCATCAGGTCGTCGTAACGTGCCGGTGAAATACACTCGATACATTAAACCTCTTCCACCTTGAGCGTTAAGTCATTCCAGGTATCGACCGATGGGGTTTACCTGACCGGTTGCTCTTTAGTTGATAATTCGCAACAGAAGTAATGGCGCTTACTTTCTTACAATATTACGAGATACAATTAGTGTTTGATACAATAGCGAAAGAATGGTAAAATATCTTTGCTTCGAGTCCAGCGAGAAAAGACATTAAGCCGGAGACAATTTTTCGAATAAGCTTATGGTGGAGTTGTTTGAGCCAGCGAGAAAATATTGCACGAAAATTAATAGAATAAACCACAAAATATGTAGCTTCGAGAAATATAGCACGCTATCGAATTATGCTAATTACAGCTGAGACTATTAACGTCATTCTGGTTACTTTTTGACGAATAGCGATAGAAGTAGAGAAGTATGATCGTTGGTTTCATTCATTTCAATGCGTTTCATCGGGCGAATCCTTGCGTAACCAGGAATCAATCCCTCGGTCGAGGCGGTCACTCGCCACATCAACGCAATTAGTTGGACCGCAATAATCCTAAGGTACTGTCATAAAACGGGGCCTTTTGATTTACCGTTAAGGTCGTTAAGTGGCACAAAACATCCTCGAGTTAAAAGATTCCTTATGGTTACTGTTCCATCAGGTAAAATTTGGGGAAACGTGGATTTTCCAATGTTTAAACCGGCAAGCGAACAGTTGTGGGGCAACCTCCACCGAACAAATTTTCCTTTGCAACAACACTGATTCTCCAACTTTAGAACAATCAACATCTTTTACCGGGTTTTCACCCGTTAATCATTCATCTATTTCATTCATATTCATACGCATCAGCGTAATTAGCTTCTGTATAAACTTGTTGCAAATATATGTCGGGGATGAAAGAACATCGGGGCCTTTCTTTTAGAATTTTTAGGACAATCCCCAATACTTTAGTCCAGACTTTGTATTATAGCTGTACTTAAATAATAAAATTTAGAAGTAGTTGTTTGTAATTTAATCCGATTATGTTTGCCGAAGATTTATGACAGTAGGTTTGGGCTCGAAGTGACCTGGTCGCTAAACGTAGCCACGATCACGGGATGGACGTTTTCACCTAACACAGGTATGGAGTAGTTGTATAGCTCTCCATACAAATATTGTTGACCCGAGGGGTACAGAGAGGTACAGAGAACAGTATATAAGTGCAGTTCCACTTGGACTGAGACCAGTAAGTTGAGTTCTGTTTATGGACAAGTAAGTTTAGTTACAGTTGAATTGTGGACAAGTAAGTGTAGTTGCACTTGAATTGTGGACAAATAAGTTCAGTTCGACTTGAATTGTGAACAAGTAAGTTGACTTCGACTTAGTCTTTGGAAGAAATCTCATTTGCTATCCCATTGACCGTGTATTCGTTATTGAGTCTAAGATCATTGCCATTAGCATCTCGAAGTATCTAATCGTCACGGTTACTTGTTAAATTCTGTACTAATCTTTGAATATCATCTATGTTGTTTAATAACAATGGCTAATCCAAATGAAGATTACACGCTCTAACCCCAACGATAACTCGACATATATAATATCTTCAACTGTTAATCAAGTGTTATACTAAACAAAACACCTCTATTATCCTAATCGAAATAGGTGATCGATCTGTTCGTGACGTCGATTGTCTAATCGTAACGAGAATTTTCGACTCCCGTTGATTCTTCGCGATCGCGTCTCCCCGCGATTAGTCGAATAAACACAATGCGTATTGTGTATTTCACTGTTCATCGTGTCTTTTAATAACAAACAGCAAAAAGTATAGACTGCTTAAAAATTTCCTCGTAATCGAATTTGACAAATTACAGAGCAAACTACTTAGCTCGACTCGAGTATTCCGCTGGCTCAAATAACTCCACTTTGCCCTAATATACCTCGTTTTCCATTCTCGTTTCCCTGCCCTGATTTTTCTTTCTTCTTTTTCCATCTTGCTCTTATTATGGGGTTCGTTTCCGATCGATCGATAACGAGGGCCGAACGCTGAGTGCAGAGGGAGCATGTCCCGATCGTATCATGGCTGCATTAAGCCTCAAGAGTTGTTTTAATTGACCGGTTCGCGCGTCGTTCGTCCTCGATGCGGAACTTGAAATCGATCGATTTCACTCGCAGATAATCCGATTATAAACCAGTTGGTGGTTGGCGATTTTTCTGCAATTTTTCTCAATATGGTGTAACGCTCGTCGAAAGAGAAAATGTAGCGATTGATTGAGTTGTTGCAATGTCTTATCCTCGCATCTTGCTAACAATTTCATGTCTGATCATACATTGTATATTAAACATTATGACGGAATATTTGTACACTTATGTCTTCAATGAATTATCCTTGTCTCTTCGAAAGCTTATACAGAGTAATGTACGTTTAATTGGATATCAACAATATTTTCAACATTTTTTGCCACGTCATCTATTGAATTAATCCTTCCAATTTCTTAGAAAAGTTCAAGTCCGTTTTGAAGAGCGTGTCGATGCTCTTGTCCATATGCAGTGCATAGCTTCGTAATGGTCACGCACATATACAGCATCGAGCATTACTTTATCATGTGGTGTGTAGTACCCTCTGGTCGATAACGTTAACGTGCCCGTAGCAACGACACGCGAGAACAAGTTACCTGCATCAACAAGCCTCGAAAATAACCACGAAAGTAATCAGATACCGTCATATATCGCTTCACCCTTATTATCCCTTATTATCGACGTTCGATAACACCGAACGTACTTTGTCACTCGAACGATAACCAGAAACGTTGGTGTTTGTTTCAGGTAGCCGCTCAAGTCCGTCCGAAGAATGCTGACAGCTGCCGTTTACATAATATAAATAGGTAAGTGGGCATGTTGTGGGAAAATTGGTTAAGCGGACTGATAACGCGTACGTGAAAGTCTCAGCGATATTTAAAAAGTTATAAGCGATTGCGACGTGAGATTCACGCGAATGATAAACTTTCTCGTCTGGGTATAGCTCATTAAGCGATAGCGTATAAACGCGGCCAACGCATCGATAACCGTTTTTACGAGCTGCCATCCTTTAAGGAGAATCATAACGATGTCCATTCAATGTGCACGAAAGTCGATCATTTATTAAACCGCTGGTTTGCATTCGACTTTGTATCGTATGTTCTATCGTGTGAAAATCGAGCACGATTTTTCGAGTACGGACGAGCGAACACGAGCCGTGTCGTTCCGCGAAAGTTATTACATCGCCGTGTCGTTTGCCACGGTATTATGATGAATTCCGTCCTCATTATCTGCCTCATTAAGCCTGTACCATGCCTGCCGTTTGCTTGCCTTAAATAAAGTTCTTTCACCTTTATCTTTTCTTTTCTTAATTTTTTTATTATTCGCGAGAAAGTCTCCGCCGATGGAAAATCGAGAAAGAAGCTTTTTAAATGTAATATCGCGTGCGCACGAAACATTTTCAAATTTCATTAAGTACCGCGAAACAGGATGGTTGTGATTATATTGGCTGAGTCTGAAACCAATCCGAAAATGTATCTAAAAATGACAAGATATTTATCGCAAACAAATGTGTATTTAGTAAGAAATTAGTATACACCGCGCGATTAATCATTCTAGAAGTATAATAAGCGTTGTTAAGTTTGTTAATATAATGGATAATCGATCGTTTGAATATTTTATGATCTATATGAAATATATACGTTTGTCCAATTTCTATATATTTTGAAATCACGACACGTTGGGTCTCATAGCATTGCCAACATAACTTCAAAATGTTTTTTGCAATACACGTAAATTCGGAAAAGGTATCCACAAGAGTTGAAGCGCATTCGTGAATCTATATTTAATATAGCATATTCGTTCGTGAAATTAAAAACCTAACGGGAAGTTGTCGATCTTCGCGGTGACGTATGGTCGATATATCTCGAGCCACCATAAATGGTCGACGTTTAATAGGTTGGATATACCGCAAAAATGACGCGAGACAACAAAAGTGAGGGAATGATCGTTAATCCGATTCATCTTTGCGCGAACTATTCGCGTAATGCGAACCGCGTACCGATCGAACTAAAGCCAAACATGTTTCACCATAGATGTTACAGATTGTCCAGGATGGACGTAATCGCCTACAATCACCATCACGAGATCGCGAGCGTCGAATACAGTATCGATGACGGTGACCCCGAGAGTCAGAACGAGGACGAAGACGAGGAAATTCCTTCGTACATCGACATCGAGCAGCTGGTTCTACCTGTAGACCAGTTGTTCATGAACAATGGCGACAAGACTGGCAAGACACCATTCAGGAAAAGCTTATTCTCCAATGTGCCGCCGTACATCGTGTTCCAGTCGTTCGACAGCATGGGACCAATAATGCCCTACGAAGTAACCAAATACCTGAAGTGGCATCTCAGCACGATCACACCACTAATCGTACGTCATACCTTGACCAACTCAGGTTTTCATCTGATGAAAATATGCCAGGAGTGGTGTGGAACTTGGGGCAAGCACATGAAGTCGGCGTGCTTCAAGGCACTGAAGGAGTCGCAGAAGATCAACCACTTCCCAGGCACCTTCCAGATCGGCCGAAAGGATTGCCTGTGGTTAAATCTGAGCAGGATGATGCTGAAACACGAGGCGAAAGAGTTCGATTTCGTTCCAAGAACCTACGTATTGCCGCGTGATCTCAGCTGTTTTCGCCAAGTGTGGAAGAAACTGGGCAGCAAGGAGAAATGGATCGTGAAACCACCGGCGTCCGCCAGAGGCACGGGAATAAAAGTGGTGAACCGCTGGTCGCAGATACCGAGGAAGCGCGCGGTAATCGTGCAACACTACTTGTCCAGACCAAAGCTTATCAGAGGGATGAAGTTCGATCTGCGTCTCTACGTTCTGGTCACGAGCTTCAATCCATTGAAGATCTACATCTATCCGGACGGGCTGGTCCGGTTTGCCTCTGTCAAATACAGCGACGACATAAGCTACCTCAACAACCGCTTCATGCATCTGACCAATTACAGTATCAACAAAACCAACTCTACATACACTGACAAGTGGGCACTTAAGACGCTTTGGTCTTATCTAGAGCAGGAACAAGTAAACGTTTCCGAGTTATGGGCTAGTATGAAGGACATCGTCGTGAAGACGATGATAGCTGGTGAATCAAACATCACTCCTCTGACGAGGATTAACACATCGTCTCGGTACTGTTGCTACGAGCTATTTGGATTTGATATTCTTTTGGACGAGAACTTGAAGCCTTGGTTGCTGGAAGTGAACATCTCGCCCTCGTTGAAGTCTTCCACGGGGTTAGACAGCTCTATCAAAGGACCATTGATCCAATCTGTGTTCAACATAGTTGGCTATCAACTACCAAACTCTTTACCGGCTAAAGAGGCCAAGAAACTAGCAGAGAAGTATCAATTAGACACAGTGTGCCAAGATTACAGGCTATATAAAACCACATTGAGTTACGATGAACGTGTTAAACAGTCTGTTTATTCGAATCTGAGGAATCGAGAGGAATATTTGGAACCTATAATCAAAACTTTGACTCCGGATGATGTTAGGCAGCTGATCGTGTACGAGGACGAGCTAACGCAGTTGAATATGTTTGAAAAAATTTTTCCAACGGCTACTAGCTACGAGTACCTGCAGTACTTTGACGTTCCAAGGTACTATAACCTGCTGTTCGATGCGTGGGAGACGAAATACGCGGAAAATAGGTCGGAAGGAATAATGAGATTACAGAAACTCTGCCAACAGAAATATCATTTGGAGCAGCCAACTGTCTGTTAGGTGACTATCTTTACTCCAGGGGCCTAAACTGATGCTGTTCTCGTTGCGACCGCGTTGAAGAAACCGTCGCGATGGATCAGAAAAGCAAAAAAGGGAGGAAAAGAAAATGGAAAAATGCCGGAGCCCTTTCTCTTTCTTTTTTATATATACATATATATCTATATACATGTATACTGTATCGCCATCTTGTTGTACGCGAATGACCGATCTAGGGACTATATGTTACGAAATGTTCACGTCATGTGCCTATTTCACGGTTGTGCAATTTTTTTTTTTTTTTTTTTTTTTTTTTTTTTTGTATGTACGACATTGTTTGGCTTAATAAATCATTTTACAACGATAAAAATGTTTCAGCGAATTGTTTGGTTATTTCTCTTCAGGATCTCCAGGATCAGGTTTCTGGATTTATGTCAACATAATTAGAAAAATACACAGATTTGTAAAATTCTTGTTTAATGTACTTTTGTGATACCTTCTATTTGCAGATTCAGATACAGAAGTGTACTGATAACTCGTTAATACGATGTTCATTGACACGTTCGGTTCTTATTAGATCTCTTCGTGAAATAATAACATTTTATAAGTAAATTGCGTTAATGCATCAACGCTCTACAGTAACGATGGACAGTTCTCGAAAATTAAGTTGATAAAAATATGTCTTGACATGTTCAGTTTTTATTAAATCTGTTTATGAAACAAAAGCGGCAGTTAGGTTGGAATATTTAATTTTCAATTCGATAAAAGGGTGGCTATTATCGTTGAGTTATGTTATTTGAAAATTACACTGACAGATGTCATTGTTCATTTAGGTGAATTTATCAGTGTTACGGTAGAGCAAAACGTGTCAATAAACGAAATTGTAATAGTTAAAAGCAAAAAGCTTATTAGAATTTGTTGTCCAAATTCTCTATTTTTGTGAACTATATGTAAGAAGTACATAAGTATGAAATAAACGAATTAAATTGTCAATTATTTCCAGCTGTCGTCCTTCTTTCACGTCATTGTAATTCTTTTTCTATTTCCTCGATAGTAAAATAAAAAAGATGGAGATTGATATCGATACAGCATATCCTAATTCTCTAGATCGCTCCCTTAACTATACTTTCACTGTATATTTCATTTAAAATATATATACATATATAAATAAACGAAGGCAAAAAGCACACTTTGGTACCTACTTATATTTTTAACGAAGCAAATAACTCAAATAAAAATTACAAAAAACGAAAATTAACGCGAACAAATTTCGCCCATCTCACGCTACTCAACGCCATTTCAAGCCACCAGCTATCGATCTCACGAACGATATCCCAACTTCAAAACACACGGTAATCCAAAAAGATAAATCCACAAACTTCACTCGTTTCACCCATCACTAACCTCTAACTTTCTCACTTTCGGTCAAACACTTTAAATTCTCAGTGACACCAATCTGGTTTACAACTCAACTCGATTCTAACGGGACCACCACGACCAGAAACAGAAAAATCGCGAGGCAATCGAGACGAGAAAGAAGCAATGACAATTCGATCGCAGCGAGACTCCAATACGAGTACCTGTTCCGGTAAATTATCATCCACATACAATCTCGAGGACGACGAAATGTATTCTTACGTGGACATCACCGAACACCTGATGATGGCCAGACCATTTCGTCGACCAATCGTCGATCCAGTCGGTTCTGGGGAAAAAAACTTGTCGCTATCGATGCGTTGGAGCTTGTTCGCCCATGTGCCGCCATTCATTATCTTTCATTCGAACGAGACCGTCAAACTCCCTGATCAGATCACCAGACACCTGCTTTGGTGGAAGACAAAGAGAAACACGCCAAAAATCCTGGCCGCCGTGGTTCGTAACTCTGGCTTCAAGACGACCAACAGGTCTACAGACAATTGGTGCGGCACTTGGTGCAGCACTTCCGCTTACACGAAACTAAGACGCACGAAGAACTTCTCCAAAGTGAATCATTTTCCCAGCTGCGATGAGTTAGGTGACAAAATACTACTCTGGAGAAACTTTCGTAGGATGAGGAAGAAGTTTGGCGCTAACAATTTTTACTACATGCCGATGACCTTTGTTCTACCTAGCGAGAGGGCTAATTTGAAGAAGCTGATGGAGAAGAATGGCGGAGTTTGGATCGTGAAGCCTCCGGATTCTTGCGCAGGCAGCGGTATAAAAATAGTTTCCAATTTCTACGAGATTCCTACCTATCGATCTTACGTGGTTCAAAGATACATCTCCTTGCCCAGACTGATCGATGGTATTAAATTTGATATGAGATTGTACGTGCTGCTGACCAGCATCGATCCCCTTAGGATCTACGTTTATAACGAAGGTTTGGTTAGACTAGCTACCATCAAATACGTTAATCACGTGGACACGCTGTCGGATAGGTTCATGCACCTAACGAACACCAGCGTGAACAAGGTTAATCCGAATTTCAAACCTAACGACGATCCGAACAAGTGTAAGGGTAACATGTGGTCGTTGAACTGTCTATGGAAATATCTAGCGGCGATGGACGACGTGGACATTCTTGAAATCTGGACCAAGATCAAGGACATCGCTATTAAGACCGTAATCTCTGCGGAACCATCTTTACACAGAGCCTGGAAGAGAACTTCTATGACGGCTTATAATTTCTATCAGCTTTTCGGTTTCGACGTTTTATTGGATAGGCAGTATCAACCTTGGCTGCTCGAAGTCAACGATTTTCCATCCATGGAACCTGATACACCGTTGTGTAAGTTGGTCAAAGGACAATTGGCTGAGGATTACTTGAATCTAGTCGGTTTTCACGTGCCTGACCTGTTGAATTGCAAGGAATTGAGGCTTCTTAGGCTGATTTACAGGAAAAACGCTATTTGTTATAATCGACAGCTGTACTCGAATATGCTGACACGACAGGTTAGAAAGAAGCAGTATAATTTTATAAACAAGGCTACTAGGAAATATTATTTGAAATCGATCTTGAAACATCTTACGCCGGATGACGTCCGAGTTTTGATAAGGCACGAGGATGAGATCGTGCAGACCGGTGGTTTCCAGAGAATCTTTCCTACGTCTGAGACGTACAAGTACTTTCCTTTCTTTGAAGCAGTTAGATATTATAATTTGCTATTGGATGCCTGGGAGAACGAGTATACGCATAATCGATTAAGAGGCATCGAGAGACTGAGGAAACTTTGCAAGAAAAAATATCATTTGTCTTGAGGGTACTGTCTTGTGATTATTTCATAAGCGAAATGGCAACGTTATTCTGAAATTTTGTTCGAGGAAAAGCATTCAAAGGAATGTCGCACTTGGTGGTTTTTCGAGTAACTTGAAGCCAGTTCATTGTCCTCGTGGATTAAAATTAACAAGTATTTCCAGAATCAGATTTAAGTAATTTTTTACCAAGCGCAATTTTTGCATGTGAAATAAATTAATCGATGATGATGATGAACAACACATTGGTGATGAACGAATAATTTGAATGTAGTTGATATTGTAACAAAAAGGAAAACGACATTGTAGTATTTTGCAACCATAAACATAATGGAATGCTTTATGGGCTTATTATGAATTTTACATTATTTTGTAAATAATTTACGAAGTGGAACATTGGTATGCAACAATTTTTTCGACATTTTAAACAATTTTCACAAGCTGTAACTTATCGTGTCTAGAAACAAAAGATATATACAAATAATTCAAAAGCTGCTAAGAAATTAGTTTACTTTGCTTTTCAATTTGATCGACAGAAAATCATTTACAAATTGATGCTATATTTTTAATCGAAACTATTTTAACAATGAAATTTGATAACGAGAAACGTATCGCTACACAAATGTTAATATTCCTGAATATAATATAGTTTTAAAGTGTGCAGTATTTTCTTGATTCTGTGTAATCGACTGAAGAGTTGTAAAATATTAAAGTTTATTATACACATAAATGATTAGTTACTTCAATGAAACGACACGCTAAATATACCGGTTGATAATTTTATGTAAGTATGTAATCAGCGAGTGATTCACTTTCTAGCGATACTGTAAAATATTATTATTAATTTAGTGTGTATTTTGAAACTATGACAAAGAATAATAATTGTACTTTGCAAGATGAATTAATTTTCTTCTTTGAGCCAACGGCATTCAATATTTCCTTAAATTACACCAACAATAAAAATCAAAAAAATACACCGCGTAACAGTAAAAGATAAAATTATATTTATATAGAGAGAAAAAAAGAGATTCATAAAAAATTAAAGATATAGTAGAACACGAAGAAACTTTAATCGATAAAAATACAATCTTAAAAAACTATAAAAATAATCTGGGATAAACTAATTGCTCATTCTGGAGAAATTAAGGTATCAACGTGGACGGAAGATTGGCAGCAAAGATATGGGGTAGGTGGCTATTGGTCGTTGACGGGTAATTGGAACAGAGCAGACCTTCGAAGAGTTAAACAGTTTTACGGCTGTAACAGCATCGGGTTTAATAAATCCGTACTAACAATTTAATGTCTCTATTGTGACCGCGACGGCCGACGATACCGGCAACTGAACTTGATTAGGTTAATACGAAAGGGGACCAGATTTCTTCGCTTCCGCCCTTTAAATTCAATTACCAGCCTGTGCTTCGTCAGTTAAAACATCGTATATCAGTTTTGTCCGGAGGAAGTACGATCCACGATCGGCCGACGAAATCAATTAGTCTCTAAAAGTCATTGTATCCACTCCTTGGTACACCTTTCATTTATTTATACTTCAATATTGATTATAGAGATCATTCGCCGATTACGTTTACGTTGCCTCCTTGTAGAAGAAATCGACATATCCACTTTTTCTTCTCACAAGATCTTCACATCTTCGCATTTACAGTTCCCTGTAATATTCTGAATAATATTCCTTTTCAAGCAGGACAAACGAATCCAATCAGCAGGAATCCAGTTTATCAGACATCGATTAAAATTTCGTTCCAATTGATGGACTTCTTTATATAAAGCAACTGCAAAAATTCAAAGGAAACCTTTCTTTATCAAGTTCTATACATTTCGTTCTCAGAGTATCAAGTTTCTGTAGCCACACGAAGATACCGTTAAATTATACGAAATTTAATACACTAGAATCTAATTTAATTAATTAGTATGTAAATGCCTATAATAGACACGATGATACGCCAATATATTTTGTAATCATTCTAGTAAACACAAGGAATTCAAAAAATAGGTCAATAGCTGAATGTACTTGTGAAACATTCGTATCCATCGCTACTTATTTGTTACATTACAGACTTCACAGCCTGTGCACAGGACAATGTACATATATGTGTACATAGTGTATTTTGATATGGGAGAACGAATTTCGTTTACGAAGGAAAAGAAAAGAGAACGGGCGTAGAGCGTGGCCTGTCAAATACGGCCAGTCAGTACACAGTCGTTTGAAGACAATGGGCTTCGCACAGTGCCACGACAGTCAATGAATTGATATCGTTATTGTAACAACATAATAGACATATTTTCTTATTGAGATTACGCTGTATGTGTAACGTGCGCGCCGCGTCGGTTCGCCTTTATGAATGCATTCATTCATGCGAGGCTTACGTATGTATTACGCAACTACTACAAACATCGCGTGTAAGGCTAAGGACCCCATCTTCGCTTCGATTTGAGATCGCTGAAAATTTGAATTATTTTTTCATAATTACACGATGATTTCATAACCGAGAATGAAGAATTCGAAATTTTAATCAGTGCAAGGAAGAAATTCAACTTTCATTGTTAATTCATTTTTTTGTATATGGAATAAACTTAAGAAAAATATATATATAAAAAAAATATAGTCGAAATAATGGTATAGGAATAGTACATTTACACTTGGAATTTATATTAGAATAGTTATATATTTATTTGATAAACGATTTCAAAGATATTCATCGATACACACTTGCACGCGTCTCAGCACTTTTTTCCATACCACGCTGTTAACTTGTGATATTCACATACAAGTATCACTACTACGCAGCTAACTTAGTCTAGCACATAAAATTATACATATCTCAATAAATTATATTCTACCGTTTTATTTCTATGTTACGTTTCTGTTTGGACTGTTTTGCTTATGTTGCCGTTAATTTTTTAATTTAGAGTAAATGGTAGTTGCTGCCACCAGAAACAATTTAAGGACTGTTTCAGTTAAATTTTTTGTTATCGCTTATCTTTTCGAAGATCCTGAACTGTCGTATTTCTTAATAATTCTGTCGGCAATTAAATGTCAGTGGGTAGCGTTGACTGATGTTTAATGCGACCGGCAATTAAACTCCACGTTTCGGCTAACCTGCTACGCGCAGGAGTAGCGAACCTGACACGGGAGAGGATCAAAGTTGGTGAAAATAAATGTTCGCTTAATCTTATTATATTATCAGGCAAATATTTTCCACAACAAAAGTTTATTCTAATTCTAATTGGTTATTAACAGAGTTATCGTTGAGATTTTGAATACTCGAAGTTGCGATAGTTCGCGATACGTTTTTACTCTTATTCATTACAAGATTTTAATTTGATTGATTTTTCAATAATTTACAAATTGACAAATACGAACACGTCGATTAACAAAACTGACAAGAACTGAGAATTTATGAAACAAAGAACTAAAAGCTAAAGAACTAAAGGATTAAAAAACCTAAGAACCAAGAGCTAAGAACACCAAGAGCTAAAGGAACTAAGAGCTAAGAAACTAAGGAACTAAGGGATTGAAAGCCAAAGGGAACTGAGAAATTAAGAGCCAAAGGAATTGAGAATTAATCGCTATGAACTAAGAAATTACTTGCCAAGAACTGAGTCGTTACGCTTATTTATAATTAGGTCTACCGTGGAGGGGTCGTCGTGTGATGGGTTGTTCCGTGGGGGTTGTGAAGCTCGAATTCGGTTTCTATACAAATTGATAAAATTTCATTTGTCAAATTGAAACGCTCACTCGCGCTATTGATAGTTTTAGTCTTCGTTACGGCGTGTGCGCAGCGCGGGACGTGACATCTATTGCGTTTAAATTATATCTTTGTCTTTTGCTGTATTCGTCGCACATGTCAATCAAAACAACCCCAACGCGACAGACAACAATTTTCATTATCGTGATTAAAATCGAACGGACATCACTTTATCACTATGTTTAATCCCTGAAAGACGTTCTGTGGATCCATTAACCATCACGCTTTGTCACTTGTTCAAATTGACCCGACGAAAGGTCTAATGAGAGATAATTTCTTGGAAAAAACACTGTCCAAAGTAATTCGTTGTGGAAATTACACGTCACTGGACGATAATAGCAAAGCAGAGTACATATTTAGACAATTCAACAGAATGAAACGACCACTCGTTAGCTTTATACAAGCCCTTGTTACAATATTTACTGCTTACTCATGCTCCAAACTTAATCACACGTGTACCAACCAGTAGATCTTCGAAATTGATTTTCCACGAAAGCCAAGTCTTAAACTTCAGACTGAGATGCAGACTCTTCGAAGGCTAAATGAAACAATTTTATCCTATACCCGTGACCCATTTTTGCACGATGAAAATCACCTTCCCGTCGCTTATGCGTACGATGCTTTCATGACCGTATGTGTCTTTATCAACGACAATTGCAATGTACTCAATTTTTCACGAATTGATGAAATACTGACAGCGCTGTTCGTCTAGTGACATTAATATGAAAGAATGATCGCAATTAACGATAACTATCATCGATACTCTCTCTATGTACAGTCTGTCACACAAGAGCGTGTCTACGATATTTCTGTAAATATTTATATATTTGTAAAAAAATTTATATGAATTGAATCTACATCTAAAACACTAATACGCTATTACTTAGTAGGGTGTCCAATCTCCTCCATTAGCGATTATAGCTTGACATCGTTTCGGCATACTCTCGACTAATTTTTGAGCGTAGGATTCTGGTAACGACCTCCATATCTTTCGAATGTGATGTACAAGTGTTCTTATTTTTGTGATACGTCTTCCTCTCAGCTTGCATTTCATTAAGGACCACACATTTTCGATAGGGTTTGCATCAGGGGACTGCGATGGCCAAGGAAGTACTGTGATGGCGTTTTTCGCTTTCCATTGGGTGCAGATGCGACTTCGATGTTTAGGGTCGTTGTCTTCTTGCAATATCCATTGGTCCTCGGTTTGGTTGAACCAACGTTTCACGGATGTGAGAAGTCCCCTTTGGTACAATTTCACCATCTTTTGTGCATTCAGATTGTCTGTAAAGACGCACAAAGTCCCAAAACCGCGTGCGTTAAAGCAACCCCAAACATGCACTTTTATAGGGTGTTTTACACTTCTTTGAATCATCCTTCTTCCATGGATAGTCCAAGCACGCCTAATAGGACACCATGCCCAAAACGAAGATTCATCAGTGAATATTATATTACTCCAATCACGATCTCTGTTTTCATTCGCCCATGCCAGACGATTTTCGACGTTTCGCGTACGCGGCACTCATATTAAAAAGCTCTGTTCCTTTCACTGTTTCAAATGAAACTGAAAGGTATTCAGCAACGCGTATTAGAGAAGTTTTCGTTTGTTTACATTCTTTTTATCTCATTCTGATTAGGTGTCAGGTTTCGCAGATATCGCAGACACGCTCTTGTGTGACAGACTGTAGGTTACGTACAGTATTATAAATGGTGACGTATAAATGATACACGAAGAAGAAATATTACCTGTAAAACGACAATTCAGCTTTACAGGTAATATTTCTTCTTCGTGTATCATTTACGCGCCACCATTTATAACAGTAATACACACTGCAACCTCGTCGGTCCTGTAATTGTACGCAAATCAGCTTTCACGTGTCACTTGCCGCAACTATTTAAGCCCAATACCGTAAATAATACCTCGAGGCTAATTCTGCAAGGTGTACGACCACTTACGCACCATGTAACAGCGATAATCTACTTTCTTTTCTTTATTTATTTATTTATTTATTTATTTAGAGCCGCGTCCATGTTCGATGGTTATTTTATTCGTATTGGTGACTCTGTAGTCAATTGCATACAAATGTACTTCATGGACTTATACATACAACGTTATATCAGACTAGGACATTGCTGTTTGGTCATAAACATGTACAATATTTGCATTGTCTTCTTCTTGCATTCTTGTCGATCGTCAAAGATCTCGACCGTTCGAACTTCGTTATCAACATCGGTTAAATTAACACGATTTCGATTAATTAACAAGTGTATCTGGTCGAAGCGGTCGGGGAAAGTGTCGCACCGTAGTTTCTACGGCAAACGACACACTTTTTTTTAACACAGTCGCCTGCACGCGCAGAATATTTATGGTTCCCAAAGAGGGAAGTATAGGATTAATCTTTTTTCTCTCTCGATATGCCAAAGTGCTTTTAACGAATGGAGATTACAGGCAGTGATTAAGGAAGATGGTATTATACGATGATATGAAATTTTGGTAAAGATGTAACGTGGTTGAAATAAGTTATTAACAGGTGCTGCGAAATGACGTTATAAAAGTCCCATGTCATAGTTGGTGATTTAAAGAAAATTTTAAGATAGGAAATCGGAAACTCCTGCAATTACACGACGATTAATGCAGTATCGCCTCTTATATCATCTATATATCGGTATTAATTAAAAAATTTTAAGTAAGAGTTTCTTTTGTGTCTAAGAATTTAGATTTTGTCATTGGTTGTGACGTTCATGTGTTTAATATATCCTGTAATATCAAGATGTTTTTATGGCTTTATGGCTACCGATTTTATGGCTTTCTTTCATGCTGAAAACTTCAGGTTTCGTTGTGTCAGATATCGGTGTGCTTTAAGTTTACAGCATCTGTGATACAATGTGATCTAACGTTTTCAAATTTTAGTTTCAAACCTCCAATTCGCACAGTGAATGGCCCTTATATATCTTCGTAATAAAGACTTTGTAATAATTTCATCTCTTTGTTGGTAGCTGGTTGGTTATTACAGAATGGCCAGTTCTGTCTGATCGTAATCGTCTCTTCCTCTTTGCTCGTATTATAATCGAGCACTGGTTGGTAGAATTTTTGTCTCATACTATATCTTGAATTTTGATTCTCTCAGTCCTCGTCTCTAATTTATCGCACCTTTTACGTCTGTGTTATTTTTCTTTCATTTAAAAATATTCATAGCTATCCCATTTACGATACAACGACTTAAAAAGTGTTTGTCAAAATTTCTTGGTATTACGATAACTTTAAAAGACCATTATTTAGTCGGCACAAGGGATACGATAACTACAAGATCGGCTCGTGTAATTCCAATATATTAAGTAGAATTTTTATTAGAAACGTTCGTCGTAAATTTTTGGAACAGCCTCCGGTACAACTGTTGACCATACGGTGGTTAATCGCTACATGGGAATCATTTAGCTATGGCTTACGTGTATACGTGTTGGAGTCAGCTGTAGATCGGCGTATCTCGATGTATTTCTCAGTGATTTTTCCAATCATCGCGTAGCATCGGTACCACGATATTTCAGACAAAGATAGATCGTATAACAAGTATATTGATTTTCAACGAGGTGTGTAACGAGTATATTGATTTCCAACGACTGCTGTGAAATCGATACACAGTCGAATGTTTGCCACTTTGAATCTATGTATTCTATTATTCATCCATGTCAGAATTTTTTTTTAGAGGAGGTACAGAATCGAGCGTCGAGGCGATTAATCTCTGAAACTGTAGATTTATCTTGATATCTATAAGAGTACACAATTACATAATTCTACATGGCACACGTATAAACCTAAGACATTAATTTACTCTGCAAGATTTATTCCATGTCCTGCAAGAGATGTCGGATAAAGATATATGTTAGAGAATCACTTGTTCTGCGCGTATAGTTCACCGTACTGGAGCTTTCATGTATTCCATATAATATTTTAATGTATTCGATAACACGGTAAATTAATGACAAATCTTAATCCGAGATAATATTTTTCGATTAGTTCATATCATTTATCAAGAATCGTACTAAGAGCGTATTAAATTTAGATACACGGTTCACCGATGTATCTGTCGACTTTAATTTAGTTTAATTTAATAGACTGCGAAAATTCATGCAATTTTATATTATTACGAACGTTGCCTAAGGATATCAAATTTACATAAATATTCACTACATGGCAGCTTTAAATTGTCCATATGAATTCATGAATGCCTGTCGTCCACATTATCATATATTAATCTTAGAATCATTCAGGTACGAAGCAATTCTCGAAAACCCACCAACACGCGATAGCGTCTAAAGAAATCCGAAGAGATGACACGATCCAAAGAGAAACGAGGAAAAGAGAAGAGAAAAAGGAAGGCGCGGAGTTCGACGGCTTACGACCTCCAACCAAACAAAGTATACCGTGTGCTTAAAATCTTCTCTTCTACCTCACAACAAAACGTCGAAACAATTCGCCAAAAGTCACCAACCAGCCTAACTACGACCACTAAAGAAATCCGACGAAATAAAACGATGTGAAGAGGAACGATCAAAGAAAAGAAAAGAAAAAGAAGGAGCGGAATTCGGCGGCTTGCGGGGGCGTACTGGAGGCCGGGTAACGACTTAATAAACCGTTCGGCCGGGCAATGGGTTGGGTGTAGGCGCGCGGCTGGTCTCTGTCCGCGGTGAGGGGGGCAGGGGCACGTGTACCGCGTGCGGTTGCGGCTGCAGCCGCAACCGTAGCTTGGGTCGCGGTCGCGGCGGTGCGGTGGCGAGTCGACTACGAAGTGGAGGGGACTATGGTGCCGACGGTAGTCAGGTGCGTCGCGTGCCCCCTTCTCCCGGCACGTAGTTAGCTCGTGTTTTGTTTTGAGAAGGCTTAACAGCGTCCGTTCCCACGCTTCCGCACGCCGCCGCCACGGCCGACGATTTCGAATTCGTTGCGCGCCATGGATTTCGCGCTCGAACGTGCCGCCATCCCGCACCATCTAAGCGTATTATATATGTAAGTAAGTACCATGCTATTTGAGGTGTCGTGGACCCGGTGATCGCGGCGTCATCCTGGCCGTTTTCACGGCCGGCTCGTTCTTGTAGAAATTCCGTGGATAGGTGGTCGGTCGGTGCAGGTTGCGAGTAGCGATGGGATGAAAAGCTCGATACGTAGAATCTCATGCAGTTTGAGGGACTCGACTGCCATTGACGAGAAGGCATACTTTATTTTTAACAGACGTATTATCCGAGTTAGTTTCGAATTTCTCGTAACGATGCTCCTGTTTCATAGAATCGTCTCCTATTTCGATATTTGAATGAGTGAAATCTCGCGAAGATAGTGGTTGAACTTTGAAACACGATGCCTTGTAATATGCTTGATCCCATCACTGAACGTGACGTTTAAATGACAATGTGGTTTGAAACGACGCGTTGAAATAGCTGATGAAGACGTCGAAGAGAGTCATCGTCGTTTCTTGGGTGACTTTGGAGACGTTCGAGGAAGGTGGGATTAAATCGCCAAGGTCATTTTCAGGTAATTGGGATGGTGATTGGTGACTCTGAGTTTCCTGGTGATGGCGTGAGATTGAGTTTCAAGGAATTTTATTTGTATGCGAGTATGACTTATTGGTTTTCGATACAATGTATCTTAAATCAGTAATTTGGTTGCAGTTTTCCAACTGTTCTCCTTAGGCAACGCGTCAAAAAAATGATTGCTCGTTGCCTTTTTCTTTTGTCGTATAATAATAGGTTCAATTATTTTCTTGTAAAAATGAGTTGTCATAAGTCAAGTTAATATTAAATCTACTGCTTTGAGAAAAGACTGCGCGAGACGATTACAAGGTGAAACCTAAGCACTAACTTTTGCACTCGTGTGTACACGAGATTCGCGCGTGCACGCCGCGCTCGTGCGACACGGCACGCTCTCCCTTAAAACAGGGCCTACGTTCTTTTACATACAGAGTGGGCCATTGTTTCAGCATTACAATAATCTATCTTCTGACTTTTTGCCTTCTTATTTCCCCTTCTTGTTTTTCTCCTTTGTTCTCCCGTTTCTTGCTTACTTCCCGCCCCTCACACATCCTTCGCGTTACTTTACACCCCTACCCTTTTCCATTTCTTTGCACATATTCTCTTTTGTTCTCTCCTCCTTTTAGCGTAAGATTTCTATGTATTTTACCTTTTATCAGGATTACGTCATTTTTTACATGTTTCATTTATTCCAACATTCTGTTGAATTTTTCTTCCTTCAAATTAAATATTCCTCGTGTAGAACCCTATTGTTAACGTTTCATTGTTATTAGTTTATATTTTTATTTAGAAGTATCATATAATCTGATCGAATATGTCCTGTTAAAAGATCATGTAAAGACACTACAAGAAATATGAAAAGATCATTGAAAACTTACTATACATGGAACTTCGTTTTCTTACCGGCGAGCCAAAATATTAAAACTTAAGTTCCTTAACAAAATTGTATCCCGATATTCCACTGAAATCTCGCTTCATTTCTGTTCAAAATAAATCACATCATTTTTCCACTCCACACAGAGACTGAAATCGATCAAACCGAAAATATTTTGTCTCCGTTAATTTTTCATTTTCTAATTATTTTGCAAATTTGACTAGTTTGAAGAGATCGGATTAACAAGTCAAGTAAAGATTCACAGGCTTTTTACATCCTTCGAGAACGTTACTCCTGCGTAATATTGTACGCTGTGCGCTATAAACAGCCGGGAGCCAAGACTGTTCCAAAGAAACCGGACGTTGGTTCGAATCGCAATGGACTTCCCACATACTTTCACGCGGCGTTCTCGCTCATAAACCGTCTCTCGTTTTCTCGGGCGGGACGGTGAATATTGTCACGCACCATATTCCCATGTATGCGGCACAACCTCTCTGGTGAAGAGCGACGCGTGCATACGGCACGCGTGCTCCCTGGAAATCGACGGTAAACCGGATGCTCCATCAACTCCTATTAAAGCTCTGCAGTTTTATGCTCGTTCTCGTGTAATCGTCCGCTGGAAATCCTGGCAGATGCACGAATAGAATTTCGATTGTACCTTATTTCTTTTTCTCTTATTCGCCTAAGTAGAACTTGAAATGTTTTCATATATTGGGATCGTATACCGAAATACTTTCGTACAGTCACCGTAGAAAAACTTATTTCACGTCAAGAAACTTCCTTCAGATTAACGCTGTAAAATAACATACAGCGATAAGAAAACAAAAATCCAGTTGCGGATAGGACTGTACAAGATGTTACGTTCTATTTAGTTGCCGACGAAAAGTCAACGAAACGTCAACTGACGTTTAATGCAACTGGCAATAAGCTCTACTTACGGCTAACCTCCTATGTGCGGGAATACTGGCACGGGAGAGGATGAAAGTTGTTCGAAAATAAATTAACAATATGTAATAATTTATTCAGATCTTGTTCGATTTCGATATTGACAATTGACTGACTAACTGATGGATATAAAATTCTTCGGCTGACAAAATGATGACTCTTCGATAGACAAAGTGATAACTATTCGGTTGACGAACGGTAATTAATCAATAATATTCGATAGACGAACGAACGATAATAATTGTTATTACTCGATAACCGAACGTTTAAATATTCTTATACTTCTCTGAATCGCTACTACATCTATATCCGTCGGAAATGAAAGAACGTCGGGGTCTTTCTTTTGAAAATACATATTTGGCAAGATCCCCGTTTTGTTCGCCTGTTCAACTGCCGACTTTGTTTACAATCTAAATTGCCTTAATATCGTTATAGAAATATAATTAGGTAAATATAAAAGCATGGTTAGATAAATTTTCGCAAGATATAGCTTTTATCGGCTTTAACTGCCTTTCACTTCAAGTACTGTAAACATGGTTTCAAATAAACGTTTTAAATTACCTTGATTTTGAAAGAAATTATCAATTTTATTTTCGCGCTGTGGAGTGTGCGTATCGCGGGACATGACACAAGACGCATATTAAAATTCTACAGCATTTTTTACTATCGCTTTTTTGTCTATATCTTTGTAGAAGAAGGCTACAGTCCGACCTAATTTCTAAACTCTGCTCGTAAATCACATCAACAGATAAATTAGCATTTCTATCCAAGATAGAAGCATAAATCTACGTAAGATCACGATTCACGGAAATTTAATTGCTGTAATGTATTGACCATCTGAATACTGGTTTCAAGGTAATAATTCACTCTGGACAAATTCATCCTATAGAATCGATTCACTCGCTCCCCTCCACATCCACCTTAAGCTACATTATACTCGTACCACGATTTTTCATTTAATCGGTGCACCCTCTTAAATCACGTTGTGGTTGATGAGAATTTAGTGTTCAAGGCGTTCTCCTGCAACAGAAGAATTCCTCACCCCCAACAACGTGACTGATCGACGAAGGTAATCTTTGTGAATCATCGCGTAGAATCTCGACGTTATGCTTGTGTACGTACGTACACAGGTGGAAGCAGCGTGTTGAAAATAGTGGCGGGTCGGCGCCAGGGGGTTCACGATGAGGTTTACATCTATTTCGAGGGCTAAAGAAGGAAGGAGGATGCACGCACCCCACGCTAGCCACCTGACGCACCCCGCTCGTGGGAACCGAAAAACCGTAGGAATCTTCTAACTTTCACGGTTCTGTGTGCGGTAGCGTGCGCACACGGACAGGGTGCGGTTGCAGGGATGCGTTTAATGTCCCTTTCATGTTTACAGAGCTTTATGGAATCTTGTAGGGTTGTCACGGTACGTAGAATGGTTAAAAAGGCAAGTTTGCCCTGGCGGACGTTGAAAAGAAGAAACAAACACGTTCGTTTTTAATCGCTTGTAACTGTATTGTACAATTTTGGTTATAAAAAGAGAAGTAAGAAAAATTTTATTGCTCCTAAAATGGTCGATTAACAAATACCAAAGATGAAGTTAGAAAAGAACTTGTGTCAATCGTCGGAGAGGTTTTATTTCGTCTGTACATTTCGGCTATTCGCAGACACGTTTTTGCCGAAGAATCGTGGAGCTCCATCGTGGGGGAGCATTCCCACCAGACAACAATTAACATTCGGAGGAACATTTCGACCAAGCTCGCGTCGGTTTGTTCTACGCGCTTTTTTCCTCCTATGACGTCGTTGACCCGCTTTTTCAGTTATTAAAAAGATTTAATATTTGGATACGACAGCCATGCTATCTTTTCAAGCAGACTAAACAAACATTTCACGGGGAAGAAAAGAAAGAAAAAGATAATGCAATAATAATATTTGCTCTTGGTAAATATTAAAAGTATAATGACACTGATTAACCCAAGGTCAAGCAAAAATTCATGGTCTTTATAGAAGTATATCAGAATTTAAATTTTAGAATATTAAAACACCACTAATTTTCGAACACTAAATATTAAATGCTAAAGATATTCTAAAAAAACTAGAATTCTAATTCGACTAGGAGTAATATTTACTACGTTCAATTGAGGCAAATAATTTCAAGATACGAAGAGGCACAATATACAAAATTCCAAAAACGCAAATTCCTATCTATGTTCAATTTCACTATTTATATCCCTTCAAATACGAATTTACCTAATCATTCCCAAGATTTCCCAAAATAGACGATAGAACCTAACGTTCCATATAATCGACACTCCCTCACAGCAGTTGAACGTTCCAAGGCAATCACCGACCCACCAACTCCTTCTTAATGCTTCAAATTCTCACTCTGCCCACCCCGCCGCCCCTCCAAAAAAAAAAAAAAAAAAAAAAAAAAAAAACCCACCGAAACAGACTCCGAATCCTAACAACGCCATCGCTTCGTTTTACCCCCCAATCGAATCGTTCCACTCGTCCCCGAAACGTCTCGAAACAATCTTTCCTTTCTCCTTCTCGAGTAAGGTAAAAAAGAGAAAGGAAAAAAAAAACGGAAGAAAAAAACGAACCTGTGATAAAGTTTCCCAAGAGCCCAGTGACAACGACTCCCCACCCTCTTTAAGTAGCCTCGATTCGGTTGAGATTCGACGTCGAACAGAGAAAGAGAGAGAGAAAGAGAGAGAGAGGGGGGGGGAATAGAAGCTGAAGAGGAATAAAGAATGAGCGGCGACTACGCACAGGAGAAATATCTATATATATAAAAAGGAGGATGAAAATAGGGGAGAAGGTCGGATGGCAGAGGCACGAGATCCTTCCCACGTCGACGAAACGTGCTGAAAGCGTGCTGCTCGCGTGGCCGTTAGAGCGGCACGTTGGGGAGGAAAGGGGAGGCATTGGTGCATCGAGCCGGAATCTTTCTCACGGGCGAGAAGGACGTCAGGTGCAGGACCTCCTTCAGGAAGTACAACGGTTCCTTACAAGGATTCGCGACTTCTGCCTTCCCACGCTCCTCCAGTTGTAACGGCCAGATTCGACTCTACTCTGCCACCCTAACCGTACACCGTTGTCTAGCACAGGGGAAGCCCGAGAGCGAATACCTTTTCTTTTTTTCAGCTTTCAATTTTCATTGTTGCACCGTGGATATGTATACATTTGTGAGAAATATGGATGTGCAAAAATGTACAGAATGTATATGACGTGTAATAGTGTGCATGAAATAGGTTCAAAGTATACGGCGTTACCTTCAGCAGGTGGAACGTATTTCCATTTAGATTCTATTTCTTCACGCGTATTTATAAAAGTGAAAATTTGCATAAGAATATATAGATGGTATATACATACGACATAGATGAAAGTTAAAAAATTACCTGTGACAGAGAAGATTGTTAGTTTTGAAATGGTCTACGAAATTATCTACGATATAGTAGCTGTCGTGTTCATTTAAGATATAACAAAATAGACCTTCCACTAGAATAAAATTATTCTTATCATACACCGACTTCTTTCTAAGTAATAAGTATACAACTGACTAATATTTCAAACGCTAAATTTAGGTGTAGCATCTGCTATATTATAAATGGGAACCTTTAACTCGCTATGAATTAAAATTAGTTAGTTGTTAATTGCGATCCGACTCTTAATAGATTTCGTACATGGTCCTTAAATCTGGAGAATTTACTGTATTTTTATCTTATACGAACTTACCATATAGCAATATCTTTCATCTGTTTCTTCGTCTGTACTTTCTGTTCCTTTTTTTTTTTTTTTTTTTTTTTTTCGTAACACGATTTCGGCTGATCGACGATTTCGATATGATCAAGGAAATGTGGAGAGAAATTATTATCATCCGCCGGTCGATGTTCTGTTCGTCAAGACCCATTAATTTTGCATATACAACTGCTCCAGTAGTAGCGAACCGTCATTAATACGCGAAGACACTGATTTCACGGTGAATTTATGTTTACGGAAATTATATTCGAAATCAAAGGGACAAGCAGCCTTTCAGTGACACGTGGAAATTTTATTTTAGGGATGGCTGGCTCACTTCCTCGTAATTTCCTTCCCTAGCGTGCGATTTATGTTACATTTCAAACTACTTTTTAAATTACAGACAGACACGCGCGGTTTACGTTCTGTGCTATCTTAATGAAAAGGTCGATTTCGATTTATAATCCCGTTTTAAATTAACCTGCGACATGCTACTCTACAGATTTCATACTTTTAATAGCGGTATAATATATACGTTTGTTCACCTGTAATCGCAATTTAATTTGTTCCTGGTATTATTATCAAGTATCGTAACATATTACTTATTTAGGGATTCGTAAAGAACTTCTAGAAAATATCACCGAGGCAAATTTTTCACCAGACGAATGTCTCAGTTGATCGTTTTTAAAATATTCGATAATGACTACCCCATTACCATTTATCGCGCTTATTTTATCACATTAATTTTATATCCTCTGACGTCTATTATACTCGTCTATTACTTCATAAATGTACGTAAACACTGTGAATATCGATTTTTATCATAGACTTCAAACTGTATGTAACATCAGTTCAAAAACTCAAGCCTCTATCTTTACACTGTTTCTCCATTATACATCCTCTATCGAGTGTCTCGCATAAGACTGGCGTATGTATTCTTACAGACTACTCTTCATGAATAATTTATATCGAGATATTAATTTCTCCGAAGATACGAATTTCTCTGAACTTAATGATATCAATTCTAAATTGTAATAACAGTCCTAACGTACAAGTGCTTTGATACTTGATGCTTGTCCATAAAGAAAGATTAATACTTTATTGGAAAGATTAAAGAAGCGCATTAAGTAGTAAAAGTGAATTAATAACAGGGAAGTGTAATATAGGATAATTTAAAACAAGCAACAGTTGCTCTTCTCAGATGCACAATAACGTTAGACAAAATTAATATCAGTACATGCTCCGCCTCAGACTCTTCAACTTTCTCTTACAAAATCTTTTTCTATCCACAATTAATCATCACGATACCAGAACTCCTAATGACTAAAAAGTGCTGAAAAATTCGTCATCGTAGAGCCAGAAAATTTCCACGAAAAATTACGAATTGATTACTTTGAGTACTCCGACGGTAGCAGTCTAATTGAAGGTACTTCTCCTGCTTCTACGAAACGCTCTATGTACATTTTCATCGCAACAATCCTCGTACGCCGAGTAGAACAGGCGCGTAACTCGCATGAGAAGCAAGGGACGGTCAAAGAAGCACATAATAAGTCCTCGTATCCCCCGATATCGGAGAGCGAGAATGGAATCTCCAAAGAAATACGCCAACAATGAATCCCGTAGCATAATGGAGCGCAACGGTTGCGCCGTCAGCATCGCGATTCCATCGTCATGGGAAAAATCGGTGTGGAAGGGAGAGGTTTTAGCCGAATTCGAACACCTGGGTTTTCCAGAAATGAAAGGGCCACGCGACTGTGGGCACGCAGATCACGCCTCAGTCAGCTCAGAGTCAAGTGGCTCGTTACCGGATCGTGGGAATACGCCGAGACCTGGATCAGAAATTCGATTCACGAAGCCAGCAGGCGGATTTCAGATTCGTCCCACTTGTTATCCACGCGACCGCCACGCTCGCTACCAACTTGCTATACATCCGTTAGCCTACGTCCAACGAGTAAACAGATGTGTCCATTAGCCGTTTACGGACCGCAAGCTACAAAATTGAAGAAAGTTGTACGCGCAACCGACTGGATGTTGGAATTGCACGAGAATACGTGGTTCGAACGTGGGATAGCGTTGTACATGGAAACAGCTGATTTTCAAGTAACGAAACGCGTGGTCAGTGACAGTTAAGTATTTACTCATTAGGTTGTTGTATTTTTTATATTGTAAGCGTTTTGTGCTTTTTATCGTGTATTATCAGATTACTGAACATATCTGCACGATATGAAAAATTAATGAAACACGTAAGTTTTAATTAGTATACGTTTCTGTGGTTTTTATATAAATTCCTTTTATCTTGTATTAAATTGTTTGAAGACTTTTCTGCAATGTTAAAGGCTAATGAAAGACGTGGAGGATCCGTGTAAGTTGATATTCATCAACAACTGGGATAGTTCTCACTATTTACGTCAAAACATATGTTTTACTTAATATATATATTTTTTCATATTGCATACGATAGATGAGATGAAGAAGTACGTTGTAACATTAAAATGCATAAAACTGAATAATTTCACGATACCGATAAATTATCGTGGTGTTATTTTTCCGCGGGATAAATTATAACTTTCATATTCATATATTATTCATATGTTTAATAACGAATGAGAAATATCCCACGGTCGCAAGAAAATCTAAACTGTTACAAATATAATTTTATATTTAATATAAAGTTTATATGAAACTAAATACTGCGCAAGGCAATAAAAGAGGAATTATTCATGATTTATGGGGCAATAATTACACCACTAGAAAAATATCAAAAATAAATATAAAACGAAACGTAAAAATATTTTTATAAATGTCTTACTGTTACACATATCCCAACAATTAAATTAAATGTATTAGATCGCTACTAAAGTAACTGTCAAAAGAAATGTCTTGCCATTTAAAAGAATACAATTTAACTCTGTTAACCCTAAAATTGTGTGTGTATGTCAAACAAAATTCATTAGGCGGATAAAAAATTTTTACTACACAAACACGTACTCGTAAATTAATACAAATGTAAATTGCCAATATAAAGTAAGCGTAGGTGTATTTAAAAATTATACCAAGCGAATAGAATGTCAAATTTGAGTACGTAATAACGTAACTAAGTAAGTATCTACTTAAATACGTTTGCAAAGCGAGGGGCCACACGGTGGCGTAATCAAAAGAAGATATCTGGAATGCCGGCACGTATTACCACGTGTCAGCCACGCTTCACACGAGAAGCAAAACGGGTTTGCCGTGTAATCCACGTGGCGTTTCTGCAACTCGTACATATCTCGTTTTCTCGTTTCTCGCTCAAGATACAGTCGTTTAGACGGTACCTTTGAAAATCCTACCCTCGTTTTATTTAGAACAATTATTTATTATTATTTATAATATAGAGAACGAGGACGTAGTTGCCATTAAATATACTAAATATAATATTCACATTTTCAATAGTATTTCTCTGTTTTTTAACACACTATATATACTCAACTGGTATCGTTGGGTCATATGTTATTACAACGTTTTACATTAGATTTGGGGTTAGGTTGGGCTTGGGTTGAGGTTAAGTTGTATAGAGAACGATGGCGTAGTTGCCATTAAATATACTAAATATGATATTCACATTTTCAATAGTATTTCTCCTTTTTTTTTTTTTTTTTTTTTTTTTTTTAACACACTATATATACTCAACTGGTATCGTTGGGTCATATGTTATTACAACGCCATACATTAGATTTGAATTTGGTTATTTAATTTTATTCGATTTAAGTCAATTTATATCGTATCTAATACTGAAATGACATAATAAAATGATATAGTTCGTATTTGATAATAACATATTTTTACTTATAATAACATATTTATTAACATATTTTGTATTATATATTTGCTCCTGTCATAGTGGGAGTAATATACATTACAAATTTAATAAAAAAAAAAAAAAAAAAATAAAATAGCCTCCCTGGATCACAAATGGAAAATTGTATAATTGCCAGCAAGGTAAATAGCGCTGTTCAGTAGCCAACCAAGGATCAAAGGTATAACCGTATCTGTTTTATTAAAAAATTGGATTTATTTCTTAGATTTATCAATCTCACGAACCCATCGAAATAAGTAGCAGATAAATCGTAACTGGAATATTTCTGGAATTCGTGAAACACCACCGAACATGTTGTTGAAGTGCATCAAGCTAGTAGATTCGAAAATAAAAAATAATCTGAAGCTCGGATATTTTATGCTGCGACTATAAGTTGCACCGAGTGATGCTACAAAGTTGCTTGCCCACGTGTTTACTGTCGACAGTAAATAATTTTCTACGGGTGTGAAGCATATTCTTGCAGTAAGCTACATTCGTAATTAGCAACACGTATTCCTTTATGGTATCTAACCACATTTTACGATCGAGTTATTACTTATGCTATAAATTACCACTTTCGATCCGCAATTAGTCATCCACCGTGTACTTTTATTACACGTTGTATTCTGCTACTATTACTAATTTCAAATAACTAGGAAGAAGGTTCTGTAATTCGTTAATTACTTGCAAGTCGATGCAATAAATTATACTAGGTACCTATAATACTATAAAGCTTTTTCTGACCACGGAGATTAATTTTCTTAGGTATATTATCACAATCCTTTTATTATTCCATAGAGTGAAATACGTACGTAAATCATACCGTGAATAATTATTCACTATAATGTAAATGCAAATATTATAAATATAAGTATTTTTAGACACGAATATATTTAAAGAATTTTATCCATTTGTGAACTCTAGCTTTAAAAAATTCAATTATAGAGTAGAAATTGTGTAACCAGTTATGCAAAATACGGAGGATATAACAAATTACCCAAATTATTATCTACGTTATTCCATATAGCTTATATACATATACATTTATAAGGTACGTGTGGATGAATGTAACTAATATTTTGTAAGACGATCTCATTTCGTGGTCGACAGGCAAAAAATTAATAAAGTACTTATCTATCTGTCTATCTAGATATCACTCAATTAAGATAATAATAAAAATACGATTACAGGGATAGAAATTGGCTAATCGATTATTCCAACTATCAACTCTATGGGTGCATATTATCCGAAAGAGTAAGTGCAACATCTCTGTTGCATCCGTTTTTCATAAATAACGCGACGCGCATATATTATTCACAATTTCTTAACATACGCCTATGTCACAGTATATCACTCCCACGCAGAAAACTTCATTTCTCAACGTCCTCAGTTACTGGAGCGTCTCCGATACATGTTAAAGACTTTCATCTCGTCGTCAATCGATCCTCCTTTTCCTGCACCCGACATACGGAACTCAGTCATCATCAGTTCATTACCACGATCCAGTCAAACGTCTCCAGACTTCTCGAGAAATAGATGAGCAGAATATCTGTTACACGAGCCATGTGTCGACTACGCTCCGAGCAACTCGTAAATCAGCAACATCTCGTCAACATCACATATACGTATTTAAAAATGATTTTCTTGACGAAATTGCTGGATCGATCTGCTTCCGAATTCTCCATTCGTGTCTTCTCTACTTACGTCTTTACAAGAAAATTACTATTTCTCTATAAAAATTGATTTCTGAAAATTCTGTAAGCGTCTCGTCTCGAGAAACTGCTTCGTTACATGAAAAGTTCCTCAACTTTGGGTCGTTTCGTTTCTAAATTACAAGTTGCAAGAAAGAAGATTCTTTTAGATTAACAGGAACACCATGAAAATTCCTATATATTTCTAGTTTTTCTCGGTATATCCCTTTCACAAGACACATCCAGAGGATGCATCGATCAACCGCGTGAATTGAAAAGCAGAAAACGGTAATGACGTTGCAAATGCAATTTTTTCAATTACCTTGCTATCACTTACGTCATCTTCCCGTAACAAATCTACTCACGGAAGCGATTTGTTCTTTAAAAACCGAACATTAATCGTATACTCGCTTAATGAAACAAAGAAATTGTTAGAAAGTAGAATTAATCAAGTTAGCCTCTGGGAAGCTCACGCGTCAAATTAATTTCGCGTTATACTTATCGATTAGATCTCAACAACAAATAGTGAAAAATTAGCCATTTCTCGATCCGAGTCTCGGCTTAAAAAAAAAACTTAAAGGCTTGAAAAACCTTAACACAGGCTATCTCTTAACTGGCAAAGTTCAGACGTAACAACTCCATAACGCTGTATATATCCGCGCGTATATTCTCGTCCCTCCGCACGCGACCGTATCAGCATCCATCTACCGCGCTGAGAGTCTGTTGACGCGTGTGTATAATAGCGGGAGGCAGAGATCAGAGTTGGCCTCGTGGGAACGAAGCGGCCGTCCGCGGTGAAGCGTTTCAGGAAGCTCTCGGTGTTCCGCTCCCGCGGTCACCAGGGCGTCCTTAACAGCTCCGTGCCTCCGTCCCGACGCCCCGGCGCGGCTCCTCTTCGAGCTCCAGTCGCCTCGATGACGCCCACGCTCCAATCGGCTTCCTCATCGACCGACACGGGGAAAATGGGAGCTGTCCTCCTCCGTACAAGTTCTCTTGTACTACGTGTTGCTAATGCTGCTCCGCTCGGACGGTTTCATACACGGAGCACGTTAATTAGCCACGTTCTACTCGTTGCTGATTGTATCGACCGCGCTTGCAACAGGGAAATGGCTAGAGATTGGTACCGCGTTCGCTTCTTCGCCAGGTTTTTGTAGAAGGCACGTTACACTTTGTCGCCGATGTTACTTCGGAAAGAACGAACGTTTTCTTCTGTTATAGTACGCGTTGCAAGCTCGGATTTCAAAGCAAGTTGCATGATCGGATTTCCAAGTTTTCCTCACTGAATGTTAATATTGTTTTTCGAGTTAGCGATATCTGTATGTTTCTTTTAACGATTCTTCTTTTGTGGTATCACAAGAGCGTTGACGAGTGCCGGTTCTTTGGATATTTTTAGAAATTTGTCGAATAAGCGCGGTATTCGATAAACGATCGTTCCTTGTCATCTTTCCATTCGTTCGTTGTTAGTTTAGATTGTTTAAGGAGCAACGGTGATATTCCGGTCTAGATCCGTTGAACAGTTGATTCTTTCCTTCTTCGCGCGTGAGTGTAGATTCTCCTAACGTTATAATTTAAAAGAGGAATTAGCACAGA
This sequence comes from Bombus campestris, assembly GCA_905333015.3. Classification (NCBI taxonomy): domain Eukaryota; kingdom Metazoa; phylum Arthropoda; class Insecta; order Hymenoptera; family Apidae; genus Bombus; species Bombus campestris. The sequence continues at coordinate 7,727,345 of HG995145.1, forward strand.
AGAATTTGTCCGATATTCGTAAAATTGTCGAAACTATCTTCTTATCTCGCATTTCTTTCATAACTTTCATAAACCACGTTCTACCAAACTGAGCGGGAACTCCGGGAATGTCTACTCATAATAGGATGTACAATATATAAAGTATGCAAAATATATTTTTTCTTGCGTATATGTCGAGAAATAAAAATGTTGAATGGGCTATCATTTTCTCCACGTGTACACATTTTGCTTAAGTAACGGGCAAAGAGTGATTCATTGTATTAATGTGCATTGATTCGTATGATTTATGCCTGCATGTCGGCACGGCATATTCGCATGCAACATCTTTTGTACGTGCATCGCGTACAAAAACACAAGAACCACTGGACCAATGCTTGTAAAATGGTACGAGAGGAGTGATCTTCTTATAATTACCAGCGCACCGATGAACCGCATAAAATGTACAATTAAAGATAATGACATGCGTGTAACATGCTCGTTATGGCACGCATCGAAAAATTTGTAATTAAAAACTCAAGCCTTTAATCCTGAAGTTTTAATAATACACACATTTTGCACTGAAAGCACGATTATTTACATATTTTCAATAATTATACCTTTAAATTCTTATGAAATTGAAAAATTAGGAAACTTTCACGTTAAACGAAGGCTACACTTCTTCTTTACAGTTACGCCATTCAGCAGGAACAACGTCATAATTCAAAACCTAGTTTAACTCTTCTATTAACGCGTTGTTGACGAGACATTTGAATCGACGTTTTTCATTTTATTCGATTTGATGCATTTCCCAAAAATATGCAGAAATCGGGGTAAAATTTTACGATATACCGTCAACAATGTGTTTAGAGCAGCAACGATATGTATGTGAATAACATTTTACATTTACAAATATATATTCCGCTTTCAAAATCCAGCAACTATTACGTCAATAGCAATGGAAACAAATTTTCCTGAGTAGATAGGCCAGCTGTGAAAAATTTCCTATTATAAACTCTCTATTACAAATCAATTCTCTGACAAAACTTCCAGCTACGCCATAAGTGTCCAAATTTTTGACACTACGTGAAATCGATCTAATTCAAACGCATTTCACTGCTTTTACCTTTTAATTATCTCGTCATAGATTTATCAAGCCATTCGTATCATACGTGACTCATAATAACGTAAGATACCAAGGAAAGTAAAATTTATTAGAGTTTTGCGGTAAATGTAACGACCATCCTAGTATCTATAGCCGATAATATATATCACTATTATATTAAGCCATCAATATCGAGATTACAATAAAACCAATAACTAATACTCGCCAATCAATATTTCAATCTGTTATCTGTACGAGATGTCCATGGGAACAATAAAAAAAGCAATTACCTCCCATGCTTCAATCATCGCGTTTACACTCGCGTGCATGGCGAAGAAGAAGAAGAAGAAGAAGAAGAAGGACGAGGAGGAGGAGCGGTAGCAGCAGCAGAAGAAGAAGAAGAAGAAGAAGAAGAAGAAGAAGAAGAAGAAAAGGAAAAGAGTAGAAAAAGAGAAAGGAGAAGAAGATGAAGAAGATGAGGAAGAAGAAGGGAAGAAGCCAGGGGGCAACGAGAAGAAGCGACTCGCGCGAACCAACGTTACGAGCGTAACCTCGAATGTGTACCGGATGCATGGCGTATCGCAGAAGTTGATGTATGATCCTTTAGTGACGCGCACCTGCTCATTCGTGCTCTCGGTACTTTGACGGAAATCATGGAGGCTCCTCGCGATGCCAGGACATCATTCAGGGAGCATTATGAAAAAAGACGGAAGAACAGGTCCGACGTCGAAATTTATTTTCGTGCCCCCGCTGGTACTGGTTGCTTGTAATCGGTGGACGTCGTCATCGAGCAATAGATCTTTGTTAAGAAGCGTAACGATCATGAGAGAAAGTCACGAAATTAGCCGTGACCGGTAATCACTGAAATTACTCCGCTTTTTTCTTTCTCTTTCTCTTTTCCTTCGTGGGGGATTCTCTCCTTTCCTTCGACCCATTCGTTCGGTCTTTATCGTTCGTTTCGTAAGTCCACAGTTTCGGATTCACCAGACACGATCATTTCCCTGGTTAATTAGGATCGTTGAAATCCAACTAATTAACGAATTCCACTCGTATATTATTCGATGTTTGGCTTATGACTATGTTGCAGGTTTTTATGCAAATTTGTATGATCGTGAACATGATATTAAAACACGATGCCTGGATAGAACACAGATGAAGTTTATGATAAATCATGTTTCTCGCTGCTTATAAAACAGCGGCATTCAACACTCAAAATATATCAATAATCTTCGTTCGTTGTATATAAGGTAATGCATTAATTAATAGTTTCTTGCAAGACGTCGTGAATTTATTACCAATTTTCAGAAGGCTTACGTCTTTGAATATACAGGGTGGTTGGTAACTGGTGGTACAAGCGGAAAGGGGATGATTCTACGCGAAAAAAGAAGTCGAAAATATAGAATAAAAATTTTTCCTTCGAGGCTTTGTTTTCGAGAAAATCGACTTTGAATTTTCGTTCGGTACGCGTGCACTTCACCATGTCTCGTTATAACGGATCTCACTGTAGATCGTTGTCTCGATGGATATTATCGCAGTTTAAGTTTGTTTTTGCCGTAACGGAAAATTAGGAATACATAATGAAATAATATGAAGTAATCACAAAGTTTATTATTACAAAAATTGCTGAAAATATTGCCCATTCTGCCGAACACATACTTCTGCTCTTCTAATTAAATTTCTATGAACACGTTCTAACGTATTCGATCGTTTTAAAGTATGAAAGGCTACAATAATCTTTTCTTTCAATTGCTCGCAACTTGCGATTTCTTCGGAATAGACGATTGATTTAATATGGCTCCATAAATAAAAGTCAAGCAGAGTTAAGTCAGGAGAGCGTGGTGGCCAAGCTATTGTTCCAGCACGACCAATCCAGCCTTGGTAATGTTGGCTTAAAAAATCTCTCACACGACGACTAAAATGTGACGGTGCACCGTCTTGTTGAAAAATTAAACTTCCTCTAGTTCTCAGCGGTACATCTTCTAATTATTCCGGTAGTTTGTCTTGTAAGAAATCGAAATATACTGCTGGCGTTAAATTTCCTTCGAAAAAATATGGCCCAATAATTAGATGTCCGATTATGCCAGCCCAGACGTTTACGTTCCATCTTACTTGAAAATTCAAAGTCGATTTTCTCGAAAACAAAGCCTCGAACGAAAAATTTTTATTCTATATTTTCGACTTCTTTTTTCGCGTAGAATCACCCACTTCCGCTTGTACCACCAATTACCAACCACCCTGTATAAGGTTATTCCCTTCTATATCATATTATCATATTAAAACATTTCCTTTTAATTGCCAACTAACGTATAAGTTGGAAAATCAACAAAAATTGACTCGTCATATTCTTCTTATACGATCATCAACTACTCCACTTACTAAATATTAACCGAGTTACTACATTTTAGCAACAGAATTTTCAAGTAAGAAATAACATTTCGAAGAAAGTTAACCCTTAAATAAACCCTGCCCAAATAGCTAATTTTCAAAAGAAAGTGTTCCCTGTAAATAAATCTGTTGCCTGTATGGCACTGACAAATTGATCGGTTCCATATCAATACATAGGTTTGTAGAAGCGTGATTTTCGAAAAGAACGAATACGAGTTGCCACCTGTAGCCGACTTTCCGTTTCGGAATTCCCACGATCCAGGTGAATACGTGGGCACGTTCAGGAGGATTCATAGTCGATAAACGTTCATGCATATTTATGATTTTACAATGAAATTGAATTTGGCCAGGAGCACATGGCTTATATCCGTCTCGTACTCGTTTCTTCCTGGTTCTAGTGCTTATATGTACACCCGTGTTTCATTCATGAAATCCCTACGCAGCTAGTGACCCCGGCCCATTTCATCCCCGTAACCAATTCATCGTCGAACCACCCCTCTTGATTCATGATAATTTTATTCTCCGTTCATTCACGAGGGGTTCGGCAAACAGAAAGAAGTCAAACGCGGAAGGGAAGCGACATTAAATGTCTCTTCGCATGTCTGCAATAACGACGTGCTGTTAGTTGGAACGGTTAAATCTTCTTTTGATGTACGTAACTGACAGCTGTAATTATTTACGACGCGAGGAAGGGGGAATAACAGTATATATGCTTCTTTCTTTCCTTCTTTTCTTTTCTCTTTTTTTCTGTTAATAGCTCCCTCCCTCTCTTGGAAATAAGAGTGCGAGCTTGAAGTGAAACGTGGATCAATTATTCCAACTTTTTCCATTGATTACTGTTTCCTTAAATCAATCATGCACGAATATGAGATACCATTTCGACGTAGGACTGAAATTGCAATTTGTCTTCAACTGCTTTTTAAGAAATTTACTTTAGGTTAGTTAAGCAACGTGTTTATTCGTCGTCGACACTTTGATGCAGTTTTTTGTATTGTAACGGTACGTTTAAGTAGACCATTTATTTCGATCCAGACTACGTGATAATATTGCCACTTTGTGCAAAAAGCATTAACAACCGAATATCTAGTAGTCCGGGCTTACATTAGCATTTAAATTTGTTTCCTATTAATTACTTAATTTCCTTTCTTTTTTTACATATCATCTTTCTTTCATCTTAGAAAGTTATCAAAATATTGTTAAAATTCCATGAACTCGTACTTGACAAGCTTCGTCGTCTACTTTCCTATGCGTATAAATATAAAAAATTATATCAACCCATTTTCCGTTATTCTACTCTCAAATGTTCCTAAAAAAACGCGTAGAAGTCTGTCAAAAATTCCTTCCACAGTTTTTACGTGTCATCTTCATTCTGTCATCGAATGTTCCGCACGAAACGTAGAAATCTGGCGAAAAATTGACGGACCTATATTTGTCGATATCGTCGGGGTTTACGGTACCTTCTGGTTCCTGCTGAAGCAGTGAATGATGAACGTGGAGCGAAATTCCTTCATTCATCGAAGCTGAAAAGGAATACGGCATTGAATTGCAGGCCTCGCTCGGTCCGTGACCAGGTCGTCCTTTTCGCGACTTGCCGGACCGGAAATTGAAACCTTGCGTGAGAATATGCACTCCTTTCCTGTTCGCTACTCATCCGCAATTTGGGACTGTTGTTCGCGGAAGTGCTTCCAATTCACGATCGCTTAAGTATCCTCGAATTCACTGCCGTTTACAGGATAATGCATGGTTAACCGGCGCTATGACACTGCGAACAACGGCCTCTTGTAAAAAAGGATGGCCGAAAAGCACGTGTTATTTTTCGCAAAGGAATAAAATATTCAAACTGAACGTTTATCCTTTCACTTCTTCGAAATTGATGACAATCATATAGCGAATGCTTTTGATGAATATCATTGGTATAGATTATTGGTTGTGGTATAGTAGAATAAATGATGGTCGTATGATGAAAACACTAATTGCTATATTTTATTTTGTATATATGTAAGTAACTGTTAGGAAATTGTTTTACTATACCGACTATGGTTGTTTCTTACATTATTTAATATACATATTTCCCCTAAATCATAAATCAGTTTATTTTATCGTTTGCTTGTATCGTGTTTTATACGATTATTTAAAAATTACAGTTAAAAAATTATAATAGATTTTTATACCAAGCTTTTTACATTGCTGTATGGCTTCAGAAAGAGAAAATTGTCATAAGATTGTCCTGGTTCTAAGATGATCGTGTCGCATTTACTGAAAAGACTTTGCCCAAACGGAATCGTCCATTACATCGTGAACAATTTTGTCCCATCCAGTAATGACTTCCTTTGCCATTTTGAAAACGAGAAGCGGATAAAGGCCGGAAGAATGAAATAAAAACTGAAAAAAAAAAAAAAAACAGGTAGGACATAATGACAGGTATAAGCATATAAGTCCATAGACAAAAACATAATTACAGGCTAGGCAAAAAAAGGTAGATCATGAGTCATGATACTTTTGAACATGTTACTCATGCCGAATGTCTCTATACTTTTATCCTAAAATGTAAGAGAACGGATACGGAATATTTATAATAATTTTGGCTAATAATTAACAGAAAGGTGAGCCAAATAAGAGTTAAAATGAATATCAAGCTAAAAAATGATTAAAATTCAATTTATACGGAAAGTAAATCCTCTACTAAGGATTTCGCAAGGCCTTCTACGTATTTTCTTAACAAATTTCATTCGCCATTTAATTTCATATTTTCGAAATTTTCAGCTAACAAATCCCTTTCAATGTTCAATTTTTCTTCTTCCTTTCACGTTGCAGCGATATTCTCGTATAGAATTATAAAAATATCACGATGAAAGTAACTAAAATTAATTAAGACATAAATAAATCCTCTCTTGAAAGCTTCGCGTAAACTTCCAATTTCTTAAAAAATATGGTACATCAATCCCAAATTTCACCATTTTATTCATTATCGTCGAGAGCTTCAAGAGAAGAATCTCTTTAAGTACACACAATCTTTCTTTTTCCGTTTCACCTTTTGGTTATGGACTTGTTTATATCCTCGCAACAATATTCTCGTAATCGTAAAAATGTCACCAGTAGAAGAGTGAGCACGGAAGAAAGTACAGTTCCCGTTACAGTTGCCAATGTGTGATCCATTGTAAATCGTCGATGGACGTTTAAACGTAGCACCAACCAGCATTTCACCAGGTAAGCCGAGCACAGTATATCTGCCAACATTCGATCGAAGCACTTACCTACAAACGAGCCCATAATTAAGCCATAACACGCAGGCTGAATATAATTTGTTCGTACGAATCTACCGAAAGTAGGTATTCTCTCTGGTTCTGCAGGTCGGATTGAAGCTTCGTTAAAAACATTATGGTCGCTTTCCCTGCGTATCTTTATTTCGTCGTGTTTCACAGGACACGTTTATGCTGCGTAGTTACACGGAAATTTATTGCTTGTATTTTTATATACGAGTACGTTCTCTGGTAACGAACAGACGCGATCTGGTAACCCAGAGACTCGCGTACACGTAATATTTGTCCGAGGAACTTCTTGCTGGGCCGTGGCTCAACAAGTACATGCTATACGTAAGTTAACAGTTCGCCGGGTATCATGATTTTAAAGATAAATTTTTATGAGAATTTGCAGTATCGTTAATATTAAATCGGTGAAAAGTAAAATATAAGTTCTGTTTGAAAATGAAGTACGTATGGTAATAACAATAATTTATTTCTGTCTCTTTTGAAATTTAGGTCGATCTCCTTATAATATACTTATGATGTACTGTTACGTTCTTTCGGTTCTGTGAAAAATTATTCGGTAGAAAGTTGTTGCATTTTTATCGCATTAAGAACGACTAGCGCACTTTTATTTATTTCTATAGACTACGCGCGTCTAAACTCCGGCTAATCACACCAATACCTGCCTTAAGGTCAATTGCTCTTCGTCAATTAGTGAAATATATTTTCTGATCACCCTGTAGATATGTAATAGTCAGATACACATGTACAAAAGCGCTGAGCAAGCGTGGAATTTCAACCATCAATAATCAAACTGTAGGGAATTTATAGCCGGCAGCCGCGTGAAAACCATATAGGATACGAGTAATTACGAAAGTAGTACAATACAGATCACACATCTGTTAAAGAGTAACGGAAGTAACATCAGTTATAACCCTTATGACGCTGATACACCTACTTGTTAAGAAATTTCACTCGGTTCGAAAACCGTAATAAGATGATGAGAGAAAGAGAACATTTTATTTCGAATAAACTCGCCTAACTACAATTTTTCCAGTGAGTAATCAAAATATATAGCAGTTGGTTTCGAAACGAGCCAGACAATTAATGAGCACCGATTTATTTCAAATCAGCGTTCATTTCATTTCTGCGAGGTTTCAATTGTTCCAATGTTAACAATCGGCCTGTTACATTAACAAGACGAGACCTACGATTCAATGTAAAATCTACTCTCTTGTTATTTTTTATATTTGAATTTTACAAAACTCTATCTATTATACATCGGAAATTAGATATCCTTTTTTCACAGGACAACATCCTCCACTCGACATATTTAGGTTTAATGTCCTCGAAACATCGCTCAATAAATCACCAACTCCGTCCATTCTAAAAACCTACCGAAACCCGGTCAAATTTAAAAGCATACCTGGCATGAACCCGAACCTTGCTTACCCAAAAGACAATAAATCCTACGCATTCCACTACCCAGAATATACGATCGAAAGGCAATGTATCGCGGCGCACTAAATCGGAGCCTAGGAGGACGCGTGCTTGCCACGGTACGCACGCGCTTCCTCACACGCGAGCGATGGAAAAAGAGAAAGAAAAGGAGGAATCGGTTGGCTCACTCGGTCAATCGCGAGAGAAGAACATCGTCGTCGTTGGAAAGAGAAAGGGAGGGGGTAAGAGGGCCCCTGTCGGAGGCTACCGTGAGAACGAGGCAAGGCCTCATGTCCCAGACGGACCCATCGACCGGCACGGGGTCCGACAGACAAAGAGAGAAAGAGAGGAGCAGAGCAGCACGCGAGGCCAACAACGGGAGGAAAGACAACGACAGGTCGGGCCCCGGCCACAGGGCAACCGTTCAGGACCCGTGCTCACGACAGAGACAACGACAGGCGCGAGCCCCACACGCGACTCGCACACGTTCAGGGCTCGAGCCGCGAGTAAACCGCGTTTTTTTCTTACTGGACTATACACAGTGTCATAGAATATGTGGCGAATTATTTGAGTCACCTATAAATATATATTGTAAATAAGTAGACGTAGAAAAAGAATTGTTCATATTCTACGTACGTCGTAGAACAATTCCAATTCAACATTTTTCCTATCGCAAACGCGTTAAGGTGCATGGCGAACAACGAAACGAGAAACGATCTGGAAATGATAATCGTGAAACGAAATTGTTGGATGCACTGACAAATGTATCAACGATAGCAGTTATGTATCAAGTGATTAAAAAATGCGTGCAACTTCTGAACATTTGAAACAGTTTAAACCTTCGTATGGTTGTTCTACGCTAAAATGAATGGAGATAGATACGAGTCAAAGTATGTACAATCACCTTCGAATATTTGTAACTTCGTATTGACATATTTGTTTATTGTTACTCGTGGTCGATGGCAAATAAACGAGGAAGAGATTTAAAAATCTCTGTGTCGTTTGGTTTAGTTTGTGGACCCTAGAGTGACATACATGGAATGTGCGGAAGATGAAGAGAAGAAGATTCTTCGACTGATTCATCGATACCAATACTCTTCTAGGGTAAGATCAAATTGTTTACAACTCGTAAAATAAGCGTTAAATGACCATTTCGTACGCGAACCTTTTTTATCGTTTCGATGACTAGGGTTGATTCTATAAAACATACCCCACACGCATATTGTGACACCCTGTATAGCACCTACTCTCTCTCCCTCGTTCCTGAGCACACGCGACCTCGTCTCCGCCGCTCTCCTTCTCACCTCACGTCCTTTCGTCTCTTTGTTCATACTCCTCTCCTTCTCGCTGGAATGATTGATGTTGCTCCTTCTGGCACGACGCCAACCCAGACTTGCGATTAATTGCTACCGGGCTGCGATGTCGCGGAACCGTTCTGGCTACCTCCAAGGGGAATTCTTTCCGCGGAATTTAACAGTTTTTTTTTTTTTTTTTTTTTTCATTAGCTTGGTTGCGAGTTGGAGACCTGTGTATAAAATATGTATGCAAAGATACGAGACACGCTCGAACGTAGGAATATTCATAACGTAAGGTGGGCTTATTTGAGTCAAGATAAGTAATTCACCTTGTAGTTCGTTCAATTCTATTGTGAACAATTTTTAAGCGATCGACGCTTAAGCGAAAAGTAGTTGACTTCTTGTTAGTATACTGACGGTTCGATTCGCAATTTCCTACGTGTTTCTATGTTTGGAAATTTCATATTAGCAGCATGAATAGGAAAAAGAGACGAATATCGAAATAGGTTGATTTTGGAGGAAAAATTTGATCTTTTCACCAAGATCAAAGGCATGTTGAACTTGAGGCAATTGAAATTTTGATAGATCTGTTTGTAGACTAAAGCAAAGAAACAGTAGCTACTGATCCGAGCTAAAGCCAGACCATTTTATTAATTTTGTAGCGGCATATGAGCTACAGAATAATTCGAATTATGTTGTTGTTTTGTCTCATAGTATCAACATCGTTAGGATATACATAATATGATAATAAATAAACTGCGGGCAAAACAATGTCGCTGCGACGTGCAGTCTCAGTCTCGAGCGATTTTATTAGCGATCAATAGACAGTCTTTAGCGAATCAGTTAGTACGAGCGTCTTAGCGAACATTCTCTGTATTTATTAATTATTTAAAAATATATTTGATGTTTCTAACATCGAGTTATCTGGTCATTTAAACCACTCGACCAACTATCCTCTACAATTTCAAAGTCTCGTAGTGATAAATCGAAGACTGAGAGAAGCAACAGAAACATAGAAAGATTAGAAACGATGAACTTGCATTTCGAAGTTGCAGAAGTTGCAGAGGCAGAAGTCGGAAGAAGATCCATGTGATGCCAGTATTAGAAAAATTAAAATAAAAAATAAAAGAATATAGATATATAAAAAGAAGAAGAATTTATAACGATTCCATTCTTTCGTTCGTGTATTCGAGTCGGATGACCACGTGATTAATGAAAGAATTAGATTCCAGTCTAATTCTAATCTAATTCTATTGGAATGTAATACTAATTATTCCTACGCAATATGTAATGCAGTATGGATCAATTTTCTGATAGTTGAGATGAGGTTGTCTTCATTTCACAGACGAATACATTTGCATACTTCGAATAAAGAACATATGCTTCATATGTAAAAAAAAAAAAAAAAAAAAAAAAACTATCCAAAATTTTAACACGTTTCTTTTCACATAAAGATTTGGCAGTGTGATGAAGCAACAATGATAGATAGACTCCATTATGATTACAACACAGAAGAACTACTATTTAATTAGAGCTATTTTTTAATGTAGCAATGTAGCTATTACAGACAATCTGAATTTGTACTACTCATCATCTATACGACAGCTCACAGCTCACAACTGACGACTAACTTACTTTCTTCACGTTCTTTTATACCACAGTCTTTGGCTACCAAGCAGGAATCGTTTTGCAGCTGTTGTTGGTCTATGATGGCCACATACAACTTTTTCAGTCACTTATCGTCCTAAAGGGCTACGGGCATATTGCAGGGCCCACACGGCCCATTGTAATTTCTCATCCTTCCTGACCCGTCAGCGCATTCACTTTTCCTTACCTGTAATGCATTAAGATTTCCTCAAATGGTTTTTCCACGATACTACAATATGAAATAATATCAAGTTTTAGTTTGACTGAAAGAACAAATGAAACTTTTTTTGTGTAATACTCATAAATAAAATTATGCAGTAGTGAGAATGTAGTTGGAAGGAAGGAGCGTCTAAATCACGTAACGTTATGCTCGAGTTCACAGCTACGAATATCGTTTTCTTGGATCCTTCATGAGCTGTACAAAATGAGACAAAGGAAGAATCTCAAAGCGTGTTCTAAACGAGAAAAGGCAACTAAATCCGAATGCAAATCACAAGTCATCATCCGGGATTTGCCGGAAATGTTATCCAAGTGAATTTGTGCTGCATTGCGCTTCATTTTCCAGATAATGTGATAATTTATAGATTCGTTCAACTTTACAAGAATACAGTTAACATATACATATTGTTATTATGTTTTGAAATAGATTCAATTGCCCTCTCTTTTTGTGCCAACCGTTACAACGAAATAGTTTGTCCTTATAGATGATTGGAACAATCCGTAATTCACCTACTTTGTAATACTTCGTAGTGAATACGCAAGGACAATCTGCATTTACATACGTATAGTATCTTTCGACAAAGTTAACCACGAAAAACTTCTTCAAACAATCAAAAAGCAATTTCCAAAACAAATCTACAAATTACTCAGATCTTACTTAAACAATAGAACCCTTACAGTAAAAATAGAGGATGCATATTCAGAAATCAAGAATATCAAGGCAGGAGTACCGCAAGGAAGCGTCCTAGGACCAATACTGTACACATTATACACGGCAGACATATCAACAACTGTTATCAGTAAAATACTTACGTTCACGGACGATACGGCCATACTAGTGAGGCACACAAATCCAGAAACGGCTGCCGCACTACTACAAGAACACATTACAAAAATAGAAAAGTGGCTGCAAAGAAAACAAATAAAAGCGAACACCAGCAAGTGCAACCACATAACATTTGCACTTAGAAAAGTAATAACACCAGATATCCAACTGAACGGCGCCCACATAGCACAAACAAAGCAAGTCAAATATCTAGGAATACATTTAGACACACACCTTACATGGAAGCATCACATAAAATCAATAATAAATAGAATACGTGAAATAAGGAAAAAGATGTACTGGTTAACCAATAGAAAATCTAAATTAAGCACAACGAATAAACTAAATATATACAAAACAATAATGAAACCAATCTGGACATACGGAGTCCCACTATAGGGGACGGCAGCAATGAGTCACATAAATAAAATAGAGACAGAGCAAGCAAAAATTTTAAGGACAATAGATAACGCTCCATGGTACGTCAGAAATGAAGACCTACGAAAAGATCTAGAAATTCCAACAGTCAAAGAGGAAATCGCTAGATACGCAAAAAAGTATAAAGAAAGACTTGACCTCACAGACGCAGACCTCACAATAGAAATACAATAAACAACCTGGAAGATGGAACCCTGTTGGGGGTAACCATCCACATACTATATTTTTCGAGTTAAAACATTTTACCAAATGTCCTTCTGGACAAATTGTAAAATTCAAATAAATAAAAAGAAAAACTTAGTGATATGAGTGTGAACGGAAAGATATGAATGGTAAGCATAGTTTTCTGGAGACTAAAATAAACTATTTAAATAAATATTTCTTTTATATACGGAAAAATTATGATCTTTTTCAAGTATTAAACAAATATTTTTTTTATATTTGAAAGTAATATTGTCCCCCAAACATGTAACACATATGCCTCGTATATCTGAAAAAGTACTTGTATGTATATTTAAATAGGAAACGATTGAATCTATTTTTAACACTGAGGGTCACGCGCTGATAACTGTAGAAATAACACGTACTAATAAGGGAGAAAAGATAAAATTGTAGTTTTCATGATTTAAAGAAAAAGTGGAATGCTACTAAAAGGGTAAGAGAAAGAAGTGATTAATCCGCGAAAGTAAAGATACAGAAAGAAAGTGAACGAAATGGCAGTTTGAAAGCAAGTTGAAACTGTTGAGAGGAATAAGAGGCTAGAGCGATAAACGATCAACGTTAAAGCGATAAACAGAAACGACAGGTCGGTACAATAATATGAGAAACATTAATAAGATACGGAAAGGTAAAGCGGTGCCACCTACCGGGTGAAAGGAGAACATAATCAGATTATAACGGTAAGTCAGGTAGACAAATAGGTGGATACAAACCCAGGAAAAATAAGAATAGATGTAGTACCTTTTGTATCATTATGCTTCCATCTGACTGTCATACCGACTTAGAAATTCGACACGCATTTTAGCGTCCTCTACTCATAAACGACGTTCACTCGATAAAGTACTTATTAAAGAAGAATCAATGGGAGCTAACAGCATTCGTGTGTATGTTTGGAGACAAGAGATATTAGATCAGCAGTTGCATTTTTCGATTGCTTTAGTAGCATTAGGGAAGAAATGAGAGCGTTCAAGATTATAGTCTGGTTGTTCCTGGACTAGTAATTCACAATACGGCTAGGTACTGAAGATGACACACGCTACTGTCACAGGCGTCTCGGAGTACAGCGCTAGGATAATCACATTCTTTGCATACCATAGTCATCAAAAATTGTAACTAAGCAGTAGCAGCATACCTATGCGACCGGCTCTCAGCGATCACCCCACCACAGGAACTAAACAGTTGATATAAAAAGCCCTCCCAAGTCAGTACTAGAGTTCTTTTCTGTTCATTTTTTGTTGTAACACTTTGAACCGTCACTCTGTTAGATTCATATAATAAAAGTCCATTTTCATATACGAAGTTTAATTTTCTTGGACTTTTCAAAGGGATAACTGTTCCGACTTGGGGAGGAAGGTGAAAATGTTGAACGACAGCGATATGGTTAAGGTAGATTTACGTGATATGAATTGGGACAAGTATGTTGTAACTTACCTGATGGGAATTAAGAAATTTATTCTAAAACAAGAGTTTAAGTCAACAGCCCGACAACGATTATCAAGGTGCGTATAAAAGTAACTTCGTATAAATAGATAGGAACTAATATAAATACATATATTTTCGTTTATTTCAGGTTGTACTGGATACATCAGATCACCAAAATATCCGGTGTAGTAATTTTGTTGTGGATAATATTACGTTTTGTTTACTGACTATTTGGACGTTACTTTTCTATCTTTGAACCAAAGACGATGTTACTGTCACGTAAAATAAAAAAGGAATTCGAAGATGTGAATGAAAGATAAAAATAATATAAAAATAAAAAAGAAAATTTATTTCTTAACACTTGTTTTACACTAGCTACAATTTACTTCTAAACTCTAGGCGCGACTTCTCAAGACTGAGACTCTTACAACTTGACTTTCGGCGGAATCCGATTCTTTTTCTTTGTTACGCCTCAAAATCCGCACTATCCACGCATTTGTTAGGCGCTCTCGAACATTTGGAGAACGGACCGTTGGGATATTGAGGGTTTATTAGATACTTAGCTTCGGCGACATAGATTGTCGCCGAGTGCCGCCACATTTTTATTTCTGTCATCACCCTATCGGTTCCGAAGCGCGGCCTGGTCTCTCATGTGGATGGCGTCACATTACGACTATCTCGTTTTGTATTCACTACGAATATCTTGTATATTAAATCTGTTCACTGAAATGAATGAATATTTTTTCCTGTAATGATAAAAACTTCTTTCATCCTCTACCAAACAAAAGTTAAGTGATAATTATACGATAAAAACAGTAATTTATCATTAAAAAGTCCTCTGAGAAATAAACAACGATGATAGAAAATTAATATCATTTAAAATAAGATAGTTCTAAGATAGTTGTACTGATCGATGTAATCGTTGTGTGTGAGATACATGTTGCGTTGTGTGGGAGATAGATATTGCGTCGTGTAAGCTTTGTTTTACGTTTGTAAAGATTCGTGTAACTGCTGCGTAGGAGATGGGCGTTTCGCGGTTAGGCTACGAAATAACTATCTCTTTACGCAGGCCCATGATCAAGTAGAGTCAGAACTCGACATTCTTGCCAATAGGTCGAATGTCGAGACCGATGCATATAATGTTAAATAACTCATGGCCGGGTCTCGTGCGTAGTCACCTCCTCGTGGTGAGACCTGGTAATTGGCATCGTTTTCCAAAAATTAATCAGTTGATTAATCTTTGGAAAACGATACCAAGCAAAGAACTACGCACCAGTCCAGTTTGGGTCACCAAAAGCCGCGAATAGAATTTTGGATGATCTAGACTGGACTGCAACGTGGGACATCGTGGGACACCGTTGGACACCGTTGGACACCGTTGGACACCGTGGGACACCGTGGGACACCGTTGGACACCGTTGGACACCGTGGGACACCGTGGGATATGTCTTCACTCTGTCAACCATTCTGAGCCCATTCTGTACAATGATACTTATCTGACTTGGAACGAAATATAAAATCTATTCTTCTTTTCCATTGAATCTTGTGGTTATTTCGTGCACGGGAGTGCGTCGCGTGAGTCCATTGATTCATTTGAAAGATCGCGAACGAATAAGTTCGCGTCGCGATTTTCTTCCATCGCCTGTTAGTTCGGGCTTCTTCTTGTTTTCTCATTTTCAAGGGAAGATAACTTTTCGATATGTTCAAAAGTTTAGAGTCGCGAAAATAGAATGTTAACAGTTTAGTACAACGACTCGTATGTTCATTTTGCATGACACGAAATTGCATATGCAGTGTCAATAGCTTCGCTTTCTTTTTCTTTCTCTCGTTACTAACCCTAATCTATTGGTGGCGTGCTTTCGGGGTGGCGTCGTTTCTTAATTAGGTTTTTGCTGTTATGTAAATCTCGTTATTAATATGATTTAATTAATACACGTTTATTTAACGATTCATTGAAAGTTAAGATAATGAAATTAAGTGGTTTTCTGAAACTTTCTGTTTTAATTTCTATTCAGTCGTCTATTTACTAAATGATACTGTTACTATATTAACTTTTAATATTAGCTTCTTTCGTAAGTTTTTATAATAAAATTTGAGTTTTACTGTGATTTCATTTAATTATTTTATACATTTGTTTTAAATTCTAGTTATTTGTTGTGCAAGTTATTTATGGATAGTAGGGATAATATGAAATTAACAGGAAAATTAACATATGTATGCAAAGACTATTAACGATCAATCCGATAAATTTTTATGGTCAATATAATGATCAATCCGATGAATTTATTTTAATTAATACAGCTTTGTACAATATGAATAATTCTGTTGTCTTTTTATTCGAGCATGGGTAACGTTTGATATGCATTTTATATTTATTTTAAAATATATTTGACACATATTTCATAATAGATAATTTTTTACTTATTTGAAATACTAGGATGAGCGTAAGGCCGATTAAATAATTTATTGTTCTATTTCCGATCTATGAAATTATTCTCTTATTTCAAACGAACTTTTAGCGAATTATCTTATTGTTTCAAATTGAGTTATACCGTCATAAACTTGCAACTTGGTAACAATTAGATTGAAATACCTCGAAACAAGGTTTCGCGCGCGTTTGTGCAGTACTCTTTAAGTATATTTAGTGGCGAACTTTTGAATTCTTGCAAATATTTTCCAATATTTATAACACGCGACTGTAGTGTATTAGTGGAATGTATATTTCGTATTCTAATAACGAAAATTCACAGTACATATTCTAATCGCGAACAGTATAATTCTTGAAAACGATTACATCGTGTTCACGGTATTCGTAAGCATTTGTTCGCTATCGAGAAATATCTCACAATTTTCAACTTATATTTCTCATGTTTGTTCCAATTTCTTAATAATAATTTATAAGTCTATAAAAAATAGCAGTATTTTCTAAATAAACGTTCGATAGGAAAAAGAAGAAAATTGTCGAAACGACGTTTCGCTTCTTTTTCCACTCCCTCCCACACCCGCCCTTCAACAGCTTTATTTTCAGGGAATATTTGTGACCGCGCGCAATGCGGTTGTAGAGTCAGTGTTTGCTACGCAATAATTTCTTTTCAATATTTTAAAATCACGATAGTTTTCATTAAATTCGATCGAATAATCACACGCGAAAGTAATAAAGTTTTATGAATTAAATTTATACGCGATATTAGAGTTCTTGTTCGCCGATTATAATTTAAACGGTCGCGATAACGTAGTCTTTTATTTTTCTTTTTTTATATTTATTTTTATGAATATTCGTTTTCGGTATTAGAGTCAGTGCCTCCCTCAAGAGGATAAAGCCTCTCCAGGAGCTCAAGAATGTAAGTAATTTTATATATTGTATTTCAATTTGTTCTATTAATTATATTTTGTTTGAAATGTTGTTAATTCTAAAATAAAAACGATGGATATTTTAGAAAGCTGTAAATGTCCTTTTTAATTGAAACGAAGTCTTAGAGTCTTAACATTAAAGTACAATAAAACTGTCTGATACGTATAAAAAATGACTGAATGTTTTATTCTCAAACTCTTATATCAGATTTCCAATTTACATACTTATCAGAGTTTAGTCTTTATTATTCCTAAATTTTCAAGTTTGTTATTACGTATTAACGATATTAATGATATCTTATGTTTTGTTATAGACATATCACAGCTTCAACTTCTTTGTCTTGTTTGGGAATGCCCCGATGGTGGCTCAAAAGCCAAGAATGTAAGTATTTTTACATATCATGCTTCAATTATGTCTGTTCTGTACATTTTTTTTTTCATCACTATCAATTAAGAAATGCAATTCGATTGAAAATTTGGGAGGTTAGCATTTTCTGAGGTTATTCTTTCATTAAAATAAAGTAAGTGTTAAAATCTCAATACCGAATTATGAAACAAATGAGTAACATATTTCACAAATCATTAGATTCCTAATTTTTAGATTTTAAACTTTCATATTAGAGTTTTAGTTTTTATACTTATCAAGGTTTATTAGATTTTCAATCTTTATTACTACTAAAGTTACTAAAGTTAATAAACCTTCGTTTTTCATTATCTCCAACTTGTTAAATAATCAGCAATCACTCATCGTGTTTTGTTCTGTAACAGATTTTTCGCAACCTCCATTTCCACCCCTGGACCTTACACGGTTCCCGCCTGATGTCAGTCTCCCTGATGACGTCCTCTGTTTCTCAGCTTCGAACGGTGAGTCGCATGCATTTCTGTTCCTCCGGTCACTCAATCATGTCGTAGGACGAAAGGCCCGAATCGGCACGGGTGACTGGTTGTATACGTAGAATTTTTTTGCGAGCATAGTGACCGCGGGTATTTTTTATACCCGTGAGTAGTAACATTTTTTTTGAAATTTATTAATTTAGGATAGGTCTTCTTGCACAACGCGATTATAATAATTAGTTTTTTAATAATTAGGTTAGGAATATACACTTGAGAATATATTCGTACAACTTACGCATATGCATGTTAATATTCCGTATGAATATTTGCAAATGGCAAATATCTACAGAAATATACCTGTATGACGTACATATACCTGTTCTTAATCAACGAATCGATGGTGACGATATTAAGTCACGTTCGTTTATTTCATTTCCATTAGAATTTAAAATACGAGTTAAAATTCATTTTTTTCCCGTACAAGAATGTGTGAAATTATACGTGCAAGAAGACACTTCGCGACAGGCAGATTTTTGAATCAAAGCAGTAATTTTCAACACTGCTTCTGCACTTTCGAGTATGTGCTTTGATAAAGAGATCGCCTGAGATTGTTTCTTTTTTAATAATATATTTAGAGTCAATAATTCCATTTGGTCGAGTCTCAGTCTTTTTCAATTAACGCTATCTTTTTTGCAATATTAAAATTTTGTTCCAATTTATTAAATTAATAAAGCAGAGTTACTTAGTTACTGTTAAATTAATGAAGTAGACTTAATCAGATACGAAGTAGTAGAATATGAAATCAAAGAACGTTAGTCCGTTAAATAAAAATTACACGAACTAATCATATTTTTAGATCAGGATTTTCAGGTTTAACCCTTTCCGTGCCCATTGTCAGGACCTCATTCACGTGCCCAGGTGCTACTTGAATGGGAGAAAGACATTGGGCACGATGATATAGAATTAAGCAATGCAATAATTTCTCAGCGACTGACGATGTCTTAGTGTATCGTGCACGACGTATTTTCCACATTACGTATGTGTGTTGTTAGGCCGTGGAATTGCGTCGTTTTTTCTCATTCGTTAAAACTTGAAATATTAAAAATGTCGAGACATATATCGATTCAATTTACGTCTCGATACAATCACAATTTCTGATAATATCATCCACGGGATTAAGTGTAACCACGCTTTTAATATTGCCGTCAATTACAATTATAATTCCAAGTTTACTTACATTTATTTTAACGATATCATTTCCTCAAGACGTGTTTTATCACGTTTTACGCAATGGTCACTAGCCTTCGTCGGTCGATTTCAGGAAAAAGGTACGTACCTTAGAGTGTGCATGTTGTGTTAAGCTCGGGTGTCGGAGGCGTCCCGGGACGTCCTCTCTAGTGTAGGACCTTTGCGCCCGGGCGTTTGTGTGAGAACCGTGGAGCGAGTGTGTTGGTGTGCTCGTTTTGCTATTTTTTAAATATAGCGCTAGGTAGGATAGGTAGTATACTTTCTGGTATGTCTGTTAATTATATGTAGGTAGGGCCGGGCAGGTTGGCACAGTCTCTGGTCGGGTAGGCGCTTTTTCGCGTGACCAACCTGTTTCTGGAAATCTGATTTGAAAAATCGACGGTGAAACTGGCACGAGTAGAGCATGCTCTCGTCTCTGGTTTTGCCTGCCGATTTTTCGAATTTCGCGGTCGCGGTCGCGAGTGGGCGAACGAACGTTTATCGCTCGAGCACGCACATGCGAGTGGGCAACGATCACCGCTGTGATCGTTGGTCAGTCCATGCGCACTTCATTCAGCTTCCGCGGTTTATATTTTTATTTTACCTTTATAAGTTCTTTTTTTGTTTGCGATTTAGAAGACTCGAGCTTAGATTTAAGTTTCAGCGGGCATTGCGCTCGAAGAAAGAAGAAGCTATATGCCGAAGAGGCCCGGCAAACTGCCACTCAAGAGGGCAACTACTAATGGCTCCCCATCCTCTGGATCATCCAGAGCATGGGAAGTCATTATTGTTACTACTTTGTCACTATGCTCGCTTTTAGTATTTGTAGTAGTAGTAGTAGTAGTAGTAGTAGTCTTTGCTTTTTTGACCGATGTATATATCGGTCCATCGTCCCATTGGGCAAATCGCGATTTTTTTTTATTAGTGTTGCGACAAATTAATTACGGGTTGTATTAGAGTTGCGAAATAACACCGCGACTTTTTATTAGTGTGGCGAGAAAATGATTACGGTTTGAATTAGAGTTGCGATAAAAGGATAGTCGCGTTTGCTTTAGAGTTGCGAATTACGATATCGCGATTGTCTTTTGCTATTTTTAGAATTTTTCCTGCTTTCTATTGTTTAAAATTAGATTATACAAATGTTAGTTTTCAATTAATTTTATAGTATTGCAAGTAGCAATACCAGAATATTTGAAGTATCTTTTTCATATAGTAAATAGTAATTTTTATTACATTCACTATAAGAGTTAGCGTTGCGATATTATTGCATCGCGAGTTCTACTAATTTTTCCTGTTAGCGTTGCGATAACGTATGATCGCGTTTCCTTAAGTAGAGTTGCGTTTATAAAATGCCCAGACCCTCCGACTGCATTTGTCGGACACTGTTCCTGGATCACACGATACAGCTGCAAGAGCTGTGCAAGTGTGATCGTTCATGAGCAACCTCCTAAATGGTTGCCTCTCGATATTAGTGTTGCGTATTGCTTAAATACGAGTGCGTAGATTTATACTTATTAGCGTTGCGTCTCAAATTTCGGGAATTTTCACTTTTCCTTTTTTTTTTTTTGATAGATTAATTGATATTGCACATATAACAAAGCACTCTTCGCGTTTGATGTTGAGAATTTTCTGCTTCATAAATATTAATAGTAAATTAGCGTTGCGAAACGAGAATATTCAGTTCCACTCTCGGCGCGTTGATCGGGTTTATATAGAGTGGAAGACGATCGAATTTTAGTAGCCCTTCTGGCTACTGCTTTGTTTCTTTTTCAGCGCCCCTCATTAATGCACCCCTTATTACTACGTTTATTACTGAAAATACTGCTATAAGACATATTCCTTTGTCAACGTTAACGTTACCATGGCTGCTAAAATACAGAACTTTATTACGAATGTATGATATGTATATATATTTACATGTATGAAATTGTGAGCGATTTCATGCGTAACAAAGTATTATAATGAAATATCTTAATGTTGCTACGAAGGCTTGAAATATTTTTTAAAATTTAATTCATCGCGATTGGAATTAATGCTGGTGATTGTTCGTTCTTAGAACCATAACTTTTAGAATTTTTTCGACCGCGATACTTCTAATCTTTTAACAGTAACGTAGAATTTTATAAATATTCGAATTTCATTTGCACGAAACAAAAGTTCATTCGCGATAATCGTCGCGTTTGTAGTAAAAATTCTGCAAAAAATGACTTGTGCACATACCTTTCGGTTCAGTATGTTGCAAATCACTATGTTGTTGTAGAAAGTAACAGATACTGTAAAAGTTAAAAGATAAGGCAAGTGATTTTATAATAATCGGGTTTTCTCTCATCTTAGTTACTCCAAATGAACATTTCAATTTTTAATTCAGTTTAAATTCAATTACTTAAAATTCTTGTTTTCAACGTAACCCTAGTTTCGATTAAAAAGATGCAAATGATTCTCTATATTTGTTAGAATTTAGTCAATAGTAATTTGATCTATAATTGACCATTAGTAGTAGTTTATTTTTCATGTATCAAATGTTCTCGTTTTAAAGATGCCTGCTTATTCCATATATAAAATCCAAGTAAATGAGTTTGATTCAGATTTATGAATTTACATTTAGTTACATACATGTAATGAAAATACATTTTAGTTACATATTTGAACATTCCATAGCATATTAAATATTTGTGCTAGATACCCAAATGATTTTTCTTTCATTGTCTGATTGTTCAGGCTTCTTTCTGTTTTGCCATTATTAAGAGAAGCATATTGTGATCGCGTTGGAGTATATAACTTTTCGATATCTTCACAAGTTTAGTACAACGAATCGTATGTCTCTTTTGTAAGACTCTAAATTGCATATGCAGTGTCAATAGTTTCATTTTCCTTCTTTCGTTCCAAGTAAGACAAATGTATCTTTGATACCGAATGTTGCCAGTACGGTTGCGAATTATTGTACAATGTTTGTACGCGATCGATGTAGTCGTTTTCGCAAATTAATCAGTAGATTAATTTTTGGAAAACGACTACATCGCTCAGTACAAACATTGTACAATGATTCGATACCAAGTTGAGAACTACGCCACTACAGTCCAGTTTGGATCAAAAATGCCACGAAAAGAATTTTGTATAATCTAAACTGGACTGCAAAGTGGGACGTCGTTGGACGTCGCGGGACGCCGTTGGACACCCTGGGACGCCGTTGGACACCCTGGGACGCCATTGGACACCGTTGGTCCAGTGTGGATCTCCAAATGCCGCCGAAAGAATTTTGGATGATCTATACTGGGCTGCAACGTGGGACGTCGTTGGACGTCGCGGGACGCCGTTGGACGTCGCGGGACGCCGTTGGACGTCGCGGGACGCCGTTGGACGTCGCGGGACGCCGTTGGACACCGTGGGACACCGTCGGTCCAGTGTGGATCTCCAAATGCCGCCAAAAGAATTTTGGATGATCTATACTGGGCTGCAACGTGGGACATCGTCGGTCCAGTGTGGATCTCCAAATGCCGCCAAAAGAATTTTGGATGATCTATACTGGGCTGCAACGTGGGACATCGTCGGTCCAGTGTGGATCTCCAAATGCCGCCAAAAGAATTTTGGATGATCTATACTGGGCTGCAACGTGGGACATCGTCGGTCCAGTGTGGATCTCCAAATGCCGCCAAAAGAATTTTGGATGATCTATACTGGGCTGCAACGTGGGACATCGTCGGTCCAGTGTGGATCTCCAAATGCCTCCAAAAGAATTTTGGATGATCTATACTGGGCTGCAACGTGGGACATCGTCGGTCCAGTGTGGATCTCCAAATGCCGCCAAAAGAATTTTGGATGATCTATACTGGGCTGCAACGTGGGACATCGTCGGTCCAGTGTGGATCTCCAAATGCCGCCAAAAGAATTTTGGAAGATCTATACTGGGCTGCAACGTGGGACATCGTCGGTCCAGTGTGGATCTCCAAATGCCGCCAAAAGAATTTTGGATGATCTATACTGGGCTGCAACGTGGGACATCGTCGGTCCAGTGTGGATCTCCAAATGCCTCCAAAAGAATTTTGGATGATCTATACTGGGCTGCAACGTGGGACATCGTCGGTCCAGTGTGGATCTCCAAATGCCGGCAAAAGAATTTTGGATGATCTATACTGGGCTGCAACGTGGGACATCGTCGGTCCAGTGTGGATCTCTAAATGCCGCCAAAAGAATTTTGGATGATCTATACTGGGCTGCAACGTGGGACATCGTCGGTCCAGTGTGGATCTCCAAATGCCTCCAAAAGAATTTTGGATGATCTATACTGGGCTGCAACGTGGGACATCGTCGGTCCAGTGTGGATCTCCAAATGCCGCCAAAAGAATTTTGGATGATCTATACTGGGCTGCAACGTGGGACATCGTCGGTCCAGTGTGGATCTCCAAATGCCGCCAAAAGAATTTTGGAAGATCTATACTGGGCTGCAACGTGGGACATCGTCGGTCCAGTGTGGATCTCCAAATGCCGCCAAAAGAATTTTGGATGATCTATATTGGGCTGCAACGTGGGACATCGTCGGTCCAGTGTGGATCTCCAAATGCCGCCAAAAGAATTTTGGATGATCTATACTGGGCTGCAACGTGGGACATCGTCGGTCCAGTGTGGATCTCCAAATGCCGCCAAAAGAATTTTGGATGATCTATACTGGGCTGCAACGTGGGACATCGTCGGTCCAGTGTGGATCTCCAAATGCCGCCAAAAGAATTTTGGATGATCTATACTGGGCTGCAACGTGGGACATCGTCGGTCCAGTGTGGATCTCCAAATGCCGCCAAAAGAATTTTGGAAGATCTATACTGGGCTGCAACGTGGGACATCGTCGGTCCAGTGTGGATCTCCAAATGCCTCCAAAAGAATTTTGGATGATCTATACTGGGCTGCAACGTGGGACATCGTCGGTCCAGTGTGGATCTCCAAATGCCGCCAAAAGAATTTTGGATGATCTATACTGGGCTGCAACGTGGGACATCGTCGGTCCAGTGTGGATCTCCAAATGCCGCCAAAAGAATTTTGGAAGATCTATACTGGGCTGCAACGTGGGACATCGTCGGTCCAGTGTGGATCTCCAAATGCCGCCAAAAGAATTTTGGATGATCTATACTGGGCTGCAACGTGGGACATCGTCGGTCCAGTGTGTATCTCCAAATGCCTCCAAAAGAATTTTGGATGATCTATACTGGGCTGCAACGTGGGACATCGTCGGTCCAGTGTGGATCTCCAAATGCCGCCAAAAGAATTTTGGATGATCTATACTGGGCTGCAACGTGGGACATCGTCGGTCCAGTGTGGATCTCCAAATGCCTCCAAAAGAATTTTGGATGATCTATACTGGGCTGCAACGTGGGACATCGTCGGTCCAGTGTGGATCTCCAAATGCCGCCAAAAGAATTTTGGATGATCTATACTGGGCTGCAACGTGGGACATCGTCGGTCCAGTGTGGATCTCCAAATGCCGCCAAAAGAATTTTGGAAGATCTATACTGGGCTGCAACGTGGGACATCGTCGGTCCAGTGTGGATCTCCAAATGCCGCCAAAAGAATTTTGGATGATCTATACTGGGCTGCAACGTGGGACATCGTCGGTCCAGTGTGGATCTCCAAATGCCTCCAAAAGAATTTTGGATGATCTATACTGGGCTGCAACGTGGGACATCGTCGGTCCAGTGTGGATCTCCAAATGCCGCCAAAAGAATTTTGGATGATCTATACTGGGCTGCAACGTGGGACATCGTCGGTCCAGTGTGGATCTCCAAATGCCGCCAAAAGAATTTTGGAAGATCTATACTGGGCTGCAACGTGGGACATCGTCGGTCCAGTGTGGATCTCCAAATGCCGCCAAAAGAATTTTGGATGATCTATACTGGGCTGCAACGTGGGACATCGTCGGTCCAGTGTGGATCTCCAAATGCCTCCAAAAGAATTTTGGATGATCTATACTGGGCTGCAACGTGGGACATCGTCGGTCCAGTGTGGATCTCCAAATGCCGGCAAAAGAATTTTGGATGATCTATACTGGGCTGCAACGTGGGACATCGTCGGTCCAGTGTGGATCTCTAAATGCCGCCAAAAGAATTTTGGATGATCTATACTGGGCTGCAACGTGGGACATCGTTGGTCCAGTGTGGATCTCCAAATGTCGCCAAAAGAATTTTGGTTGATCTATACTGGACTGCAACGTGGGACGTCGCGGGACGCCGTTGGACGCCGCGGGACACCGTTGGACATCGTTGGACATCGCGGGACACCGTTGGACATCGCGGGACACTGTTGGACATCGTTGGACACCGCGGGACACCGTTGGACATCGTTGGACATCGCGGGATGCGTGCGTTATAGCCTTAATTAATCGATAGCTATGTACCTAAGTTAAGTGCATTGTTAGCGTATTCTGTACAACCACACTTAACCATCTTGGAACCCAGAAAAGAAAAATCTCCTCCCTTTCCGCTCGCTTACCACACTGGAGTTGTTATATTTGCGATTTATGGGTTCACGGTCGCTCAGTTCTTTCAAACTGTCGCGTGGCGTACTCGCTCGCGCGTATTCCGGGTGCGTACGGGTCAACGTGCACTGGACAACTCTTTGAATTCGTAAGTCGCCCCAAGGACACCTCTGTCTTGGTGACTACTCGACGACTGCTCGTCGTTTGTCTCGAATCGCGAGAGTTGTCACCGCGCTGGTGATACCTGTGAATCTGTTGACGATCGAGTCGCACGTCTGCGATCCTGTCCGATTGGTACTTTGGTACTCGGACAGGGGCCTGCGTTTCACGTCCTCCGTAATTCTGTTCGGGCCCGCGGGGGTGGACCCCACTGTTCAGTTGGGGCCTTGCCTTCGTAATCCTGTTCAGCGGTCCCTCCCCGGGTTCCACTTATACAGTTGGAGTGTGTTAAATTGCAGGCCCATTCGCTGGACACGGGTATCATCGGTAAATGCCATCGACCGTGATAAGTTTCAAACGACGTGACAGGAATCGAGAGAAGGTCAATGCTTGGGCTTTCCGCCGAACCTTAGGGTTATCGGGTGCACGGGAGTACGTCACGTAGGTTTGTTAGTTCTTTCGAGAGATCGCGATTACGTTCGTTCCGGGCGAACCGCGGATTTTCTTCCATCGTCTCATTATTGGGGCTCCGTTTCCATAGTAGCCTCATTTTCTTTTCTTTCGTTCCATGTTAGGCAAATGTGTCTTTGATACGGAATGCTGCCGGTAGGGTTGCGAATTATTGTACGATATTTGTAACGATCAATGTAATTGTTGTGTGGGAGATGGATGTTGCGTTATATATGTTGATCTACGTTTGTAAAGATTCATGTAACCGCTGCGTTTGGAGATATTTGTTTCGCAGTTAGGCTACGAAACAACTATCCCTTAACGCAGGCCCATGGTCAAGTAGAGTCGGAACTCGACATTCTGCCAATAGGTTGAATGTCGAGATCGATGCGTAATGTTAAATAACCCATGGGCGGGTCTCGTGCGTAGTCACCTCCTCGTGGTGAGACCTGGTAATTGGCATCGTTTTCCAAAATTTGATCATACGATTAATCTTTGGAAAACGATACCAAGCAAAGAACTACGCACCAGTCCAGATTGGGTCACCAAAAGCCACTAAGAGAATTACGTATGATCTATACTAGACTGCAACGTAGTACATCGTTGGAGACCGCAGGATGAGTGCAATTTAGCCTAAATCAGTCGTAAGATAGATACATATGTTATGTGTGTTGTAAGCTCAGTCTGTCCAACGATACTTGCCTATCAAGAAATCCTTCCTCCGAGTTCATCTTTGAAAAAAAAAACTCCTCTGTGGCTCACCTTATTCAGAAACGATTGGTTTCGCTGTTTATCGGTTCACGATTGCTTAGTTCTTTCAAATTGTCGCGTCACGTACTCGCTCGCGCGTATTCCGAGTACGTGCGGGTCGACGTGCAGTGGAAAAGACCTTGGATTCGTAGGTCGAAATAATGGAAATATACGCAAGAAAATATGGAGTACGCGTCTAGCGTGCAAGTTGCAAGTTGCAATCGCTGCTCGCTCGCTGCGCTCGCTCGTTCGAATCTAGCCCAACCCAAAACCGATACTGCACGTTCGCATATAGTAATAGAAAGCGTATCGTGTACCGACGTTGTAGCGTAGGGACTTTGAAAAAATTTTCGCGTTCGAAAGCTCTTTAGGAATTATTTCGTTAATAAGCGTTATAAGGTGATGTTGCGGAAGGAGGTGTCGGAGAGCGTAAGAGAACGGGATTTCATTCCCGACAGGATAGGTGGACGGCAGCAGGTGGAGTTAAGTTGGGGTTAGGTTACAGTATGATCGCTATAAGAATAGCGAGGGGAAACAGAACCGTATCCCACGCGTCGGCGTCCGTGCTAGCCGCGTCTCCCCCGTTGGAACTGCTGGCCCTCGCACTCCAACAGGTGTTCAATCAACGGAGGGCTCTAGGTTCGGACTGCAACCAACCGGCCCAAGACGTTTGGAGGGAGGCCAGGCACAGGATATGGGAAGGATGGCGCTCCCAATTACAGCAGGAGGACGTCACTCGGCCGCACCGAGCCGTTCGCGCCGTCCTTCCCAACTGGGAGGCGTGGAGGGACCGCGGCTGTGTTTCGCTCACTTACAGGATGACGCAGGTGCTCACGTCCCATGGCGCGTTTGCTGAACACCTGCGAAGGACCCAGCGGGAGGTGACGTCCATCTGTCACCACTGCGAAGAGGAGGAGGATACGGCGCAGCACACGCTGGATTTATGCCCAGCGTGGGAAGAACCGCGCCGCGTACTGCGCCTCACCATAGGCTATAGATTAGCACCTGAAGCGGTCATCGAGGCCACTGCTAGGGGCCCACAGGAGTTGGCCGCCGTCCGCACATTCTGCAAGCAAGTCATGCTAGCGAAGTAGCGGGCGGAGAGGAACAGGGAGAAGCGAGGCGACCCCGTCAGGATAGCCCGCAGAGGAAGGGGAGGAGCATCGATACTCCGCCGCGTGATCGCGGCGCCACCACCACCGCCGCCATCATAGAAGCGCACGGAGAAGTAAAAGCCGTCAAGCCGAGGAGGGTCTGGGTTGCTCCTCGAAATTGCTCGACGGCCCAGGAAATGTGCCGCTAGGGGGCGAGTGATCACGCCCTCTCTGCCATTCATAACCAGGCTGCCTCCCATACAACAAATCAGGAAGAGAAGGACGAAGGAGCGTCCTGGGAACGAACTAACGACAGGAACTGGGACGCTCCTCAGAACCGTTACGACGACCACCGTGAGGTTTTTGTCGGTAAGAGTCCGACTACCCGCCGACTACCAGAGGGCGGACGGGCGTCCATGAGTATTTCCCCACGTATAAAGGAATAGGTTCAGTACGGGTCTTTTTTCCGCATGCGTTCTTTTCCCGCGTTCCGGATCCGTTCCTAGTTCCGGATCCGTTCCTAGTTCCGGGTCGGTACAGTCCCGGTCCGATTCAGTCCGGTTCAGACCGGTTCAGACCGGTTCAGTACGGTTCAGACCGGATCAGTCCCGGTCAGGTTCAGACCCGGTACGTTTCAGTCCGGTTCAGACCGTTTCAGACCGATCCAGACCGGTTCAGTACGGTTCAGACCGGTTCAGACCGGTTCAGTCCTGGTCAGGTTCAGACCCGGTACGTTTCAGTCCGGTTCAGACCGGTTCAGTACGGTTCAGACCGGTTCAGTACGGTTCAGTCACGGTCAGGTTCAGAACCGGTACGTTTCAGTCCGGTTCAGACCGGTTCAGTACGGTTCAGACCGTTTCAGATCGGAACAGTCGCGGTCAGGTTCAGACCTGGTACATTTCAGACCGATCCAGACCGGTTCAGTACGGTTCGGACCGTTTCACACCGATCCAGACCGGCTCAGTACGGTTCAGACCGTTTCAGACCGATCCAGACCGGTTCAGTACGGTTCAGACCGGTTCAGTACGGTTCAGACCGGTTCAGAACGGTTCAGACCGGTTCAGACCGTTTCAGACCGATCCAGACCGGTCCAGTATGGTTCAGACCTGTTCAGACCGGTTCAGACCAGTTCAGACCGGTTCAGTCCCGGTCAGGTTCAGACCCGGTACGTTTCAGTCCGGTTCAGACCGGTTCAGACCGTTTCAGACTGATCCAGACCGGTTCAGACCGGTTCAGACCGTTTCAGACCGATCCAGACCGGTTCAGACCGGTTCAGACCGTTTCAGACCGGTTCAGACCGTTTCAGACCGGTTCAGACCAGTTCAGACCGGTTCAGTCCCGGTCAGCTTCAGACCCGGTACGTTTCAGTCCGGTTCAGACCGGTTCAGTCCCGGTCAGCTTCAGACCCGGTACGTTTCAGTCCGGTTCAGACCGTTTCAGACCGATCCAGACCGGTTCAGTACGGTTCAGACCGGTTCAGACCGGTTCAGTCCTGGTCAGGTTCAGACCCGGTACGTTTCAGTCCGGTTCAGACCGGTTCAGTACGGTTCAGACCGGTTCAGTACGGTTCAGTCACGGTCAGGTTCAGAACCGGTACGTTTCAGTCCGGTTCAGACCGGTTCAGTACGGTTCAGACCGTTTCAGATCGGAACAGTCGCGGTCAGGTTCAGACCTGGTACATTTCAGACCGATCCAGACCGGTTCAGTACGTTTCAGTCCGGTTCAGACAGGTTCAGTCCCGGTCAGGTTCAGACCCGGTTCGGATCAGTCCGGTTCAGTACGGTTCAGACCGGTTCAGACCGGTTCGGACCGTTTCAGACCGATCCAGACCGGTTCAGACCAGTTCAGTCCGGTTCAGACCGGTTCAGTACGGTTCAGACCGGTTCAGTACGGTTCAGTCACGGTCAGGTTCAGACCCGGTACGTTTCAGCCCGGTTCAGACCGGTTCAGACCGTTTCAGACTGATCCAGACCGGTTCAGACCGGTTCAGACCGTTTCAGACCGATCCAGACCGGTTCAGTACGGTTCGGACCGTTTCACACCGATCCAGACCGGCTCAGTACGGTTCAGACCGTTTCAGACCGATCCAGACCGGTTCAGTACGGTTCAGACCGGTTCAGTACGGTTCAGACCGGTTCAGAACGGTTCAGACCGGTTCAGACCGTTTCAGACCGATCCAGACCGGTCCAGTATGGTTCAGACCTGTTCAGACCGGTTCAGACCAGTTCAGACCGGTTCAGTCCCGGTCAGGTTCAGACCCGGTACGTTTCAGTCCGGTTCAGACCGGTTCAGTACGGTTCAGACCGGTTCAGAACGGTTCAGACCGGTTCAGACCGTTTCAGACCGATCCAGACCGGTCCAGTATGGTTCAGACCTGTTCAGACCGGTTCAGACCAGTTCAGACCGGTTCAGTCCCGGTCAGGTTCAGACCCGGTACGTTTCAGTCCGGTTCAGACCGGTTCAGTACGGTTCAGACCGGTTCAGAACGGTTCAGACCGGTTCAGACCGTTTCAGACCGATCCAGACCGGTCCAGTATGGTTCAGACCTGTTCAGACCGGTTCAGACCAGTTCAGACCGGTTCAGTCCCGGTCAGGTTCAGACCCGGTACGTTTCAGCCCGGTTCAGACCGGTTCAGACCGTTTCAGACTGATCCAGACCGGTTCAGACCGGTTCAGACCGTTTCAGACCGATCCAGACCGGTTCAGTACGGTTCGGACCGTTTCACACCGATCCAGACCGGCTCAGTACGGTTCAGACCGTTTCAGACCGATTCAGACCGGTTCAGTACGGTTCAGACCGGTTCAGAACGGTTCAGACCGGTTCGGACCGTTTCAGACCGATCCAGACCGGTTCAGACCAGTTCAGTCCGGTTCAGACCGGTTCAGTACGGTTCAGACCGGTTCAGTACGGTTCAGTCACGGTCAGGTTCAGACCCGGTACGTTTCAGCCCGGTTCA
The DNA here is from genome assembly GCA_905333015.3 of Bombus campestris. Lineage (NCBI taxonomy): Eukaryota > Metazoa > Arthropoda > Insecta > Hymenoptera > Apidae > Bombus > Bombus campestris. Next base: position 7,758,844 of record HG995145.1, read on the forward strand.
GACCGGTTCAGACCGTTTCAGACTGATCCAGACCGGTTCAGACCGGTTCAGACCGTTTCAGACCGATCCAGACCGGTTCAGTACGGTTCGGACCGTTTCACACCGATCCAGACCGGCTCAGTACGGTTCAGACCGTTTCAGACCGATCCAGACCGGTTCAGTACGGTTCAGACCGGTTCAGTACGGTTCAGACCGGTTCAGAACGGTTCAGACCGGTTCAGACCGTTTCAGACCGATCCAGACCGGTCCAGTATGGTTCAGACCTGTTCAGACCGGTTCAGACCAGTTCAGACCGGTTCAGTCCCGGTCAGGTTCAGACCCGGTACGTTTCAGCCCGGTTCAGACCGGTTCAGACCGTTTCAGACTGATCCAGACCGGTTCAGACCGGTTCAGACCGTTTCAGACCGATCCAGACCGGTTCAGTACGGTTCGGACCGTTTCACACCGATCCAGACCGGCTCAGTACGGTTCAGACCGTTTCAGACCGATTCAGACCGGTTCAGTACGGTTCAGACCGGTTCAGAACGGTTCAGACCGGTTCAGACCGTTTCAGACCGATCCAGACCGGTCCAGTATGGTTCAGACCTGTTCAGACCGGTTCAGACCAGTTCAGACCGGTTCAGTCCCGGTCAGGTTCAGACCCGGTACGTTTCAGTCCGGTTCAGACCGGTTCAGTACGGTTCAGACCGGTTCAGTACGGTTCAGTCACGGTCAGGTTCAGAACCGGTACGTTTCAGTCCGGTTCAGACCGGTTCAGTACGGTTCAGACCGTTTCAGATCGGAACAGTCGCGGTCAGGTTCAGACCTGGTACATTTCAGACCGATCCAGACCGGTTCAGTACGTTTCAGTCCGGTTCAGACCGGTTCAGTACGTTTCAGTCCGTTTTAGACCGGTTCAGTACGTTTCAGTCCGGTTCAGACAGGTTCAGTCCCGGTCAGGTTCAGACCCGGTTCGGATCAGTCCGGTTCAGTACGGTTCAGACCGGTTCAGACCGGTTCGGACCGTTTCAGACCGATCCAGACCGGTTCAGACCAGTTCAGTACGGTTCAGACCGTTTCAGGCCGATCCAGACCGGTTCAGTACGGTTCAGACCGGTTCAGACCGGTTCAGTCCCGGTCAGGTTCAGACCCGGTACGTTTCAGCCCGGTTCAGACCGGTTCAGACCGTTTCAGACTGATCCAGACCGGTTCAGACCGGTTCAGACCGTTTCAGACCGATCCAGACCGGTTCAGTACGGTTCGGACCGTTTCACACCGATCCAGACCGGCTCAGTACGGTTCAGACCGATTCAGACCGGTTCAGTACGGTTCAGACCGGTTCAGAACGGTTCAGACCGGTTCAGACCGTTTCAGACCGATCCAGACCGGTCCAGTATGGTTCAGACCTGTTCAGACCGGTTCAGACCAGTTCAGACCGGTTCAGTCCCGGTCAGGTTCAGACCCGGTACGTTTCAGTCCGGTTCAGACCGGTTCAGTACGGTTCAGACCGGTTCAGTACGGTTCAGTCACGGTCAGGTTCAGAACCGGTACGTTTCAGTCCGGTTCAGACCGGTTCAGTACGGTTCAGACCGTTTCAGATCGGAACAGTCGCGGTCAGGTTCAGACCTGGTACATTTCAGACCGATCCAGACCGGTTCAGTACGTTTCAGTCCGGTTCAGACAGGTTCAGTCCCGGTCAGGTTCAGACCCGGTTCGGATCAGTCCGGTTCAGTACGGTTCAGACCGGTTCAGATCGGTTCGGACCGTTTCAGACCGATCCAGACCGGTTCAGTACGGTTCGGACCGTTTCACACCGATCCAGACCGGCTCAGTACGGTTCAGACCGTTTCAGACCGATCCAGACCGGTTCAGTACGGTTCAGACCGGTTCAGTACGGTTCAGACCGGTTCAGAACGGTTCAGACCGGTTCAGACCGTTTCAGACCAGTTCAGACCGGTTCAGTCCCGGTCAGGTTCAGACCCGGTACGTTTCAGCCCGGTTCAGACCGGTTCAGACCGTTTCAGACCGATCCAGACCGGTTCAGACCGGTTCAGACCGTTTCAGACCGATCCAGACCGGTTCAGACCGGTTCAGACCGTTTCAGACCGGTTCAGACCAGTTCAGACCGGTTCAGTCCCGGTCAGCTTCAGACCCGGTACGTTTCAGTCCGGTTCAGACCGGTTCAGTCCCGGTCAGCTTCAGACCCGGTACGTTTCAGTCCGGTTCAGACCGGTTCAGTACGGTTCAGACCGTTTCAGACAGATCCAGACCGGTTCATGCCGGTTAGGTTGGGGTTAGGTTGGGGTTAGGTTGGGGTTAGGTTGGGGTTAGGTTGGGGTTAGGTTGGGGTTAGGTTGGGGTTAGGTTGGGGTTAGGTTGGGGTTAGGTTGGGGTTAGGTTGGGGTTAGGGTGGGGTTAGGTTGGGGTTAGGTTGGGGTTAGGTTGGGGTTAGGTTGGGGTTAGGTTGGGGTTAGGTTGGGGTTAGGTTGGGGTTAGGTTGGGGTTAGGTTGGGGTTAGGTTGGGGTTAGGTTGGGGTTAGGTTGGGGTTAGGTTGGGGTTAGGTTGGGGTTAGGTTGGGGTTAGGTTGGGGTTAGGTTGGGGTTAGGTTGGGGTTAGGTTGGGGTTAGGTTGGGGTTAGGTTGGGGTTAGGTTGGGGTTAGGTTGGGGTTAGGTTCCGCCGAAGTAATGCCTTTGTTGCGGTCCCGGCGGATCCCTTGTTCATTGAAGAAGTGGAAGAGGAGGGGTTTTTAGTGGGTATGGCGATGACATCTGGCCGAGTCCCACATAACCCACGGTTTCAGGCCGTGGGTATGCGTAATTGCATTTTCCCCTCCTCGTTAAACAAAAAAAAAAAAAAAAAAAAAAGGTGGGGGTTAGGTTGGGGTTAGGTTGGGGTTAGGTTGGGGTTAGGTTGGGGTTAGGTTGGGGTTAGGTTGGGGTTAGGTTGGGGTTAGGTTGGGGTTAGGTTGGGGTTAGGTTAGGTTGGGGTTAGGTTGGGGTTAGGTTAGGTTGGGGTTAGGTTGGGGTTAGGTTGGGGTTAGGTTAGGCTGCTGCGGCAACGGCAGCAGCAGCAGCCCCAGGGAAGAACGGCGCGGGCGCCCAAACCGGGCGTCTCCACGTCCAAGAAGCCAACGACGGCGACGGCGAGAACGGCCTCGCTCCCTCGCGCACCGCGAACATCCGCGGTGACATTGACGCTCAACGAGGGAGCGAAGATGACGTACGCCGAGGTCATCGCCACGGCCAGGAGGAGCATCCCGCTGACTGATATCGGAGTACAGTCGGTCGGGATGAAGAAGGCGATGTCGGGCGCCATCATAATCAAGGTGCCCGGCGACAAAGAAAGGGAGAAAGCGTCCCGGCTGGCGTCACATCTGACCAGGGTGCTGGATCCGGCAACCGTCAGGGTGGCGGCTCCAGTGAAGACGGCGGAGCTGCGGGTCGTCGGGATCGACATCTCGCTACAGAGGGAAGAGCTGCGGCAGGCGCTGGCTTTGGCGGCGGGCTGCGCGGTCCCGGAGGTGCAGGTCGGCGAGATTGGAGCATCCAGGGACGGTCTTGGCTCGGTGTACGTCAAGTGCCCGGTGGCCGGGGCCCGTAAGATAGCCCGGGCTGGGAGTATCGCCCTGGGTTGGTCCACTGCGAGGGTCGTCGCCATACCAAGACGGCCCTTGCAGTGCTACAGGTGCCTGGAACTCGGACACGTGAGAGCCACTTGCGTGTCCGCCGTGGATCGCGGGCAGATCTGTTACAGGTGCGGCGGAAGCGGACATCGCGCGAGAGGCTGTCCCGCCTCCGTGCCCAAATGCCCCCTGTGCGATTCGCTCGGGGTCCCGGCCAATCACAGGATGGGAGGGGTGGCATGCACGCCGCCGAAGACAACAACAACAAGCAGGAGGAGAGGACCCACCCGCGGACTAGCCACCGCCGGAGGGACATCTGGAAGCACCGACGCCACCGCCACCGCCGTCGCCGCCGCCGTCGCCGCCAAAGAATTGGCAGCAGCAGCGGCGACAACGACGACGACGACGACAACAGCAACGGCGGCGGCGGTAGATGGCCTGGAGGAGGCCATGGAGTTGGGCCAATAGATTCCAGCGAATCCTCCAGTGCAACGTAGGTAGATCGAGGCGAGCTCAAGATCTGCTCTTCCAGACCATCCGGGAGAGCAGAGTCGCCCTCGCTGTGGTGGCGGAACCGCATCGCGTTCCCGACTCTCCCAACTGGGTCGGGGACTTGGACGGGACAGCGGCAGTCGGATGGACGACAGAGACAACGACAACGACGCCCGGCATTCCCGGCGTCCTGCTGGAACGCGGCAACGGCTACGTCGCGGTCGAGTGGGCAGGGATTGCCGTGGTGGGGGTATACGTATCTCCCAACAGCGGCCTGGTCGCGTTCGGGGCGTTCCTCGACGGAGTGGGCGACTGCATCAGGAGGATATGCCGTCCCCGACAGCTACTCGTGCTCGGGGACTTCAACGCCCGCTCCACGCAGTGGAACGACACGCGAACCACCACAAGGGGAAGAATGGTGGCCGACTGGGCCGCGGGACTTGGACTGCTGCTGTCCAACAGAGGATCGACGAGCACGTGCCAGGCCTGGAGGGGGTCCTCCGTCATCGACCTGACCTGGGCCACCGCCAACCTACACCGGAGAGTGCGCGACTGGAGGGTGCTGGACGGGGTCGAGACTCTGTCCGACCATCTCTACGTGATGATGGAGCTCGCCCCGGAAACCACGTCCACCGGACGGGCCGTCGGCAGCAACGACACCGGAGGGCCGAACCGTTCCCGCCATCCGCCAACACCGAGAAGAAGATGGCGGGCGAAAGACAGGAACCGGGATCTTCTGCAAGCCGCTGTCTCCGTGTCCGCATGGAGTTGGGACGCGCGGACAACGCGGGACGACGGCGGCAGCAGCATAGACGAGGAGGCGGAGGATCTGCGGAGAGACATGGCCGCGGCCTGTGACGCCTCAATGCCGCGCTCCAGTACCAGCCACGGAGCGCGAGCCCCGGGCGTCTACTGGTGGACGGAGGAGATAGCCGCCCTCAGAAGAGGATGCGCACTGGCACGTACAGCGCTGCAGAGGGCCCGGCGCAGGCGAACGCGCGACGAGGAGAGGATCTCCCGCTGTTACGACGCGTACAGGGAGAAGAGGAGGATACTCCAGTGGGAGATCCGGACGGCGAAAGCCCGGGCCTGGGACGAGCTCGTCGAATCGGTCGAGGCCGATCCATGGGGGAGGCCCTACCGGTTGGTCACGAGGAGGCTACGACCACCGGCACCCCCATTGACCGCGAGTATGGAGCCGGGGTTGCTCGACACGGTTCTGAGCGCTCTGTTCCCGCGACAGCAACAGGACAGCACGGACAACGTCGACGCGACGAGGAGGAGGACGCCGCCGCTCCGCTCCAACAACACCGTCGCGGAGTGGAGGGAAGAGCTGCGAGTGACGAAGGAAGAGTTACTCGCGGCAACGAAGAGGATGGCGTCCCGCGGCGACGTGGCACCCGGTCCGGACGGAATACCGGGCCGTGTCTGGGCAGAGTCGATGGAGACCCTGGCTCCCCGTCTGCAGCACGTCTTCACGCGGTGCATGAGGGAAGGCGCGTACCCACGGGCGTGGAGGACGGCGAGGCTGGTGCTGCTGCGCAAGGAGGGCCGCCCGCCGGACTCGCCGTCCGCGTACAGACCGATATGCCTTCTGGACGAGGCTGGCAAGCTCCTGGAAAGGATAATCGCCGCCCGTCTGGAGGCGCATATCACGGAGCGCGGATCCGGCTGGCACGATAGCCAGTTCGGATTCAGAAAAGGAAGATCCACCGTGGACGCCGTGAGGATGGTGCGGACGACCGCCGACGACATGGTAGCGCGGGGAGGAGTGGCCATCGCGGTCTCATTGGACGTGACCAACGCGTTCAACACGATCCCCTGGGCCAGGATCGTGGAGGCGCTGGAGAGGCTGGAGGTGCCCGCGTACCTTGTTCGCCTGATACGGTCGTACCTCAGCGACCGTTGGATCGGGTACGCGGGCCGAAACGGCGCGGAGGAGAGGAGGCCGGTGGAGCGCGGTGTCCCGCAGGGGTCGGTCCTGGGACCCATACTGTGGATCACCGCGTACGACTCGGTCCTCCGTTGCCCCATGCCGCCGGGCACGGCCTTGGTGTGCTACGCCGACGACACCTTGGTCATGGCCGGCGGCGGGGGATGGTACGAGGCGCAGGCGATCGCGGACTTGGCGGTGGCGCGCGCGGTGAGGGCGATAGGAAGACTGGGGCTGAACGTGTCGCCGGCCAAGACGGAGGCCGTGGGGTTCTTCGACCGTCGTCGCAGAGGAGCCCCACCGTCCGGACTGTGCGTCAGGTGCGACGGCGAGGACGTACCGGTGAGAGCCCAGATGAGGTACCTGGGCCTCACCATCGACAGCGGATGGACGTTCGAGCCCCACTTCGAGGAACTGGTTCCGAAGGTGGCAGCCGCAGCCAACGCCCTGTGCGGCTTGCTGCCCAACATCGGTGGAGCGGGAACGAGAGTGCGCCGCCTCTACGAGGGAGTGGTGAGATCGAGGGTCCTCTACGGGGCCCCCGTATGGGCCGAAGAACTGCTGGCCAACCGTCGCAGCCTGACCCTGCTACGGAGGCTGCACAGGACGACCGCCATCAGGATCGCGCGTGCATACCGAACGGTGTCGCACGCGTCGGCGTCCGTGCTGGCCGCGTCCCCACCGTTCGAGCTGCAGGCCCTTGCGCTCCAACGGTTGTACAACCACCGTAGGGCCCTGGGCTCGGACGGTGGCGGTGGAGGCGGCGAACGTCCGTTCCAGGACGTGTGGAGGGAGACGCGGCACAGGGTCTGGGAGAGATGGCGCGCCCAACTAACCGAGGAGGACATGTCACGGCCACACCGGGCCGTGCGCGCCGTCCTCCCCAACTGGGAGGCGTGGCGGGACCGCGGCGGGGTCCCTCTGACGTACAGGATGACGCAGGTGCTCACCGGCCACGGTGTGTTCGGTGAGTTCCTGAGAAGAATCCAGCGTGAGGTGACGTCAATCTGTCACCACTGCCAGGAGGAAGAGGACACGGCGCAGCACACGCTGGAGCGTTGTCCGGCGTGGGAGGTGCCGCGCCGCGTGCTACGTCTCGCCATAGGCGACGGGTTGGCCCCCGAGGCGCTCGTGGAGGCGACGCTGAGGAGTCCACAGGAGTACGCGGCCGTCCGCACCTTCTGCGAGCAGGTCATGCTGGCGAAGGAGCGGGCGGAGCGGAGCAGGGTGAAGAACCGCGACCCCTGCCGGGTCGTGCGCGGACGAAGAGGAGCGCGAGGAGGAGCAACGTCGACGACGCGACGCCGCGCGACCGCGGCGCCACCACCGACGCCGCCGTCGTAGAAGAGCGCGCGCGCGCGTTCGTCCGAAGGGGAAAAAACAGGCCGTCAAGCCGGGGAGGGTCTGGGTCCCTGCCCGGAATTGCACGACGGCCCCACGGAACGCCGGCGCCGCGGGGGCCGGTGGTCACCCCCCGGCTGCCAAGAAGAGAAAGAAGAGGATGTCCCCTGCGAAAAATCTCGCGGGGGAGCGACGAGGGAGCGCCCTGGACCGAGAGCTTCGAGACAGGAAACGGGACGCTCCCGAGAACCGTCACGGCGACCATCGTGGGGTTTTAGTCGGTAAGAGTCCGACACTACCCGCCGCCGCCTCCCAGAGGGCGGCCGGGTGTCCATGAGGATTTCCCCACGTATAAAAAAAAAAAAAAAAAGGTTGGGGTTAGGTTGGGGTTAGGTTGGGGTTAGGTTGGGGTTAGGTTGGGGTTAGGTTGGGGTTAGGTTGGGGTTAGGTTGGGGTTAGGTTGGGGTTAGGTTGGGGTTAGGTTGGGGTTAGGTTGGGGTTAGGTTGGGGTTAGGTTGGGGTTAGGTTGGGGTTAGGTTGGGGTTAGGTTGGGGTTAGGTTGGGGTTAGGTTGGGGTTAGGTTGGGGTTAGGTTGGGGTTAGGTTGGGGTTAGGTTGGGGTTAGGTTGGGGTTAGGTTGGGGTTAGGTTGGGGTTAGGTTGGGGTTAGGTTGGGGTTAGGTTGGGGTTAGGTTGGGGTTAGGTTGGGGTTAGGTCGGGGTTAGGTTGGGGTTAGGTTGGGGTTAGGTTGGGGTTAGGTTGGGGTTAGGTTGGGGTTAGGTTGGGGTTAGGTTGGGGTTAGGTTGGGGTTAGGTTGGGGTTAGGTTGGGGTTAGGTTGGGGTTAGGTTGGGGTTAGGTTGGGGTTAGGTTGGGGTTAGGTTGGGGTTAGGTTGGGGTTAGGTTGGGGTTAGGTTGGGGTTAGGTTGGGGTTAGGTTGGGGTTAGGTTGGGGTTAGGTTGGGGTTAGGTTGGGGTTAGGTTGGGGTTAGGTTGGGGTTAGGTTGGGGTTAGGTTGGGGTTAGGTTGGGGTTAGGTTGGGGTTAGGTTGGGGTTAGGTTGGGTTAGGTTGGGGTTAGGTTGGGGTTAGGTTGGGGTTAGGTTGGGGTTAGGTTGGGGTTAGGTTGGGGTTAGGTTGGGGTTAGGTTGGGGTTAGGTTGGGGTTAGGTTGGGGTTAGGTTGGGGTTAGGTTGGGGTTAGGTTGGGGTTAGGTTGGGGTTAGGTTGGGTTAGGTTGGGGTTAGGTTGGGGTTAGGTTGGGGTTAGGTTGGGGTTAGGTTGGGGTTAGGTTGGGGTTAGGTTGGGGTTAGGTTAGGTTGGGGTTAGGTTGGGGTTAGGTTGGGGTTAGGTTAGGTTGGGGTTAGGTTGGGGTTAGGTTGGGGTTAGGTTGGGGTTAGGTTGGGGAGCACGAGGTGGGTATGGGTTCTTAGGGCGTAGTACCACGCCCTGGGAAACCCCGATGGATCTGATATTCTCCTATAGTCGGGTGGCGGCTGGTGGGTCCTTCGGGACTGGCCAGTTTGCTGATCCGGTGCGGGGAATTTCGGAGAAGTTGGTGGGCCCATATCTGCCAAGACCACTCACCTCACCTTCTCGTGGGGCTCCCCGTCACCCTGCATCGGCTTTGACCGATGCAGGGTGCGAAAGAGTGAGTGGCGCCAGGATGGAATACCGTTGACAACTACGGCAAAAATTAAACAAAATATGATGGACAAAATAAGGAGTGAAAAGGTTTACGGTGCAGGGGAGGGATACCCCAGTACCGGCGCAGGCGTGGGTGGTCAAGTGGGCCCCACTGCGTCGTCATCTAACGACCACGGCCGCTCGGGGGTGGATAGCCAGGCCCTCGTTTGTGTTACTGCGACTGGCAAAGGTAGTGAAGAAGGAAGGATGGAGGTGACCCAGGAGGACAACGGGCCACCACTTACCAGGAGTAGGAGCTCCCTTAGGAGAGCTTCAGGAGGGACGGGGAGCGTCTTTGCCGTCCCGGCCCCAGTAGGCGACGCCACACCGCCAGTGGCACCAGGAGGATCAAGGACGCCAGCGAGGTCCGACGACGAAGAGTCGGTCGCCTCGTACACGTCACATTCGTCGGCCGCCTCGTCGACGTGCAGGGGCAAGAAACGGAAGCTTGCCTGCATGATACCGGAGGTGCCCGATGAGATGATGCAGGTGGTGAGGAGGACCTCGCCGGAAGACGTTTGCGCCGAGGTGGTGAGGTGTCTGGGAAACGTCAGCATGGTGGCGGCGAGGTCGTCGAATTTGAAGGGGACATACGTCAAGCTGCTGAGGGAGTCAGTGAACTACCTCACCGCCGCGTGGGCGCTTGAGATGATGAGGAGGTACGGACTGGAGCCCGGCAGCGGGTCTGGGGCCGCAAGGCTGGCTGACGCGAGAAACGCCCTGCTGGAGGAAGAGATCGCGTTCCTTCGTAGCCAAGTTGCGTCCCTTAGCAACGAACTGGCGAGAAGGGACGCCAACGCGCAGGGACGTATCACCTCTGGTCCCAGCGATTCTCCTCGCGAGAACAACGACGAGAGCGGGAGCCTCGCTGCCGTGGAGAAGAGGATGGAGAAGAGGATGGAAGAGATTGCGGCGTCGATAATGCGGCGGATCGACGAGCGTTTCGAGAGGGGCCGCGCAAGCGGCGCCGAAACGCGGAAGGGAGCCACCGAGCGCGGTATCACGGCTCCCTCCGTCGCCGCCCCCACTGCCGCCATCACCACCGGGAGCATCCCGAAGCCTCCAGCGAAGGCGCGGGAGGAGGACGAATGGAGACCAGTGGTCTCCAAAACAGCGCGCAGGAGGCGCAGGAGGAGGAGGGGAGTGGCTTTCGCCGCCGAGGAGACGGCGAGAGCAACAGGAGGAAGGGCCGCACCCCCGACGAGGGCAGCGGCACCGCTGCCGGCGGAAAGGCTGCTGCGGCAACGGCAGCAGCAGCAGCCCCAGGGAAGAACGGCGCGGGCGCCCAAACCGGGCGTCTCCACGTCCAAGAAGCCAACGACGGCGACGGCGAGAACGGCCTCGCTCCCTCGCGCACCGCGAACATCCGCGGTGACATTGACGCTCAACGAGGGAGCGAAGATGACGTACGCCGAGGTCATCGCCACGGCCAGGAGGAGCATCCCGCTGACTGATATCGGAGTACAGTCGGTCGGGATGAAGAAGGCGATGTCGGGCGCCATCATAATCAAGGTGCCCGGCGACAAAGAAAGGGAGAAAGCGTCCCGGCTGGCGTCACATCTGACCAGGGTGCTGGATCCGGCAACCGTCAGGGTGGCGGCTCCAGTGAAGACGGCGGAGCTGCGGGTCGTCGGGATCGACATCTCGCTACAGAGGGAAGAGCTGCGGCAGGCGCTGGCTTTGGCGGCGGGCTGCGCGGTCCCGGAGGTGCAGGTCGGCGAGATTGGAGCATCCAGGGACGGTCTTGGCTCGGTGTACGTCAAGTGCCCGGTGGCCGGGGCCCGTAAGATAGCCCGGGCTGGGAGTATCGCCCTGGGTTGGTCCACTGCGAGGGTCGTCGCCATACCAAGACGGCCCTTGCAGTGCTACAGGTGCCTGGAACTCGGACACGTGAGAGCCACTTGCGTGTCCGCCGTGGATCGCGGGCAGATCTGTTACAGGTGCGGCGGAAGCGGACATCGCGCGAGAGGCTGTCCCGCCTCCGTGCCCAAATGCCCCCTGTGCGATTCGCTCGGGGTCCCGGCCAATCACAGGATGGGAGGGGTGGCATGCACGCCGCCGAAGACAACAACAACCAGCAGGAGGAGTGGACCCACCCGCGGACTAGCCACCGCCGGAGGGACACCTGGAAGCACCGACGCCACCGCCACCGCCGTCGCCGCCGCCGTCGCCGCCAAAGAATTGGCAGCAGCAGCGGCGACGACGACGACGACGACGACAACAGTAACGGCGGCGGCGGTAGATGGCCTGGAGGAGGCCATGGAGTTGGGCCAATAGATTCCAACGAATCCTCCAGTGCAACGTAGGTAGATCGAGGCGAGCTCAAGATCTGCTCTTCCAGACCATCCGGGAGAGCAGAGTCGCCCTCGCTGTGGTGGCGGAACCGCATCGCGTTCCCGACTCTCCCAACTGGGTCGGGGACTTGGACGGGACAGCGGCAGTCGGATGGACGACAGAGACAACGACAACGACGCCCGGCATTCCCGGCGTCCTGCTGGAACGCGGCAACGGCTACGTCGCGGTCGAGTGGGCAGGGATTGCCGTGGTGGGGGTATACGTATCTCCCAACAGCGGCCTGGTCGCGTTCGGGGTGTTCCTCGACGGAGTGGGCGACTGCATCAGGAGGATATGCCGTCCCCGACAGCTACTCGTGCTCGGGGACTTCAACGCCCGCTCCACGCAGTGGAACGACACGCGAACCACCACAAGGGGAAGAATGGTGGCCGACTGGGCCGCGGGACTTGGACTGCTGCTGTCCAACAGAGGATCGACGAGCACGTGCCAGGCCTGGAGGGGGTCCTCCGTCATCGACCTGACCTGGGCCACCGCCAACCTACACCGGAGAGTGCGCGACTGGAGGGTGCTGGACGGGGTCGAGACTCTGTCCGACCATCTCTACGTGATGATGGAGCTCGCCCCGGAAACCACGTCCACCGGACGGGCCGTCGGCAGCAACGACACCGGAGGGCCGAACCGTTCCCGCCATCCGCCAACACCGAGAAGAAGATGGCGGGCGAAAGACAGGAACCGGGATCTTCTGCAAGCCGCTGTCTCCGTGTCCGCATGGAGTTGGGACGCGCGGACAACGCGGGACGACGGCGGCAGCAGCATAGACGAGGAGGCGGAGGATCTGCGGAGAGACATGGCCGCGGCCTGTGACGCCTCAATGCCGCGCTCCAGTACCAGCCACGGAGCGCGAGCCCCGGGCGTCTACTGGTGGACGGAGGAGATAGCCGCCCTCAGAAGAGGATGCGCACTGGCACGTACAGCGCTGCAGAGGGCCCGGCGCAGGCGAACGCGCGACGAGGAGAGGATCTCCCGCTGTTACGACGCGTACAGGGAGAAGAGGAGGATACTCCAGTGGGAGATCCGGACGGCGAAAGCCCGGGCCTGGGATGAGCTCGTCGAATCGGTCGAGGCCGATCCATGGGGGAGGCCCTACCGGTTGGTCACGAGGAGGCTACGACCACCGGCACCCCCATTGACCGCGAGTATGGAGCCGGGGTTGCTCGACACGGTTCTGAGCGCTCTGTTCCCGCGACAGCAACAGGACAGCACGGACAACGTCGACGCGACGAGGGGGAGGACGCCGCCGCTCCGCTCCAACAACACCGTCGCGGAGTGGAGGGAAGAGCTGCGAGTGACGAAGGAAGAGTTACTCGCGGCAACGAAGAGGATGGCGTCCCGCGGCGACGTGGCACCCGGTCCGGACGGAATACCGGGCCGTGTCTGGGCAGAGTCGATGGAGACCCTGGCTCCCCGTCTGCAGCACGTCTTCACGCGGTGCATGAGGGAAGGCGCGTACCCACGGGCGTGGAGGACGGCGAGGCTGGTGCTGCTGCGCAAGGAGGGCCGCCCGCCGGACTCGCCGTCCGCGTACAGACCGATATGCCTTCTGGACGAGGCTGGCAAGCTCCTGGAAAGGATAATCGCCGCCCGTCTGGAGGCGCATATCACGGAGCGTGGATCCGGCTGGCACGATAGCCAGTTCGGATTCAGAAAAGGAAGATCCACCGTGGACGCCGTGAGGATGGTGCGGACGACCGCCGACGACATGGTAGCGCGGGGAGGAGTGGCCATCGCGGTCTCATTGGACGTGACCAACGCGTTCAACACGATCCCCTGGGCCAGGATCGTGGAGGCGCTGGAGAGGCTGGAGGTGCCCGCGTACCTTGTTCGCCTGATACGGTCGTACCTCAGCGACCGTTGGATCGGGTACGCGGGCCGAAACGGCGCGGAGGAGAGGAGGCCGGTGGAGCGCGGTGTCCCGCAGGGGTCGGTCCTGGGACCCATACTGTGGATCACCGCGTACGACTCGGTCCTCCGTTGCCCCATGCCGCCGGGCACGGCCTTGGTGTGCTACGCCGACGACACCTTGGTCATGGCCGGCGGCGGGGGATGGTACGAGGCGCAGGCGATCGCGGACTTGGCGGTGGCGCGCGCGGTGAGGGCGATAGGAAGACTGGGGCTGAACGTGTCGCCGGCCAAGACGGAGGCCGTGGGGTTCTTCGACCGTCGTCGCAGAGGAGCCCCACCGTCCGGACTGTGCGTCAGGTGCGACGGCGAGGACGTACCGGTGAGAGCCCAGATGAGGTACCTGGGCCTCACCATCGACAGCGGATGGACGTTCGAGCCCCACTTCGAGGAACTGGTTCCGAAGGTGGCAGCCGCAGCCAACGCCCTGTGCGGCTTGCTGCCCAACATCGGTGGAGCGGGAACGAGAGTGCGCCGCCTCTACGAGGGAGTGGTGAGATCGAGGGTCCTCTACGGGGCCCCCGTATGGGCCGAAGAACTGCTGGCCAGCCGTCGCAGCCTGACCCTGCTACGGAGGCTGCACAGGACGACCGCCATCAGGATCGCGCGTGCATACCGAACGGTGTCGCACGCGTCGGCGTCCGTGCTGGCCGCGTCCCCACCGTTCGAGCTGCAGGCCCTTGCGCTCCAACGGTTGTACAACCACCGTAGGGCCCTGGGCTCGGACGGTGGCGGTGGAGGCGGCGAACGTCCGTTCCAGGACGTGTGGAGGGAGACGCGGCACAGGGTCTGGGAGAGATGGCGCGCCCAACTAACCGAGGAGGACATGTCACGGCCACACCGGGCCGTGCGCGCCGTCCTCCCCAACTGGGAGGCGTGGCGGGACCGCGGCGGGGTCCCTCTGACGTACAGGATGACGCAGGTGCTCACCGGCCACGGTGTGTTCGGTGAGTTCCTGAGAAGAATCCAGCGTGAGGTGACGTCAATCTGTCACCACTGCCAGGAGGAAGAGGACACGGCGCAGCACACGCTGGAGCGTTGTCCGGCGTGGGAGGTGCCGCGCCGCGTGCTACGTCTCGCCATAGGCGACGGGTTGGCCCCCGAGGCGCTCGTGGAGGCGACGCTGAGGAGTCCGCAGGAGTACGCGGCCGTCCGCACCTTCTGCGAGCAGGTCATGCTGGCGAAGGAGCGGGCGGAGCGGAGCAGGGTGAAGAACCGCGACCCCTGCCGGGTCGTGCGCGGACGAAGAGGAGCGCGAGGAGGAGCAACGTCGACGACGCGACGCCGCGCGACCGCGGCGCCACCACCGACGCCGCCGTCGTAGAAGAGCGCGCGCGCGCGTTCGTCCGAAGGGGAAAAAACAGGCCGTCAAGCCGGGGAGGGTCTGGGTCCCTGCCCGGAATTGCACGACGGCCCCACGGAACGCCGGCGCCGCGGGGGCCGGTGGTCACCCCCCGGCTGCCAAGAAGAGAAAGAAGAGGATGTCCCCTGCGAAAAATCTCGCGGGGGAGCGACGAGGGAGCGCCCTGGACCGAGAGCTTCGAGACAGGAAACGGGACGCTCCCGAGAACCGTCACGGCGACCATCGTGGGGTTTTAGTCGGTAAGAGTCCGACACTACCCGCCGCCGCCTCCCAGAGGGCGGCCGGGTGTCCATGAGGATTTCCCCACGTATAAAAAAAAAAAAAAAAAAAAAAGGTTGGGGTTAGGTTGGGGTTAGGTTGGGGTTAGGTTGGGGTTAGGTTGGGGTTAGGTTGGGGTTAGGTTAGGTTGGGGTTAGGTTGGGGTTAGGTTGGGGTTAGGTTGGGGTTAGGTTGGGGTTAGGTTGGGGTTAGGTTGGGGTTAGGTTGGGGTTAGGTTGGGGTTAGGTTGGGGTTAGGTTGGGGTTAGGTTGGGGTTAGGTTGGGGTTAGGTTGGGGTTAGGTTCGCAGGTGCTCACCGGCCACGGTGTGTTCGGTGAGTTCCTGAGAAGAATCCAGCGTGAGGTGACGTCAATCTGTCACCACTGCCAGGAGGAAGAGGACACGGCGCAGCACACGCTGGAGCGTTGTCCGGCGTGGGAGGTGCCGCGCCGCGTGCTACGTCTCGCCATAGGCGACGGGTTGGCCCCCGAGGCGCTCGTGGAGGCGACGCTGAGGAGTCCGCAGGAGTACGCGGCCGTCCGCACCTTCTGCGAGCAGGTCATGCTGGCGAAGGAGCGGGCGGAGCGGAGCAGGGTGAAGAACCGCGACCCCTGCCGGGTCGTGCGCGGACGAAGAGGAGCGCGAGGAGGAGCAACGTCGACGACGCGACGCCGCGCGACCGCGGCGCCACCACCGACGCCGCCGTCGTAGAAGAGCGCGCGCGCGCGTTCGTCCGAAGGGGGAAAAAACAGGCCGTCAAGCCGGGGAGGGTCTGGGTCCCTGCCCGGAATTGCACGACGGCCCCACGGAACGCCGGCGCCGCGGGGGCTGGTGGTCACCCCCCGGCTGCCAAGAAGAGAAAGAAGAGGATGTCCCCTGCGAAAAATCTCGCGGGGGAGCGACGAGGGAGCGCCCTGGACCGAGAGCTTCGAGACAGGAAACGGGACGCTCCCGAGAACCGTCACGGCGACCATCGTGGGGTTTTAGTCGGTAAGAGTCCGACACTACCCGCCGCCGCCTCCCAGAGGGCGGCCGGGTGTCCATGAGGATTTCCCCACGTATAAAAAAAAAAAATAAAAAAAAAAAAAAAAAGGTTGGGGTTAGGTTGGGGTTAGGTTGGGGTTAGGTTGGGGTTAGGTTGGGGTTAGGTTGGGGTTAGGTTGGGGTTAGGTTGGGGTTAGGTTGTGGAGGCGGCGAACGTCCGTTCCAGGACGTGTGGAGGGAGACGCGGCACAGGGTCTGGGAGAGATGGCGCGCCCAACTAACCGAGGAGGACATGTCACGGCCACACCGGGCCGTGCGCGCCGTCCTCCCCAACTGGGAGGCGTGGCGGGACCGCGGCGGGGTCCCTCTGACGTACAGGATGACGCAGGTGCTCACCGGCCACGGTGTGTTCGGTGAGTTCCTGAGAAGAATCCAGCGTGAGGTGACGTCAATCTGTCACCACTGCCAGGAGGAAGAGGACACGGCGCAGCACACGCTGGAGCGTTGTCCGGCGTGGGAGGTGCCGCGCCGCGTGCTACGTCTCGCCATAGGCGACGGATTGGCCCCCGAGGCGCTCGTGGAGGCGACGCTGAGGAGTCCGCAGGAGTACGCGGCCGTCCGCACCTTCTAGAGGAGCGCGAGGAGGAGCAACGTCGACGACGCGACGCCGCGCGACCGCGGCGCCACCACCGACGCCGCCGTCGTAGAAGAGCGCGCGCGCGCGTTCGTCCGAAGGGGGAAAAAACGGGCCGTCAAGCCGGGGAGGGTCTGGGTCCCTGCCCGGAATTGCACGACGGCCCCACGGAACGCCGGCGCCGCGGGGGCTGGTGGTCACCCCCCGGCTGCCAAGAAGAGAAAGAAGAGGATGTCCCCTGCGAAAAATCTCGCGGGGGAGCGACGAGGGAGCGCCCTGGACCGAGAGCTTCGAGACAGGAAACGGGACGCTCCCGAGAACCGTCACGGCGACCATCGTGGGGTTTTAGTCGGTAAGAGTCCGACACTACCCGCCGCCGCCTCCCAGAGGGCGGCCGGGTGTCCATGAGGATTTCCCCACGTATAAAAAAAAAAAAAAAAAAAAAAAAAAAAAAAAAAAAAAAAAAAAAAAAAAAAAAAAAAAGGTTGGGGTTAGGTTGGGGTTAGGTTGGGGTTAGGTTGGGGTTAGGTTGGGGTTAGGTTGGGGTTAGGTTGGGGTTAGGTTGGGGTTAGGTTGGGGTTAGGTTGGGGTTAGGTTGGGGTTAGGTTAGGTTGGGGTTAGGTTGGGGTTAGGTTGGGGTTAGGTTGGGGTTAGGTTGGGGTTAGGTTGGGGTTAGGTTGGGGTTAGGTTGGGGTTAGGTTGGGGTTAGGTTAGGTTGGGGTTAGGTTGGGGTTAGGTTGGGGTTAGGTTGGGGTTAGGTTGGGGTTAGGTTGGGGTTAGGTTGGGGTTAGGTTGGGTTAGGTTGGGGTTAGGTTGGGGTTAGGTTGGGGTTAGGTTGGGGTTAGGTTGGGTTAGGTTAGGTTGGGGTTAGGTTGGGGTTAGGTTGGGGTTAGGTTGGGGTTAGGTTAGGTTAGGTTGGGGTTAGGTTGGGGTTAGGTTGGGGTTAGGTTGGGGTTAGGTTGGGGTTAGGTTGGGTTAGGTTGGGGTTAGGTTAGGTTGGGGTTAGGTTGGGGTTAGGTTGGGGTTAGGTTGGGGTTAGGTTGGGTTAGGTTGGGGTTAGGTTGGGGTTAGGTTGGGGTTAGGTTGGGGTTAGGTTGGGGTTAGGTTGGGGTTAGGTTGGGGTTAGGTTGGGGTTAGGTTGGGGTTAGGTTGGGGTTAGGTTGGGGTTAGGTTGGGGTTAGGTTGGGGTTAGGTTGGGGTTAGGTTGGGGTTAGGTTGGGGTTAGGTTGGGGTTAGGTTGGGGTTAGGTTGGGGTTAGGTTGGGGTTAGGTTGGGGTTAGGTTGGGGTTAGGTTGGGGTTAGGTTGGGGTTAGGTTGGGGTTAGGTTGGGGTTAGGTTGGGGTTAGGTTGGGGTTAGGTTGGGGTTAGGTTGGGGTTAGGTTGGGGTTAGGTTGGGGTTAGGTTGGGGTTAGGTTGGGGTTAGGTTGGGGTTAGGTTGGGGTTAGGTTGGGGTTAGGTTGGGGTTAGGTTGGGGTTAGGTTGGGGTTAGGTTGGGGTTAGGTTGGGGTTAGGTTGGGGTTAGGTTGGGGTTAGGTTGGGGTTAGGTTGGGGTTAGGTTGGGGTTAGGTTGGGGTTAGGTTGGGGTTAGGTTGGGGTTAGGTTGGGGTTAGGTTGGGGTTAGGTTGGGGTTAGGTTGGGGTTAGGTTGGGGTTAGGTTGGGGTTAGGTTGGGGTTAGGTTGGGGTTAGGTTGGGGTTAGGTTGGGGTTAGGTTGGGGTTAGGTTGGGGTTAGGTTGGGGTTAGGTTGGGGTTAGGTTGGGGTTAGGTTGGGGTTAGGTTGGGGTTAGGTTGGGGTTAGGTTGGGGTTAGGTTGGGGTTAGGTTGGGGTTAGGTTGGGGTTAGGTTGGGGTTAGGTTGGGGTTAGGTTGGGGTTAGGTTGGGGTTAGGTTGGGGTTAGGTTGGGGTTAGGTTGGGGTTAGGTTGGGGTTAGGTTGGGGTTAGGTTGGGGTTAGGTTGGGGTTAGGTTGGGGTTAGGTTGGGGTTAGGTTGGGGTTAGGTTGGGGTTAGGTTGGGGTTAGGTTGGGGTTAGGTTGGGGTTAGGTTGGGGTTAGGTTGGGGTTAGGTTGGGGTTAGGTTGGGGTTAGGTTGGGGTTAGGTTGGGGTTAGGTTGGGGTTAGGTTGGGGTTAGGTTGGGGTTAGGTTGGGGTTAGGTTGGGGTTAGGTTGGGGTTAGGTTGGGGTTAGGTTGGGGTTAGGTTGGGGTTAGGTTGGGGTTAGGTTGGGGTTAGGTTGGGGTTAGGTTGGGGTTAGGTTGGGGTTAGGTTGGGGTTAGGTTGGGGTTAGGTTGGGGTTAGGTTGGGGTTAGGTTGGGGTTAGGTTGGGGTTAGGTTGGGGTTAGGTTGGGGTTAGGTTGGGGTTAGGTTGGGGTTAGGTTGGGGTTAGGTTGGGGTTAGGTTGGGGTTAGGTTGGGGTTAGGTTGGGGTTAGGTTGGGGTTAGGTTGGGGTTAGGTTGGGGTTAGGTTGGGGTTAGGTTGGGGTTAGGTTGGGGTTAGGTTGGGGTTAGGTTGGGGTTAGGTTGGGGTTAGGTTGGGGTTAGGTTGGGGTTAGGTTGGGGTTAGGTTGGGGTTAGGTTGGGGTTAGGTTGGGGGTTGGGGTGGTGGGGTTAGGTTGGGGGTTAGGTTGGGGTTAGGTTGGGGTTAGGTTGGGGTAGGTTGGGGTTAGGTTGGGGTTAGGTTGGGGTTAGGTTGGGGTTAGGTTGGGGGTGGGGGGTGGGTGGGGGGTAGGTTGGGGGGGTTTGGTTGGGGTTGGGTGGGGGGTGGGTTGGGGGTGGGTTGGGGGGGTTAGGTGGGGTTGGGTTGGGGTTAGGTTGGGGTTGGTTGGGGTTAGGTTGGGGTTAGGTTGGGGTTAGGTTGGGGTTAGGTTGGGGTTAGGTTGGGGTTAGGTTGGGGTTAGGTTGGGGTTAGGTTGGGGTTAGGTTGGGGTTAGGTTGGGGTTAGGTTGGGGTTAGGTTGGGGTTAGGTTGGGGTTAGGTTGGGGTTAGGTTGGGGTTAGGTTGGGGTTAGGTTGGGGTTAGGTTGGGGTTAGGTTGGGGTTAGGTTGGGGTTAGGTTGGGGTTAGGTTGGGGTTAGGTTGGGGTTAGGTTGGGGTTAGGTTGGGGTTAGGTTGGGGTTAGGTTGGGGTTAGGTTGGGGTTAGGTTGGGGTTAGGTTGGGGTTAGGTTGGGGTTAGGTTGGGGTTAGGTTGGGGTTAGGTTGGGGTTAGGTTGGGGTTAGGTTGGGGTTAGGTTGGGGTTAGGTTGGGGTTAGGTTGGGGTTAGGTTGGGGTTAGGTTGGGGTTAGGTTGGGGTTAGGTTGGGGTTAGGTTGGGGTTAGGTTGGGGTTAGGTTGGGGTTAGGTTGGGGTTAGGTTGGGGTTAGGTTGGGGTTAGGTTGGGGTTAGGTTGGGGTTAGGTTGGGGTTAGGTTGGGGTTAGGTTGGGGTTAGGTTGGGGTTAGGTTGGGGTTAGGTTGGGGTTAGGTTGGGGTTAGGTTGGGGTTAGGTTGGGGTTAGGTTGGGGTTAGGTTGGGGTTAGGTTGGGGTTAGGTTGGGGTTAGGTTGGGGTTAGGTTGGGGTTAGGTTGGGGTTAGGTTGGGGTTAGGTTGGGGTTAGGTTGGGGTTAGGTTGGGGTTAGGTTGGGGTTAGGTTGGGGTTAGGTTGGGGTTAGGTTGGGGTTAGGTTGGGGTTAGGTTGGGGTTAGGTTGGGGTTAGGTTGGGGTTAGGTGGGTGGGGTTAGGTTGGGGTTAGGTTGGGGTTAGGTTGGGGTTAGGTTGGGGTTAGGTTGGGGTTAGGTTGGGGTTAGGTTGGGGTTAGGTTGGGGTTAGGTTGGGGTTAGGTTGGGGTTAGGTTGGGGTTAGGTTGGGGTTAGGTTGGGGTTAGGTTGGGGTTAGGTTGGGGTTAGGTTGGGGTTAGGTTGGGGTTAGGTTGGGGTTAGGTTGGGGTTAGGTTGGGGTTAGGTTGGGGTTAGGTTGGGGTTAGGTTGGGGTTAGGTTGGGGTTAGGTTGGGTTAGGTTGGGGTTAGGTTGGGGTTAGGTTGGGGTTAGGTTGGGGTTAGGTTGGGGTTAGGTTGGGGTTAGGTTGGGGTTAGGTTGGGGTTAGGTTGGGGTTAGGTTGGGGTTAGGTTGGGGTTAGGTTGGGTTCGGTTCGAGGAGCGAAGGCGGGCGGACGTGTTTTTGGCGCGCTCCGATTAATATCGTGTGTGTGTGTAATTGTGGGCTTTGTGTGTGCTGAAAAATAATTTGTGGTAATTTAAATAGTGCGCAAATTATGCGATGATGGTGAAATAGTGGTTTATGTTGCGTATATTTGCGAAAATTATAGAAATGTAAGCGGTACGTGGCGAGTACGTAGCCGCAAATTTTTACGCGGTTTATTTGAGAGTTTTAGGAGTTTTTTGGGATGTGTAATGTAATAAGGAGTGTTAATGGATAAAACTGTGATTAATGAGTGCTGTAAATTCGGTTTTATTAAATCGTTTTCGGTAATTGAGTGCCCGGGTTAAAGGGTTAATGTGAGGTTAGGCGAGAGCGAGGTACCATTCGGTTGGATTTCTTTCGATTAATTAAAAATTTTCGTCATCATTATGGTAGTCACTCGATAGAGGAGAGTTTAGCGATCACGCCAATATATTTTTGGGTCTGAATTTAACTTGTAGGTCTTAAATTTTTAATAAGTAGTTGTGGGTTAGTCGTAGGGATAAAGTCGAGTTTTTAGTCAAATTTTCCTTAAATTTGAAGTCGAGAGGGTTTATGACCCCTTTTGAGGGTTTTGATGTGGTTTGGTGTTAATCTGGAGTGTTAATTTAATAGTTATATGTTGTTCGAGGTTTTGTTTTTGTTTTGATTTGAAATTGGTTATGTGAGGTTATAATTCAGTGCCTTATTGAGAGTAGTGGCAATTTTACGTTATTGGTGGTTAAAAGGATAGAAATCCTCAATAAGGATCGTTTGTTTGAGTTTTGAAATATTTTGTGAGATTGGGTGCTTTCCTATTTTAGCCAATTAGCTTTTGCGTTCAATATAAAGTGCGTAGTGGCATGCTGCGAGTCTCAAAATATTATTAGTTGGTTATTATTCATGACTTATGGTAGTGACTAGAGATCTCGAAATGCAAATAGAAGGTTTAGTTTAGTTCATTGAACAATCTACTGGAGGAAAATATATTATATATGTGAGATGTTTAGTCGAATGTGAGTCGTAGTGCTCTGCGAGTCTCAATGTTTTATTGTTTTGTTTGATATCGCTGATGATATATTAGTCAACGACTAGTGTTCTTGTATGCTTTTAAGGAGTACGAAATTATGAAATTTTAAATTTTTGATTCAATGCAATATATGGCGGTCTGTATTGTCCGAGGAATATACTGTGGCTGATGCGAGGTAAAGCGTAGAGTCGATGCACTCCAAATCTGGAAGTATAAATTTTGGGTTATTTTTTACATTATATATAGTTCAAACCTAGTAATTTTGACCGTTATACTTACGGCTTGTGAGGTGATGATTATTGTATGGGGGTGGTTCATTTATTTCATTTGTTGAAGCAAAATGTTGGGTTTCGTTGTAAATTAATTATGAGTGTTTTGGTAATGAGTAGTTCCGCATTCCAAAACAGGTAGTTGGGATAATAGTTAGGAGTGGATTATGCCATATCTGGAATCATAATATTGGATTAGATTTATAAATCATTAAGAAGTTTGTGGTAACGATAATATAATTAGGAGTAGTTATACATATGAGTGGCCTAGTTGGGTATTAGTTTTTCATTTTTTCATTTTTTCATTTTCATTTTATACCTTATTGCCGGTTGGATATTATAAGCAACAGTTGTAAGCGATATAAAATGTAATGAGTATCATACTTATGTTTTTCGGTTATCTGGAAGTAATAGTTTAGAGTGTATTGAGTTTTCATACCTGAAATCAAAATTAGTGTGATAGTATAATCAATAGAAGTAAGCCTATTCTATTTATAAGGAGTAGGCATACTAAGGGTTTTGACTCTGTTGGGAGAAATAGAATGGAGTAGTATTGAATCTACATCTGAAAATAGAAATATTGGGTTACATTTCCAGCAATAGTAGAGATTATATAATTTATAATGAGTAATGTGTTACCGTTTTGGATAAACTGGCCGTAACTGTATAGGAGGGGGGCTATTTTCTTTCCTTCTTTTTGAAAGCAGGAAAATAGTTTATTACTCTACATAAGAAGTTTAAATTTAAATTTTATCATAAGGTGTATTTTCATTTTCATACCTAATAGCTTGATTTGGGTTAGCAAAATCAACAGTAGCTGTAATATATAATTTATCGAGTACCTTACATATTTGGTTAACGGGAAGTAACAGTTTGGAGTGTATTTAGTTTTCATATCTGAAACCAAAATTAGCGAGATAGTATAATCAATAGAAAATTAGAATGGTTAAGTATATAATCTACACCCGTAAGTTGAAATATTGGGTTACGTTACATAGCTATAGATGTGTTTTTAGGATTGTATAATTTATAATGAGTAATGTGCTTACCGTTTGGATAAGTTGGTCACAACTCTGCTGGGGAGGGGCTACTTATTTCTTTCTTTCTTTCTGAAAGCAGGAATAATAGTTTATTACTCTACATAAGAAGTTTAAATTTGAATTTACTATAAGGTGTACTTTCATTCTCATACCCAATACCTTGATTTGAGTTAGCAAAATCTATATTAGTAGTAATTATATTAGTTAACGAGTACCTTACATTTGGTTAACTGGAAGTAATAGTTTGGAGTGTTTTTAGTTTACATACCTGAAATCAAAAACAGGGTGATAGTATAATCAATAGAAGTAAGCCTATACTATTTATAGGAGTAGGCATACTTATGGTTTTGACTCTGTTGGGAGAAATAGAATGGAGTAGTATTGAATCTACATCTGAAAATAGAAATATTGGGTTACACTTCCAGAAATAGTAGAGATTATATAATTTTATATGAGTAATGTGTTACCGTTTTGGATAAACTGGCCGTAACTGTATAGGAGAGGGGCTATTTTCTCTCCTTCTTTCTGAAAGCAGGAAAATAGTTTATTACTCTACATAAGAAGTTTAAATTTAATTTATTATAAGGTGTATTTTCATTTTCATACCTAATAGTTTGATTTGGGTTTGCAAAATTAATAGTAGCAGTAATATATAATTTAACGAGTACCTTACATATGTGGTTTACTGGAAGTAATAGCTTGGAGGGTATTTAGTTTTTATACCTGAAATCAAAATTAGTGTCATAGTATAATCAATAGAAGATTGTATAATTTATAATGAGTAATGTGCTTACCGTTTGGATAAGTTGGTCACAACTCTGCTGGGGAGGGGCTACTTATTTCTTTCTTTCTTTCTGAAAGCAGGAATAATAGTTTATTACTCTACATAAGAAGTTTAAATTTAAATTTACTATAAGGTGTACTTTCATTCTCATTCCTAATACCTTGATTTGAGTTAGCAAAATCTATATTAGTAGTTATATATTAGTTAACGAGTACCTTACATTTGGTTAACTGGGAGTATTAGTTTGGAGTGAATTTAGTTTTCATTCCTGAAATCAGAATTGTTGTGATGTTATAATCAATAGAAGTAAGCCTATACTATTTATAGGAGTAGGCATACTTATGGTTTTGACTCTGTTGGGAGAAATAGAATGGAGTAGTATTGAATCTACATCTGAAAATAGAAATATTGGGTTACACTTCCAGAAATAGTAGAGATTATATAATTTTATATGAGTAATGTGTTACCGTTTTGGATAAACTGGCCGTAACTGTATAGGAGAGGGGCTATTTTCTCTCCTTCTTTCTGAAAGCAGGAAAATAGTTTATTACTCTACATAAGAAGTTTAAATTTAATTTATTATAAGGTGTTTTTTCATTTTCATACCTAATAGCTTGATTTGGGTTTGCAAAATTAATAGTAGCAGTAATATATAATTTAACGAGTACCTTACATATTTGGTTTACTGGAAGTAATAGCTTGGAGTGTATTTAGTTTTTATACCTGAAATCAAAATTAGTGTCATAGTATAATCAATAGAAAATTAGAATGGTTAAGTATATAATCTACACCCGTAAGTTGAAATATTGGGTTACGTTACATAGCTATAGATGTGTTTTTAGGATTGTATAATTTATAATGAGTAATGTGCTTACCGTTTGGATAAGCTGGCCAAAACTCTGCTGGGGAGGGGCTACTTATTTCTTTCTTTCTTTCTGAAAGCAGGAATAATAGTTTATTACTCTACATAAGAAGTTTAAATTTAAATTTACTATAAGGTGTACTTTCATTCTCATTCCTAATACCTTGATTTGAGTTAGCAAAATCTATATTAGTAGTTATATATTAGTTAACGAGTACCTTACATTTGGTTAACTGGGAGTATTAGTTTGGAGTGAATTTAGTTTTCATTCCTGTAATCAGAATTGTTGTGATGTTATAATCAATAGAAGTAAGCCTATTCTATTTATGAGGAGTAGGCATACTTATGGCTTTGACTCTGTTGGGAGAAATAGAATGGAGTAGTATTGAATCTACATCTGAAAATAGAAATATTGGGTTACACTTCCAGAAATAGTAGAGATTATATAATTTTATATGAGTAATGTGTTACCGTTTTGGATAAACTGGCCGTAACTGTATAGGAGAGGGGCTATTTTCTCTCCTTCTTTCTGAAAGCAGGAAAATAGTTTATTACTCTACATAAGAAGTTTAAATTTAAATTTATCATAAGGTGTATTTTCATTTTCATACCTAATAGCTTGATTTGGGTTTGCAAAATTAATAGTAGCAGTAATATATAATTTAACGAGTACCTTACATATTTGGTTTACTGGAAGTAATAGCTGGAGTGTATTTAGTTTTTATACCTGAAATCAAAATTAGTGTCATAGTATAATCAATAGAAGATTGTATAATTTACAATGAGTAATGTGCTTACCGTTTGGATAAGTTGGTCACAACTCTGCTGGGGAGGGGCTACTTATTTCTTTCTTTCTTTCTGAAAGCAGGAATAATAGTTTATTACTCTACATAAGAAGTTTAAATTTAAATTTACTATAAGGTGTACTTTCATTCTCATTCCTAATACCTTGATTTGAGTTAGCAAAATCTATATTAGTAGTTATATTTTAGTTAACGAGTACCTTACATTTGGTTAACTGGGAGTATTAGTTTGGAGTGAATTTAGTTTTCATTCCTGTTATCAGAATTGTTGTGATGTTATAATCAATAGAAGTAAGCCTATTCTATTTATGAGGAGTAGGCATACTTATGGCTTTGACTCTGTTGGGAGAAATAGAATGGAGTAGTATTGAATCTACATCTGAAAATAGAAATATTGGGTTACACTTCCAGAAATAGTTGAGATTATATAATTTTATATGAGTAATGTGTTACCGTTTTGGATAGACTGGCCGTAACTGTATAGGAGAGGGGCTATTTTTCTCTCCTTCTTTCTGAAAGCAGGAAAATAGTTTATTACTCTACATAAGAAGTTTAAATTTAAATTTATCATAAGGTGTATTTTCATTTTCATACCTAATAGCTTGATTTGGGTTTGCAAAATTAATAGTAGCAGTAATATATAATTTAACGAGTACCTTACATATTTGGTTTACTGGAAGTAATAGCTTGGAGTGTATTTAGTTTTTATACCTGAAATCAAAATTAGTGTCATAGTATAATCAATAGAAGATTGTATAATTTATAATGAGTAATGTGCTTATCGTTTGGATAAGTTGGTCACAACTCTGCTGGGGAGGGGCTACTTATTTCTTTCTTTCTTTCTGAAAGCAGGAATAATAGTTTATTACTCTACATAAGAAGTTTAAATTTGAATTTACTATAAGGGGTACTTTCATTCTCATACCCAATACCTTGACTTGAGCTAGCAAAATCTATATTAGTAGTAATTATACTAGTTAACGAGTACCTTACATTTGGTTAACTGGTAGTATTAGTTGGAGTGAATTTAGTTTTCATTCCTGATTTCAGAATTGTTGTGATGTTATAATCAATAGAAGTAAGCCTATTCTATTTATGAGGAGTAGGTATACCTATGGTTTTGACTCTGTTGGGAGAAATTGAATGGAGTAGTATTGAATCTACATCTGAAAATAGAAATATTGGGTTACATTTCCAGCAATAGTAGAGATTATATAATTTATAATGAATAAGGTGTTACCGTTTTGGATAAACTGGCCGTAACTGTATAGGAGGGGGGCTATTTTCTTTCCTTCTTTTTGAAAGCAGGAAAATAGTTTATTACTCTACATAAGAAGTTTAAATTTAAATTTATCATAAGGTGTATTTTCATTTTCATACCTAATAGCTTGATTTGGGTTTGCAAAATTAATAGTAGCAGTAATATATAATTTAACGAGTACCCTACATATTTGGTTTACTGGAAGTAATAGCTTGGAGTGTATTTAGTTTTTATACCTGAAATCAAAATTAGTGTCATAGTATAATCAATAGAAGATTGTATAACTTATAATGAGTAATGTGCTTATCTTTTGGATAAGTTGGTCACAACTCTGCTGGGGAGGGGCTACTTATTTCTTTCTTTCTTTCTGAAAGCAGGAATAATAGTTTATTACTCTACATAAGAAGTTTAAATTTGAATTTACTATAAGGGGTACAGCGCAATGAATAAATTCCATACCTGAAATCAAAAGTGGGCTACTAAGTTAAGCATGATATTGTGTAGGTTTATATAACGTATTTATATTGTGTTTTAATTATTATATAGGTGGGAATATTCACCGGTGCATATTGACAGCTGAGGTTATGTCGTCTGTTGGTGTACGCTGGTGTTGTTATATTCTTATATTAGAGTTGCATTTTGATGCCTGAATGAGTATGTGTTTTGACTACGATACACATTGTTGTATGGTGTTTTATGCAGTTAGATGATGCGACGATGGTAATTATAATGCGGTGGCTTGTGGGTTTTGCAGCGTTGCTGATTTTATTTCTCCATCCGCTGTGACAATTAGCCTTATAATGATTGGCTCGTCGAGCGTTGCAGGAGTGTATAAATAAATAAATTAATTAATTTAAGTAATTAATAATTAATAAAATTAAGTCGTGCTCTGGTGAGGCCTATAAAGAAATACCAATAAAGTTTGTGGTTATATATGAGAGAATATTATGGTGCTTACCGTGCTTGGAGCGTTATCGGTGTTGCGCTGGAAAATTTGTGACGATCGTTCCAGACGGAGATTGTACAATATTGTGAGTACTTTTACTTTTGTCAGGTTATGTACTAAGTTTTTCGTTGGCGCTTGCCAATGATGCGTGTTTTTTGTGACAAATGTAGTTTTGTTTGGCACACACTTAGCAATGCTGGGCGTATTGTTACCCAGCTGACACAATTACACACACACGGATACTTTTAGAAATTTTAAAGGAGGTCTATATCGTAGACATAAAGGGTTTGCGGTGATGTCAAGTGTCGTCTACTTGCATTAACCCAGGCGTGGCGTTGCACGATGCGCGTGTAGGGTGCTTCGCTGAGTGGTGGAGTGGCGTCGCCACCCTACGGGTGTGTAAAGAAGATAGGGCTGCTCGACTAGAGTTCCTTTTTAGTGAAATTTTAGTCGGGTCGACCAGAGTTCTATTTTATTTTATTAATTTAATTTAATTTTATTATATTTTATTCTATTTTATTTTTATTTTTATTTTATTTTATTTTATTTTATTTTATTTTATTTTTATTTTTTATTTTATTTTTACTTTGGTTTAGTTTGGTCTTTCAGTTATTTAAATTATTATTTTTTGGTTAGTATTTTCTTTCTCTTAAACTTTTTTCTTCCTTTCTTTTAAATTTTATAGCTTCTTATTATATTAATTTTCAGTTTAATTTAGTTATTTTCTGTTTTGTTTATTTGTTTACTAGCTTATATAGTACTTTAGTTTTTATTTTCTGCTAGTTAGTTATTTGTATAACATTATTTTCGTTTCTATAAACTATACTTTATTTCTTAGTTATAGTTTAGACTATTTTCAGTTTTCACCGCGTTAGTTTATTTTCAGTCAATTTTTCTTTAATTCTCTTTATTTTCTATATTTATATGTTTATTTGTTACTCGTTTTTACTTATTATTATTTTCTTTCTTTCTTTATTTTCTTTATTTTTCTTTATTTTCTTTATTTTCATTATCAGGTATTTAGTTTCCTAATTTGTTCACTATTACATTTTGTTTCTAGTATCTCATTTTGTCGTTTTCTCTATTTTATTTTGAGTATTTTTTACTTTTATTCTTTTATTTTGTTATTTTATTTTGTTTTGTTTTATTTTTTATTTTTTCATCAGTTATTATATACTCTCTTTATTTTATGTTATTTTTTCCTGAGTCCGTTATGATATTCAGTCAGTTTAATTTTGTTTGTTTTTCTTTAGTTCAATTTTGATTGGTTTTTTAGCCATGTATTATTTACTTTTCCTATTTTATTTATGTTATTTTATTTATTTCTTTATTTGATTTATTTTGCTTTATTTTATTTTATTTATGGGCTTCTTTATTTTTCTCTAGTTATTTTTGGTTATATTTTATTTTGTTTTTGAATAGAAGTTTCCTCGAGCCGAACCACCCCTCCTTATAGAACTTATTTGAAGTATAATGAATAAGAGGACGCTGTTCGTCACATATGTGTGATAGCGGCTTGTTAGGCTAGCTAATATACGTTGAGCGTCGGTGGGTGCGGGTACTTTGTATGCCGATTCACCCACTTAAATGCAGTCGAGGGAATATTATATGCCGTATTGTATATGTATTTGACGTTGTCTGGTCTGTTGACGATTTGGCGATACTTTGGTTACGAATGGTTTTTTCTTGGATGGTTTTTCACAAGAAACGGTGGTGACTTTGGCTATGTCCATGGACTTATGAGAAAATTAATACTTTAATTATTATGGATAGGTTCGTTAAAGGAACAAAAAGTACGGCGCAGGGGGTTTCGGAGCCCCCAGGCCCTGTCGGTGATTCGAGTAGCGTCCCAGGCTCGACCCGACAGTCATCTTGCGACTGGACGAGCGACGAGGGGTTGGTCGGTCCCAGGGCCGCCCCCCGTTCGTTAACAAAGACCGGGGACCATATAGTCAATACTCCTCCGTTGGCGGGAGGTGGGAAAGAAATCTGCATCCTGGATTCAGACGAAGAGACTTCTAGTCTTGGAGGGGAGATGTCATCGGCGAAGCGCGTAGTTGCGGCATCCAGGAAGAAGGGGGAAGCGAGGGCCTTCGAGCCTAGACCCAAGTTGGCTAGAAGCCCTGGAGAGCGTAGAGTTACGAGATCCAAAGGAGTGGCGGCAGGTGGAGCATCCAGCGATATAACCTCGACGGGTGGCTCTGCTAGCGACGGATCTCTTGGGCCTTCTGCCGGGCTCTACGACATAGGGGATCTCAGTGAGGCGATGACAAATGTTACGGGTCAACTAGAAGATGGGAGCGAGGGCGATGAGGGGGTGTCTGGGGCGGCGGACATCCGTTATCTGTTCGGTTGCTTCGTCGAAGTAATCCGAAATCTTGGTGCCTGTCGTTCAAGAATGGCGGAGATGGAGATCAGGGATATGGCGATAGCCAAATATCTCAGGATGGCGGAGGCCAATGTCGAGAAGGCCGCCGTGAGGCTGAAAAGGACGAATTTTCGGTTCCTTAAAAGGCCAGTCGAAGTCTCCACGCAAACTTCTCCGTTCAAAGTGGAGTCTGAAAATAGGCCGAAGTGGAAGAAGGTGTCGCCTCCGGACATGGGGATAGAGTCGAAGAGGAAGAGGAGCGGAGGTGGGAGATCTTATGCAGAGATATGTGGGTCGACGGCAACCGGAGCCGTCATTCGTGACCAAGCCTCTTGTGAACCCGGCGCGTGGACGATCAAGAGCAGCAGAAGAGCCGCGAGGTCGGAAAGGAAGAGGGTCGAAGCCGATAAGGGGACCGCCAGACCGCCTCCATCTAGTGTTGGCGGTCCCAGGATAGTGAAGCCGCGGAATAGGCCTGAGGCCATCCTTGTCAGGTTTGACAAGAAGAAGAGGTGGATCCAGGCCTATCAGGATCTCACGGTGGCCAAGGATGTCCTTGGGGCTAGTACGAGGATCCGGAAGACGAAGACCGGGGACATCCTCTTGGAAATGAAGGCGGGCACTAAGATCGACTCCGCCGCTACCGAGATAAACAGATTGGTTGGGGACAAGCTCCGCGCGGTACCCTTGAAAGACAGGGTATCCGTGGAGGTGAGAGATATCGATCCCTTGACGAGCAAAGACGAGCTCGTCAAGGCGATGAGAACTCAGATGAAGATCAAGGAGGAGGACCAAGTGTTGGTTAAGGCGATGAGTTTGGCCCCGTGGGGGACTCAATCGGCGATTGTTATGCTCCCGAAGGTGTACCTTGCTGGCGAAGGCGCTAGGATCCGTACTGGATTAACCATTGCGACGGTGAGGATGTTGGCCAACGTAACCAGGTGTTACAAATGTCACCAGGTTGGCCACATCGCAAGGGACTGCAAGGCAAGTTGCCCCGGAAAGGAAGTGTGCCGCAAATGTGGCGGCACGGACCATACGATCGCGCAGTGCAAAAATCGGCCACACTGCGCGACATGTAGCAGAGATAAAGGAGCTAGGAGCGACCACGTCACCGGGTCGCTGGCCTGCCCTAGGTATAGAAATATACTTAGGGGGGTCGAGAAGGGCTCTTAGCCTCCTTGAGAAGGAAGATGGTATCGAAGAGCAGATGAACGCCGAGAGGGGGTCCGCCGAAGTAATGCCTTAGTTGCGGTTCCGGCGGATCCCTTGTTCAAGTGGTGAAGTGGAAGAGGAGGGGTTTTTAGTGGGTATGGGTTGGCCGAGTCCCACATAACCCAGGGACTTAGGTCTCTGGGAATGCGTAACTGCATTTTCCCCTCCTCGTTAAACAAAAAAAAAAAAAAAAAAAAAAAAAAAAGGTTGGGGTTAGGTTGGGGTTAGGTTGGGGTTAGGTTGGGGTTAGGTTGGGGTTAGGTTGGGGTTAGGTTGGGGTTAGGTTGGGGTTAGGTTGGGGTTAGGTTGGGTTAGGTTGGGGTTAGGTTGGGGTTAGGTTGGGGTTAGGTTGGGGTTAGGTTGGGGTTAGGTTGGGTTAGGTTGGGGTTAGGTTGGGGTTAGGTTGGGGTTAGGTTGGGGTTAGGTTGGGGTTAGGTTGGGGTTAGGTTGGGGTTAGGTTGGGGTTAGGTTGGGGTTAGGTTGGGGTTAGGTTGGGGTTAGGTTGGGGTTAGGTTGGGGTTAGGTTGGGGTTAGGTTGGGGTTAGGTTGGGGTTAGGTTGGGGTTAGGTTGGGGTTAGGTTGGGGTTAGGTTGGGGTTAGGTTGGGGTTAGGTTGGGGTTAGGTTGGGGTTAGGTTGGGGTTAGGTTGGGGTTAGGTTGGGGTTAGGTTGGGGTTAGGTTGGGGTTAGGTTGGGGTTAGGTTGGGTTAGGTTGGGGTTAGGTTGGGGTTAGGTTGGGGTTAGGTTGGGGTTAGGTTGGGGTTAGGTTAGGTTGGGGTTAGGTTAGGTTGGGGTTAGGTTGGGGTTAGGTTGGGGTTAGGTTGGGGTTAGGTTGGGGTTAGGTTGGGGTTAGGTTAGGTTGGGGTTAGGTTGGGGTTAGGTTGGGGTTAGGTTGGGGTTAGGTTGGGGTTAGGTTGGGGTTAGGTTGGGGTTAGGTTGGGGTTAGGTTGGGGTTAGGTTGGGGTTAGGTTGGGGTTAGGTTAGGTTGGGGTTAGGTTAGGTTGGGGTTAGGTTGGGGTTAGGTTGGGGTTAGGTTGGGGTTAGGTTGGGGTTAGGTTGGGGTTAGGTTGGGGTTAGGTTGGGGTTAGGTTGGGGTTAGGTTGGGGTTAGGTTGGGGTTAGGTTGGGGTTAGGTTGGGGTTAGGTTGGGGTTAGGTTGGGGTTAGGTTGGGGTTAGGTTGGGGTTAGGTTAGGTTGGGGTTAGGTTGGGGTTAGGTTGGGGTTAGGTTAGGTTAGGTTGGGGTTAGGTTGGGGTTAGGTTAGGTTGGGGTTAGGTTGGGGTTAGGTTGGGGTTAGGTTGGGGTTAGGTTGGGGTTAGGTTGGGGTTAGGTTGGGGTTAGGTTGGGGTTAGGTTGGGGTTAGGTTGGGGTTAGGTTGGGGTTAGGTTGGGGTTAGGTTGGGGTTAGGTTGGGGTTAGGTTGGGGTTAGGTTGGGGTTAGGTTGGGGTTAGGTTGGGGTTAGGTTGGGGTTAGGTTGGGGTTAGGTTGGGGTTAGGTTGGGGTTAGGTTGGGGTTAGGTTGGGGTTAGGTTGGGGTTAGGTTGGGGTTAGGTTGGGGTTAGGTTGGGGTTAGGTTGGGGTTAGGTTGGGGTTAGGTTGGGGTTAGGTTGGGGTTAGGTTGGGGTTAGGTTGGGGTTAGGTTGGGGTTAGGTTGGGGTTAGGTTGGGGTTAGGTTGGGGTTAGGTTGGGGTTAGGTTGGGGTTAGGTTGGGGTTAGGTTGGGGTTAGGTTGGGGTGGGGTTGGGGTTAGGTTGGGGTTAGGTTGGGGTTAGGTTGGGGTTAGGTTGGGGTTAGGTTGGGGTTAGGTTGGGGTTAGGTTGGGGTTAGGTTGGGGTTAGGTTGGGGTTAGGTTGGGGTTAGGTTGGGGTTAGGTTGGGGTTAGGTTGGGGTTAGGTTGGGGTTAGGTTGGGGTTAGGTTGGGGTTAGGTTGGGGTTAGGTTGGGGTTAGGTTGGGGTTAGGTTGGGGTTAGGTTGGGGTTAGGTTGGGGTTAGGTTAGGTTGGGGTTAGGTTGGGGTTAGGTTGGGGTTAGGTTAGGTTGGGGTTAGGTTGGGGTTAGGTTGGGGTTAGGTTGGGGTTAGGTTGGGGTTAGGTTGGGGTTAGGTTGGGGTTAGGTTGGGGTTAGGTTGGGGTTAGGTTGGGGTTAGGTTGGGGTTAGGTTGGGGTTAGGTTGGGGTTAGGTTGGGGTTAGGTTGGGGTTAGGTTGGGGTTAGGTTGGGGTTAGGTTGGGGTTAGGTTGGGGTTAGGTTGGGGTTAGGTTGGGGTTAGGTTGGGGTTAGGTTGGGGTTAGGTTGGGGTTAGGTTGGGGTTAGGTTGGGGTTAGGTTGGGGTTAGGTTGGGGTTAGGTTGGGGTTAGGTTGGGGTTAGGTTGGGGTTAGGTTGGGGTTAGGTTGGGGTTAGGTTGGGGTTAGGTTGGGGTTAGGTTGGGGTTAGGTTGGGGTTAGGTTGGGGTTAGGTTGGGGTTAGGTTGGGGTTAGGTTGGGGTTAGGTTGGGGTTAGGTTGGGGTTAGGTTGGGGTTAGGTTGGGGTTAGGTTGGGGTTAGGTTGGGGTTAGGTTGGGGTTAGGTTGGGGTTAGGTTGGGGTTAGGTTGGGGTTAGGTTGGGGTTAGGTT
Source organism: Bombus campestris (assembly GCA_905333015.3). Lineage (NCBI taxonomy): Eukaryota > Metazoa > Arthropoda > Insecta > Hymenoptera > Apidae > Bombus > Bombus campestris. The sequence goes on from HG995145.1 coordinate 7,792,708, forward strand.
GGGGTTAGGTTGGGGTTAGGTTGGGGTTAGGTTGGGGTTAGGTTGGGGTTAGGTTGGGGTTAGGTTGGGGTTAGGTTGGGGTTAGGTTGGGGTTAGGTTGGGGTTAGGTTGGGGTTAGGTTGGGGTTAGGTTGGGGTTAGGTTGGGGTTAGGTTGGGGTTAGGTTGGGGTTAGGTTGGGGTTAGGTTGGGGTTAGGTTGGGGTTAGGTTGGGGTTAGGTTGGGGTTAGGTTGGGGTTAGGTTGGGGTTAGGTTGGGGTTAGGTTGGGGTTAGGTTGGGGTTAGGTTGGGGTTAGGTTGGGGTTAGGTTGGGGTTAGGTTGGGGTTAGGTTGGGGTTAGGTTGGGGTTAGGTTGGTTAGGTTAGGTTGGGGTTAGGTTGGGGTTAGGTTGGGGTTAGGTTGGGGTTAGGTTGGGGTTAGGTTAGGTTGGGGTTAGGTTGGGGTTAGGTTGGGGTTAGGTTGGGGTTAGGTTGGGGTTAGGTTGGGGTTAGGTTGGGGTTAGGTTGGGGTTAGGTTGGGGTTAGGTTGGGGTTAGGTTGGGGTTAGGTTGGGGTTAGGTTGGGGTTAGGTTGGGGTTAGGTTGGGGTTAGGTTGGGGTTAGGTTGGGGTTAGGTTGGGGTTAGGTTGGGGTTAGGTTGGGGTTAGGTTGGGGTTAGGTTGGGGTTAGGTTGGGGTTAGGTTGGGGTTAGGTTGGGGTTAGGTTGGGGTTAGGTTGGGGTTAGGTTGGGGTTAGGTTGGGGTTAGGTTGGGGTTAGGTTGGGGTTAGGTTGGGGTTAGGTTAGGTTGGGGTTACTGGAGGGTGCTGGACGGGGTCGAGACTCTGTCCGACCATCTCTACGTGATGATGGAGCTCGCCCCGGAAACCACGTCCACCGGACGGGCCGTCGGCAGCAACGACACCGGAGGGCCGAACCGTTCCCGCCATCCGCCAACACCGAGAAGAAGATGGCGGGCGAAAGACAGGAACCGGGATCTTCTGCAAGCCGCTGTCTCCGTGTCCGCATGGAGTTGGGACGCGCGGACAACGCGGGACGACGGCGGCAGCAGCATAGACGAGGAGGCGGAGGATCTGCGGAGAGACATGGCCGCGGCCTGTGACGCCTCAATGCCGCGCTCCAGTACCAGCCACGGAGCGCGAGCCCCGGGCGTCTACTGGTGGACGGAGGAGATAGCCGCCCTCAGAAGAGGATGCGCACTGGCACGTACAGCGCTGCAGAGGGCCCGGCGCAGGCGAACGCGCGACGAGGAGAGGATCTCCCGCTGTTACGACGCGTACAGGGAGAAGAGGAGGATACTCCAGTGGGAGATCCGGACGGCGAAAGCCCGGGCCTGGGACGAGCTCGTCGAATCGGTCGAGGCCGATCCATGGGGGAGGCCCTACCGGTTGGTCACGAGGAGGCTACGACCACCGGCACCCCCATTGACCGCGAGTATGGAGCCGGGGTTGCTCGACACGGTTCTGAGCGCTCTGTTCCCGCGACAGCAACAGGACAGCACGGACAACGTCGACGCGACGAGGAGGAGGACGCCGCCGCTCCGCTCCAACAACACCGTCGCGGAGTGGAGGGAAGAGCTGCGAGTGACGAAGGAAGAGTTACTCGCGGCAACGAAGAGGATGGCGTCCCGCGGCGACGTGGCACCCGGTCCGGACGGAATACCGGGCCGTGTCTGGGCAGAGTCGATGGAGACCCTGGCTCCCCGTCTGCAGCACGTCTTCACGCGGTGCATGAGGGAAGGCGCGTACCCACGGGCGTGGAGGACGGCGAGGCTGGTGCTGCTGCGCAAGGAGGGCCGCCCGCCGGACTCGCCGTCCGCGTACAGACCGATATGCCTTCTGGACGAGGCTGGCAAGCTCCTGGAAAGGATAATCGCCGCCCGTCTGGAGGCGCATATCACGGAGCGCGGATCCGGCTGGCACGATAGCCAGTTCGGATTCAGAAAAGGAAGATCCACCGTGGACGCCGTGAGGATGGTGCGGACGACCGCCGACGACATGGTAGCGCGGGGAGGAGTGGCCATCGCGGTCTCATTGGACGTGACCAACGCGTTCAACACGATCCCCTGGGCCAGGATCGTGGAGGCGCTGGAGAGGCTGGAGGTGCCCGCGTACCTTGTTCGCCTGATACGGTCGTACCTCAGCGACCGTTGGATCGGGTACGCGGGCCGAAACGGCGCGGAGGAGAGGAGGCCGGTGGAGCGCGGTGTCCCGCAGGGGTCGGTCCTGGGACCCATACTGTGGATCACCGCGTACGACTCGGTCCTCCGTTGCCCCATGCCGCCGGGCACGGCCTTGGTGTGCTACGCCGACGACACCTTGGTCATGGCCGGCGGCGGGGGATGGTACGAGGCGCAGGCGATCGCGGACTTGGCGGTGGCGCGCGCGGTGAGGGCGATAGGAAGACTGGGGCTGAACGTGTCGCCGGCCAAGACGGAGGCCGTGGGGTTCTTCGACCGTCGTCGCAGAGGAGCCCCACCGTCCGGACTGTGCGTCAGGTGCGACGGCGAGGACGTACCGGTGAGAGCCCAGATGAGGTACCTGGGCCTCACCATCGACAGCGGATGGACGTTCGAGCCCCACTTCGAGGAACTGGTTCCGAAGGTGGCAGCCGCAGCCAACGCCCTGTGCGGCTTGCTGCCCAACATCGGTGGAGCGGGAACGAGAGTGCGCCGCCTCTACGAGGGAGTGGTGAGATCGAGGGTCCTCTACGGGGCCCCCGTATGGGCCGAAGAACTGCTGGCCAACCGTCGCAGCCTGACCCTGCTACGGAGGCTGCACAGGACGACCGCCATCAGGATCGCGCGTGCATACCGAACGGTGTCGCACGCGTCGGCGTCCGTGCTGGCCGCGTCCCCACCGTTCGAGCTGCAGGCCCTTGCGCTCCAACGGTTGTACAACCACCGTAGGGCCCTGGGCTCGGACGGTGGCGGTGGAGGCGGCGAACGTCCGTTCCAGGACGTGTGGAGGGAGACGCGGCACAGGGTCTGGGAGAGATGGCGCGCCCAACTAACCGAGGAGGACATGTCACGGCCACACCGGGCCGTGCGCGCCGTCCTCCCCAACTGGGAGGCGTGGCGGGACCGCGGCGGGGTCCCTCTGACGTACAGGATGACGCAGGTGCTCACCGGCCACGGTGTGTTCGGTGAGTTCCTGAGAAGAATCCAGCGTGAGGTGACGTCAATCTGTCACCACTGCCAGGAGGAAGAGGACACGGCGCAGCACACGCTGGAGCGTTGTCCGGCGTGGGAGGTGCCGCGCCGCGTGCTACGTCTCGCCATAGGCGACGGGTTGGCCCCCGAGGCGCTCGTGGAGGCGACGCTGAGGAGTCCACAGGAGTACGCGGCCGTCCGCACCTTCTGCGAGCAGGTCATGCTGGCGAAGGAGCGGGCGGAGCGGAGCAGGGTGAAGAACCGCGACCCCTGCCGGGTCGTGCGCGGACGAAGAGGAGCGCGAGGAGGAGCAACGTCGACGACGCGACGCCGCGCGACCGCGGCGCCACCACCGACGCCGCCGTCGTAGAAGAGCGCGCGCGCGCGTTCGTCCGAAGGGGAAAAAACAGGCCGTCAAGCCGGGGAGGGTCTGGGTCCCTGCCCGGAATTGCACGACGGCCCCACGGAACGCCGGCGCCGCGGGGGCCGGTGGTCACCCCCCGGCTGCCAAGAAGAGAAAGAAGAGGATGTCCCCTGCGAAAAATCTCGCGGGGGAGCGACGAGGGAGCGCCCTGGACCGAGAGCTTCGAGACAGGAAACGGGACGCTCCCGAGAACCGTCACGGCGACCATCGTGGGGTTTTAGTCGGTAAGAGTCCGACACTACCCGCCGCCGCCTCCCAGAGGGCGGCCGGGTGTCCATGAGGATTTCCCCACGTATAAAAAAAAAAAAAAAAAAAAAGGTTAGGTTGGGGTTAGGTTGGGGTTAGGTTGGGGTTAGGTTGGGGTTAGGTTGGGGTTAGGTTGGGGTTAGGTTGGGGTTAGGTTGGGGTTAGGTTGGGGTTAGGTTGGGGTTAGGTTGGGTTAGGTTGGGGTTAGGTTGGGGTTAGGTTGGGGTTAGGTTGGGGTTAGGTTGGGGTTAGGTTGGGGTTAGGTTGGGGTTAGGTTAGGTTGGGGTTAGGTTGGGGTTAGGTTGGGGTTAGGTTGGGGTTAGGTTGGGGTTAGGTTGGGGTTAGGTTAGGTTGGGGTTAGGTTGGGGTTAGGTTGGGGTTAGGTTGGGGTTAGGTTGGGGTTAGGTTGGGGTTAGGTTGGGGTTAGGTTGGGGTTAGGTTGGGGTTAGGTTGGGGTTAGGTTGGGGTTAGGTTGGGGTTAGGTTGGGGTTAGGTTGGGGTTAGGTTACGTCCGTTCCAGGACGTGTGGAGGGAGACGCGGCACAGGGTCTGGGAGAGATGGCGCGCCCAACTAACCGAGGAGGACATGTCACGGCCACACCGGGCCGTGCGCGCCGTCCTCCCCAACTGGGAGGCGTGGCGGGACCGCGGCGGGGTCCCTCTGACGTACAGGATGACGCAGGTGCTCACCGGCCACGGTGTGTTCGGTGAGTTCCTGAGAAGAATCCAGCGTGAGGTGACGTCAATCTGTCACCACTGCCAGGAGGAAGAGGACACGGCGCAGCACACGCTGGAGCGTTGTCCGGCGTGGGAGGTGCCGCGCCGCGTGCTACGTCTCGCCATAGGCGACGGGTTGGCCCCCGAGGCGCTCGTGGAGGCGACGCTGAGGAGTCCACAGGAGTACGCGGCCGTCCGCACCTTCTGCGAGCAGGTCATGCTGGCGAAGGAGCGGGCGGAGCGGAGCAGGGTGAAGAACCGCGACCCCTGCCGGGTCGTGCGCGGACGAAGAAGAGCGCGAGGAGGAGCAACGTCGACGACGCGACGCCGCGCGACCGCGGCGCCACCACCGACGCCGCCGTCGTAGAAGAGCGCGCGCGCGCGTTCGTCCGAAGGGGAAAAAACAGGCCGTCAAGCCGGGGAGGGTCTGGGTCCCTGCCCGGAATTGCACGACGGCCCCACGGAACGCCGGCGCCGCGGGGGCCGGTGGTCACCCCCCGGCTGCCAAGAAGAGAAAGAAGAGGATGTCCCCTGCGAAAAATCTCGCGGGGGAGCGACGAGGGAGCGCCCTGGACCGAGAGCTTCGAGACAGGAAACGGGACGCTCCCGAGAACCGTCACGGCGACCATCGTGGGGTTTTAGGCGGTAAGAGTCCGACACTACCCGCCGCCGCCTCCCAGAGGGCGGCCGGGTGTCCATGAGGATTTCCCCACGTATAAAAAAAAAAAAAAAAAAAAAAAAAGGTTGGGGTTAGGTTGGGGTTAGGTTGGGGTTAGGTTGGGGTTAGGTTGGGGTTAGGTTGGGGTTAGGTTGGGTTAGGTTGGGGTTAGGTTGGGGTTAGGTTGGGGTTAGGTTGGGGTTAGGTTGGGGTTAGGTTGGGGTTAGGTTGGGGTTAGGTTGGGGTTAGGTTGGGGTTAGGTTGGGGTTAGGTTGGGGTTAGGTTGGGGTTAGGTTGGGGTTAGGTTGGGGTTAGGTTGGGGTTAGGTTGGGGTTAGGTTGGGGTTAGGTTGGGGTTAGGTTGGGGTTAGGTTGGGGTTAGGTTGGGGTTTGGTTGGGGTTGGGTTGGGGTTAGGTTGGGGTTAGGTTGGGGTTAGGTTGGGGTTAGGTTGGGGTTAGGTTGGGGTTAGGTTGGGGTTAGGTTGGGTTAGGTTGGGGTTAGGTTGGGGTTAGGTTGGGGTTAGGTTGGGGTTAGGTTGGGGTTAGGTTGGGGTTAGGTTGGGGTTAGGTTGGGGTTAGGTTGGGGTTAGGTTGGGGTTAGGTTGGGGTTAGGTTGGGGTTAGGTTGGGGTTAGGTTGGGGTTAGGTTGGGGTTAGGTTGGGGTTAGGTTGGGGTTAGGTTGGGGTTAGGTTGGGGTTAGGTTGGGGTTAGGTTGGGGTTAGGTTGGGGTTAGGTTGGGGTTAGGTTGGGGTTAGGTTGGGGTTAGGTTGGGGTTAGGTTGGGGTTAGGTTGGGGTTAGGTTGGGGTTAGGTTGGGGTTAGGTTGGGGTTAGGTTGGGGTTAGGTTGGGGTTAGGTTGGGGTTAGGTTGGGGTTAGGTTGGGGTTAGGTTGGGGTTAGGTTGGGGTTAGGTTGGGGTTAGGTTGGGGTTAGGTTGGGGTTAGGTTGGGGTTAGGTTGGGGTTAGGTTGGGGTTAGGTTGGGGTTAGGTTGGGGTTAGGTTGGGGTTAGGTTGGGGTTAGGTTGGGGTTAGGTTGGGGTTAGGTTGGGGTTAGGTTGGGGTTAGGTTGGGGTTAGGTTGGGGTTAGGTTGGGGTTAGGTTGGGGTTAGGTTGGGGTTAGGTTGGGGTTAGGTTGGGGTTAGGTTGGGGTTAGGTTGGGGTTAGGTTGGGGTTAGGTTGGGGTTAGGTTGGGGTTAGGTTGGGGTTAGGTTGGGGTTAGGTTGGGGTTAGGTTGGGGTTAGGTTGGGGTTAGGTTGGGGTTAGGTTGGGGTTAGGTTGGGGTTAGGTTGGGGTTAGGTTGGGGTTAGGTTGGGGTTAGGTTGGGGTTAGGTTGGGGTTAGGTTGGGGTTAGGTTGGGGTTAGGTTGGGGTTAGGTTGGGGTTAGGTTGGGGTTAGGTTGGGGTTAGGTTGGGGTTAGGTTGGGGTTAGGTTGGGGTTAGGTTGGGGTTAGGTTGGGGTTAGGTTGGGGTTAGGTTGGGGTTAGGTTGGGGTTAGGTTGGGGTTAGGTTGGGGTTAGGTTGGGGTTAGGTTGGGGTTAGGTTGGGGTTAGGTTGGGGTTAGGTTGGGGTTAGGTTGGGGTTAGGTTGGGGTTAGGTTGGGGTTAGGTTGGGGTTAGGTTGGGGTTAGGTTGGGGTTAGGTTGGGGTTAGGTTGGGGTTAGGTTGGGGTTAGGTTGGGGTTAGGTTGGGGTTAGGTTGGGGTTAGGTTGGGGTTAGGTTGGGGTTAGGTTGGGGTTAGGTTGGGGTTAGGTTGGGGTTAGGTTGGGGTTAGGTTGGGGTTAGGTTGGGGTTAGGTTGGGGTTAGGTTGGGGTTAGGTTGGGGTTAGGTTGGGGTTAGGTTGGGGTTAGGTTGGGGTTAGGTTGGGGTTAGGTTGGGGTTAGGTTGGGGTTAGGTTGGGGTTAGGTTGGGGTTAGGTTGGGGTTAGGTTGGGGTTAGGTTGGGGTTAGGTTGGGGTTAGGTTGGGGTTAGGTTGGGGTTAGGTTGGGGTTAGGTTGGGGTTAGGTTGGGGTTAGGTTGGGGTTAGGTTGGGGTTAGGTTGGGGTTAGGTTGGGGTTAGGTTGGGGTTAGGTTGGGGTTAGGTTGGGGTTAGGTTGGGGTTAGGTTGGGGTTAGGTTGGGGTTAGGTTGGGGTTAGGTTGGGGTTAGGTTGGGGTTAGGTTGGGGTTAGGTTGGGGTTAGGTTGGGGTTAGGTTGGGGTTAGGTTGGGGTTAGGTTGGGGTTAGGTTGGGGTTAGGTTGGGGTTAGGTTGGGGTTAGGTTGGGGTTAGGTTGGGGTTAGGTTGGGGTTAGGTTGGGGTTAGGTTGGGGTTAGGTTGGGGTTAGGTTGGGGTTAGGTTGGGGTTAGGTTGGGGTTAGGTTGGGGTTAGGTTGGGGTTAGGTTGGGGTTAGGTTGGGGTTAGGTTGGGGTTAGGTTGGGGTTAGGTTGGGGTTAGGTTGGGGTTAGGTTGGGGTTAGGTTGGGGTTAGGTTGGGGTTAGGTTGGGGTTAGGTTGGGGTTAGGTTGGGGTTAGGTTGGGGTTAGGTTGGGGTTAGGTTGGGGTTAGGTTGGGGTTAGGTTGGGGTTAGGTTGGGGTTAGGTTGGGGTTAGGTTGGGGTTAGGTTGGGGTTAGGTTGGGGTTAGGTTGGGGTTAGGTTGGGGTTAGGTTGGGGTTAGGTTGGGGTTAGGTTGGGGTTAGGTTGGGGTTAGGTTGGGGTTAGGTTGGGGTTAGGTTGGGGTTAGGTTGGGGTTAGGTTGGGGTTAGGTTGGGGTTAGGTTGGGGTTAGGTTGGGGTTAGGTTGGGGTTAGGTTGGGGTTAGGTTGGGGTTAGGTTGGGGTTAGGTTGGGGTTAGGTTGGGGTTAGGTTGGGGTTAGGTTGGGGTTAGGTTGGGGTTAGGTTGGGGTTAGGTTGGGGTTAGGTTGGGGTTAGGTTGGGGTTAGGTTGGGGTTAGGTTGGGGTTAGGTTGGGGTTAGGTTGGGGTTAGGTTGGGGTTAGGTTGGGGTTAGGTTGGGGTTAGGTTGGGGTTAGGTTGGGGTTAGGTTGGGGTTAGGTTGGGGTTAGGTTGGGGTTAGGTTGGGGTTAGGTTGGGGTTAGGTTGGGGTTAGGTTGGGGTTAGGTTGGGGTTAGGTTGGGGTTAGGTTGGGGTTAGGTTGGGGTTAGGTTGGGGTTAGGTTGGGGTTAGGTTGGGGTTAGGTTGGGGTTAGGTTGGGGTTAGGTTGGGGTTAGGTTGGGGTTAGGTTGGGGTTAGGTTGGGGTTAGGTTGGGGTTAGGTTGGGGTTAGGTTGGGGTTAGGTTGGGGTTAGGTTGGGGTTAGGTTGGGGTTAGGTTGGGGTTAGGTTGGGGTTAGGTTGGGGTTAGGTTGGGGTTAGGTTGGGGTTAGGTTGGGGTTAGGTTGGGGTTAGGTTGGGGTTAGGTTGGGGTTAGGTTGGGGTTAGGTTGGGGTTAGGTTGGGGTTAGGTTGGGGTTAGGTTGGGGTTAGGTTGGGGTTAGGTTGGGGTTAGGTTGGGGTTAGGTTGGGGTTAGGTTGGGGTTAGGTTGGGGTTAGGTTGGGGTTAGGTTGGGGTTAGGTTGGGGTTAGGTTGGGGTTAGGTTGGGGTTAGGTTGGGGTTAGGTTGGGGTTAGGTTGGGGTTAGGTTGGGGTTAGGTTGGGGTTAGGTTGGGGTTAGGTTGGGGTTAGGTTGGGGTTAGGTTGGGGTTAGGTTGGGGTTAGGTTGGGGTTAGGTTGGGGTTAGGTTGGGGTTAGGTTGGGGTTAGGTTGGGGTTAGGTTGGGGTTAGGTTGGGGTTAGGTTGGGGTTAGGTTGGGGTTAGGTTGGGGTTAGGTTGGGGTTAGGTTGGGGTTAGGTTGGGGTTAGGTTGGGGTTAGGTTGGGGTTAGGTTGGGGTTAGGTTGGGGTTAGGTTGGGGTTAGGTTGGGGTTAGGTTGGGGTTAGGTTGGGGTTAGGTTGGGGTTAGGTTGGGGTTAGGTTGGGGTTAGGTTGGGGTTAGGTTGGGGTTAGGTTGGGGTTAGGTTGGGGTTAGGTTGGGGTTAGGTTGGGGTTAGGTTGGGGTTAGGTTGGGGTTAGGTTGGGGTTAGGTTGGGGTTAGGTTGGGGTTAGGTTGGGGTTAGGTTGGGGTTAGGTTGGGGTTAGGTTGGGGTTAGGTTGGGGTTAGGTTGGGGTTAGGTTGGGGTTAGGTTGGGGTTAGGTTGGGGTTAGGTTGGGGTTAGGTTGGGGTTAGGTTGGGGTTAGGTTGGGGTTAGGTTGGGGTTAGGTTGGGGTTAGGTTGGGGTTAGGTTGGGGTTAGGTTGGGGTTAGGTTGGGGTTAGGTTGGGGTTAGGTTGGGGTTAGGTTGGGGTTAGGTTGGGGTTAGGTTGGGGTTAGGTTGGGGTTAGGTTGGGGTTAGGTTGGGGTTAGGTTGGGGTTAGGTTGGGGTTAGGTTGGGGTTAGGTTGGGGTTAGGTTGGGGTTAGGTTGGGGTTAGGTTGGGGTTAGGTTGGGGTTAGGTTGGGGTTAGGTTGGGGTTAGGTTGGGGTTAGGTTGGGGTTAGGTTGGGGTTAGGTTGGGGTTAGGTTGGGGTTAGGTTGGGGTTAGGTTGGGGTTAGGTTGGGGTTAGGTTGGGGTTAGGTTGGGGTTAGGTTGGGGTTAGGTTGGGGTTAGGTTGGGGTTAGGTTGGGGTTAGGTTGGGGTTAGGTTGGGGTTAGGTTGGGGTTAGGTTGGGGTTAGGTTGGGGTTAGGTTGGGGTTAGGTTGGGGTTAGGTTGGGGTTAGGTTGGGGTTAGGTTGGGGTTAGGTTGGGGTTAGGTTGGGGTTAGGTTGGGGTTAGGTTGGGGTTAGGTTGGGGTTAGGTTGGGGTTAGGTTGGGGTTAGGTTGGGGTTAGGTTGGGGTTAGGTTGGGGTTAGGTTGGGGTTAGGTTGGGGTTAGGTTGGGGTTAGGTTGGGGTTAGGTTGGGGTTAGGATGGGGTTAGGTTGGGGTTAGGTTGGGGTTAGGTTGGGGTTAGGTTGGGGTTAGGTTGGGGTTAGGTTGGGGTTAGGTTGGGGTTAGGTTGGGGTTAGGTTGGGGTTAGGTTGGGGTTAGGTTGGGGTTAGGTTGGGGTTAGGTTGGGGTTAGGTTGGGGTTAGGTTGGGGTTAGGTTGGGGTTAGGTTGGGGTTAGGTTGGGGTTAGGTTGGGGTTAGGTTGGGGTTAGGTTGGGGTTAGGTTGGGGTTAGGTTGGGGTTAGGTTGGGGTTAGGTTGGGGTTAGGTTGGGGTTAGGTTGGGGTTAGGTTGGGGTTAGGTTGGGGTTAGGTTGGGGTTAGGTTGGGGTTAGGTTGGGGTTAGGTTGGGGTTAGGTTGGGGTTAGGTTGGGGTTAGGTTGGGGTTAGGTTGGGGTTAGGTTGGGGTTAGGTTGGGGTTAGGTTGGGGTTAGGTTGGGGTTAGGTTGGGGTTAGGTTGGGGTTAGGTTGGGGTTAGGTTGGGGTTAGGTTGGGGTTAGGTTGGGGTTAGGTTGGGTTAGGTTGGGGTTAGGTTGGGGTTAGGTATGGGGTTAGGTTGGGGTTAGGTTGGGGTTAGGTTGGGTTAGGTTGGGGTTAGGTTGGGGGTTAGGTTTGGGGTTAGGTTGGGGTTAGGTGGGGTTAGGTTGGGGTTAGGTTGGGTTAGGTTGGGGTTAGGTTAGGGGTTAGGTGGGGTTAGGTTGGGGTTAGGTTGGGGTTAGGTTGGGTTTAGGTTAGGTTCGGGGTTAGGTTGGGGTTAGGTTGGGGTTAGGTTTGGTTAGGTTGGGGTTAGGTTGGGGTTTTAGGTTGGGGTTTGGTTGGGGTTAGGTTAGGTTGGGGTCTAGGTTGGGGTTAGGTTGGGGTTTAAGGTTT